>CAJHNH020003079.1:1000566-1076036 GCA_905116865.2 Candidula unifasciata
ACGACAACGTTAACACAACCTATCTGTCAATTCCTAACAAAAAATACAATCACGTCTGTATAATGTCTTCATCCTCGCACGTCCATTCTAACCGTTCTCCTCTCTCCGTTCAAACGTGTACGTTGCACCAGTGTTCAAGCATCTCGGGTTTTCCCTGTATCATCAAATCAACTGGCTGAGCGCTGGTGCACTTTTTGGTCCGTCAAACACCAAAATGCAGTTACACGTCGTATTGTCTATACTCTGTCCCACAGGGCTATGACACTGGCTGATGCTCGACACTCAGGGGAAAGGCGAGACGGCTATACAATCAGACAGTTACTGGTACCATCGGAATTTGAACCCTTCGCTTGCTGCTGAAGTTGGGGACGGAGCACTTATGGCGGCGTTCAGAGTGCTGTGGTGTCGATTCTTAATTCAACATTTAACATTTCAATCAAAGCACTGTTCTCTCTCACTGTCATACACCAACTGCAAATTCCTACTTTCTCGTGTCCAATTCTTTCTTCCTGTTCACGAATTTCTTATAATCACTCACTCATTCACAAAAAAATCACAAGCCTACTTTTGACACACTTCCCTCCTGATTCATTCTTAACTGGCCTATGTCCCTTAACCCCTGTTGAGTCACCGGGGAACCCCTTGTGACTCATAGGATTTCCCACTGATTAGAGAAGTTAAAAATTATGATAAGTGGTAAACATGAAAACTTGCTGACACCTGGCAAGCTTGATGGATAGAGGTCAAGAGGAAGACAAAGAGATAGATAACTGGTGGGCTTGGTCACATGAATGGAGACAGAACAATAGCACTGAACTGGTCTGTGATTCTTGTGATTGTGTTGTTGCATACCAAGGCTGCCTGTGGTTATTATAGTAAAGGAGAGTGATGAATTATTTGAACTTGTGTAAATATATTTGTCAGCAAAAATGGCTTGTTTCTTACTGAAAAATGGGGACACAAACAATACATTGCAGGATTTACTGCCAGGAATATTTTGCTGTATCTCATCGGGTGCATTACTACAGAGTTACAAGATATTCTTAGTAGCCAAGCCTTTTAAAACATACCAGATTTTTCTCCGGCAAGCAAATGCAGAATATATTGCCACTTGTATGCTGTTTGATAAATTTTTTTTTGGTTTAATTATCTTTAGAACGGCTGCTGATGAAGCCATGGCATCATTCACACTTGCTCATAGCATGAGTGCAGGAAAACCTTATCTGAGAGCCAAGGTAAATCTTGCATTAACTCATTCAGTACCAGGGAGTGTACTGTGAGATTATTGATTATCTCTAGCATGATATGTTTTCTTATCCTCTTGTAGTCATTTCACTTTGTCGCTATCCCCTTCTTATCACAGGTTCTTCTAGGGAGTGTGCTACGACTTCTGAGTGACAGAGAGCTAACAACAGTTGAGTTACCTTCATTAATCTAGAAGTCCCATGCACACCAGGTCCTTTTCTCTGATACATAGCACAGCAAGCATCTTCGGCTTGATTCGGTTTGAGCTGTATTGAAGAAATCCAGACCTATCTGCATCAGCTATAAATATTTATGTACTCTTTTTCTTTAGAGCGGCTGCTGATGAAGCCATGTTATCATTTACACTTGCTCATAGTATGAGTACAGGATAACCTTATTTGAGAGCCAAGGTAAATCTTGTATTAACTCATTCAGGATCAGGGAGTGTACCATGAATTTATTGATTATCTCTAGCATGATATGTTTTCTTATCCTCTTGTAGTTATTTCATTTATTATTTTAGATTACTCTATTAAGATCTTACCTTAACCACTTCTGTCCAATTTGATTATTTAAACATATTTAGACTAAAAATATTATTAATTTTAAGCAACACCTGCATTGGATAAAATGAGCTTAAAGTTACCGTATTTCTTTTTCAGTTTGTTGTTACATTGACTTAATAACAAAATAAGTTAAAAAAAAGGCTTATTAGCATGGCATGTATTGAGGACATAGTTTTATGATGCTGCCTTGAATGTTTATTTTTTAATGCATTGACATGTGCCTGACATGTATCTGGATTTGTTAAGTAACAACTGCTGCAGCTACTCTAAATAAAGTTTGATAAATATAGGGGCATTGTTTTAGCCCTTTAAAGTTACACATGGTGAATAAAAAAATTAAATCACTTGTAGGAGTTAATATTTAGAGAATGCATTTACTTTACTAAAAGAACAAGATAGTGAATCTTCTTCTTACAGTCCATGTTATGTAATGTTGACAATCATGTCTGTTAAAAGCCTTCTGTCTCTTGTATTGTCATTAAAGAAATTATATTTTGCAGTTATTTTTCTAAAAAAATTGACATAGACAGAAATTTATGCCTTCATCGTCATTTTCCTCTTCTGTCGTTAAGCCTTGTGAGGAGAGACAATTTGTGATCCATTGCCAGATGGGCAGCAATGGCTATTGTCATTCCGTGTCGATGTAGAAGCTGTTTAATGTCATCAGTCTATAATCTCCTAAGGCGGCCTCTTGCTTTTGTGTCAGATCTTTTCATGTATAGAGCATGCGTTGGTAGTTGTTCTGGCTCATTCTTACTAAATGACTAAACCATTTGATCTACTGTTTCTCAATTAATTTACTGCCTGGTGTTGTTCCTATAGTCTGTCTGATAATCTCATTTCTAACTTTGTCTCAGATGGTTTAAGTTAATCTGAAAATGTTTTTATTTTGTAGTCTCTGGCAGGACTAGGCCGATTGTTGAAGGTTGTGGCAGACAGTCATGGACCAGATCCACCTACAAACTGGATGGCTCATGATATTGTAAGTATTTCCTGTTGAGGGTATAGTTAGGAATAATTGATAGACTGAATTATGTCAAGGACATTGAAGATGCATGCGTTATGAAAACATATAGGGCTAGAGAATTGACTAGAGAAGAAGAGACTTTCAGGCTAGCTGTGATGAGAGCGACATTCTTTAAAGCAGTGGTTCTCAAACTGGGTGCTGCGAGTGTATGCCAGGGGTGCAGTGAGCGTATGCCAGGGATGTTGCGGCAATAATCAAGAATTTTTCCAAAACGGCAGTTTAAAACAGAAATACCATGAAGGAAACCAAGCAGAGTTCTGGATGCAGCTGTAATCGGAAAAGAATGCTATTGGCAAGGCTGCAGTTCATTCTCAATGTACGCTTGGATTAAAAACAGATTCATGAGCAACCTTCAAGCGATCTGAGTCTACAGTTAACTAAACTTCCCATAAAAATAAAGGAAATAATGAAAAATGCATGCAAACAGTTTCAATCATCGCGTTAAAGACAAATGAACATTGCATTTGCACTTTTGTGTGTGTGTGTGTGTGTGTGTGTGTGTGTAAGTATTCAAACCGCTAAGGGTAGGTGTGTTGCCGAAAGTTTGTTTGCCCGACAAGGGTGCCGAGGCGAAAAAGGTTTTAGAAATACTGCTGTAAAGGACCTATATATTGATGATAATCATATCATGGCAGTCTTAAAGAAAACTGTAACAGAGCCATTATTTGTAATAACAATGTATATGCGAAATACTTACTTTGTACCTGGAGCAAAGTCCTGATACCCCAGTTGAGTTGAGTCAAGAATTGACATCACAGCACTCGAGTTCCAGCCAATTTGTCTGCCTGTTCATTACCCACTACGCGGGCATTGCCTGGAGAAAAGATCCAAAGTAAATGATATGCCAGTGAACTATTAACTATGCTACTATGGCCTATGATGTGTCATTAAGCCTAGCAGTATGTCATGATCACCTTTGACATATCTTGATCCTATTGGAATGTCTTGTAGATGAATGAAATGTCTTTAAAACACGTGGTATGGCTTGAATCCTAGTGGAATGTCTTGTAGATGAATGATATGTCTTGAAAGCCAGTGGTATGGCTTGAATTCTAGTGGAGGGTCTTGCACATGAATGATATGTCTTGAAGGCCAATGGTATGGCTTGAATCCTAGTGGAATGTCTTGTAGATGAATGATATGTCTTGAAGGCCAGTGGTATGGCTTGAATCCTAGTGGAATGTCTTGCACATGAATATGTCTTGAAAGCCAGTGGTATGGCTTGAATCCAAGTATAATGTCTTGGCTTATGGTTTATGTCTTAAAGCTGAAGTATACCAATGGAAATGATTCAATGGGTCTTGTATTTGGTATTGAATGTTATTTCTCTGTTTTCAACAATTATGAAAAATATCATCTGGTTAGAGAGCTGTTGTAGAGAAATCCATCAGCTATAAATATTTACCTACTCTTTTTTTTTTGGGGGGGGGGGGGGTAAATTAATTATTTTAATCACAGCAGGAAAGCTAATGGCAAAACTTGGCTGTTTTATTGTTAAAACTCTTTTCTTGACACACCCAGTTCCATCATACAAGTTACTAGTGTTGCAGGTGAGCATATATAGCAGCATGCCACTCACTGAAGTTAATACATTACCATAGTAACTTATTAGTTGTACTTACTATCTGCCGAAATATATGTATGTACAGTTACACACAGAGATGCACCATTTAATTATATTAGGTATTTCTTTTTATTTCTTGCTTTAATACACTTGTTGTCTGTTTCACCATCTTTGCAAAGAAAAGTAGCGGTAGTGAAACAGAACATGACGGCCTACCACATGGCACATGGTGATGATAATAGGCAGTGCCACCAATTGAGCACTGGGACACCAATTATCCCTCCCCATAACACTTGGTTGCAAACATGGAAGATGAAAATGATGACTGATCCCTTCAAGGTTGACAAGAATACAGATTCTTCAACTCAAATAATCTTCATGAAAAGGTCATAGATAATAAAATGACAAAAAACAGAAATCAAAGGCTAAGACAATTACACCATGATGTGATGTTTTTGATTAAAGGATGAGGGCTGATGTTTTTTTTTAATGCTTAGGGAGTTTTAAAGTTGGATCTTTGTTGCTATTATTAGTTATTGCTTGTTGTTTATTCATTATCCAAGTGCGTGAAGTTTAGTGATTCATAGTAGTTAATGAGTTGAAACATTTATTTCTTGCATGCTTGCAGGAGGCACTAAGAACTCAATTGGCCAACGAGGAGGCTTTGTCAAAAATAGCTGCTGAAATGGAAAAAATCCAAGAGCAAACAGGGATTGAAGAAGAAGAGGCAGCAGAAGAAAACTTTGCACAACATCATGACTCAGTAGCAGCAGAAGGCAAAGATGTAACAACAGCCTCAGTAGAAGTAGATGAAGCAACTTTGAAAAAAATGGCCAGCTGTACACAGCAGATAACTCTGAAAAAGGTAATTATTATTTCTCATACTTGAAAAAAAAAAAGAATTACTGTGTAAAGATAGTTTTGCAAATTGTTTGACCAGTCAAACATGTGTGATCTCCTAGAAAGTTGATTATACTAGACCTCTAATGTGCCAAATTTTTAACATGTTAAAAGTTTATTCATTCATTCCATCATTGATTCATTTGTTTGTTTTCTGATTCTTGTTTTCACTGTCAAAGGCCGCTGTTTATCTTATATTATATTCCCACTTGTATCACCATCTTTCTCGTGCTTACATTTTCTTTTTCCCCCCACTACTGAAAAAAAAAAATCAGTATGTATGCCTTTTAGAGTGGCCACAATTGTTACTGTAAAAAAAAAAAAAACCACATTTATTTCCTCTGTCTGCAATTACTTTGTACTGGACATCTTTAGACCTTGATGTTTCTGTTTCAATGAAAACATGACATTACCTCTAAGAGTCAGTGCTTCAGTAAAAGACAGAAGAAATAGAAAAAGAATCTCAATGTTGGTACATGTTTTCTGAAAGTCAAACTAAGGCTACTATAATAATTATTCCAAGCATTAAAAATGCTAGTCAGATAATAACCACTTGATGTGGTTATAGAGTGTGGTAATCATACAAATGTATCCATATGGTGCCCTAGTATAACTGTCTTATACACCTGAGCTAGATTTCTAGGATTTTTGCCTTTTTAATTCTCATCCATATGATGTTCATCCTATGACTGCAAACCTAGAAGGGAGAAATTAAAATACAGTGACAGTTGTTAACATGCTTTTATAAAAATACAGTAGTCTGGGTTTTCCTTTCTCGAAAACTGAAATATTTTGGTCATATCAAGCGCCACGACGGATTGGAAAAAATAATAGCAGAAGGCATGGTACCAGGAAGAAGGGGTAGGGGCCAACTGACACGAAGATGGGCACAGGTTATAAGGGACTCCTTGAGTGTGAAAGTGCATGAGGTGGGAGAACTGGCAAGAGACCGAGTTTCTTTCAGGTAGACCGTGATGAGAGCGACGTTCTACAAAGGACCTGCTGCTACATGATGATGATGATGATGAGTCTGGGTTTAATTGTGACTAGTGACAGAGACTTTTATAAACCAGTGCCATTCTTAAGTTCCAGAAGAATTAACTTATTTTAACAAAAAGGGCGTTGTTGTAGAAAATCAGATGCTCTTTGATATAGAAATTTACACAACAAAACATTCTACTGCATCATACTGGAGGGATGATTGAGAGAAAAAGAACACAATGCTATCAAAGATAAATAAACAGATGGCATCTATATATAGTCAGGATACAGGCTTATAGAATGTGCAGCAAAGCATTCTGGGAAAAAGTTTCAATAATTTGCTCATTTGAGAGAGCACAGGCCCATTTTTGTGCCAGGACACTCTGGGGTAAGAGATAATGAATGAGCGGATTGGCTTGCTGGCAGGGCCAGGGTGGATACAGGAAAATCAATGGACCAAGCCGACATTCTCAATACTGTCAAGGAGGCAGAATGAGAAGATGATTCAGGAGATGACTTTGAATCTGCAACACTCAAAAGACTATAAGAAATGGGTAAAAAGAGGCATTATTTACATTAATATTAAAAAGAAAAATAGTTTGAGTTATTCACTATATAACATAGAATAGGGGCTTTTGAGCTGAAATGCTATAGAAAGATTCTCAGAATATCTTGGAAAAAGAAGAGGAGAAATACTGACATCTTGAAAGATCTGAACATCAAGGAAGATTGGCTAATAAACAGCATCCTGTCTCAGAAGTTGAAATATTTTGGTCATATCAAGCGCCACGACGGATTGGAAACAATTATAGCAGAAGGCATGGTACCAGGAAGGAGAGGCAGGGGCCGACCGAGACGAAGATGGGCACAGGATATAAGTGACTCCTTGAGTATGAAAGTACATGAGGTGGGAGAACTGGCGAGAGACCGAGTTTCTTTCAGGCAGACCATGATGAGAGCGACATTCTGCAAAGGAGATACTACATGATGATGAATAGAACATATTAAATCTGTGTCCTGAAGTTCCACTGTGTATTACATCTAACACTTGACACACAGAAAAAAGGCAAGATGGACATACAGTCTGATGGTTACCCATACCATCATAGTTAATACTCTGCATGCTGCTGAAGATGGAGAAGGAATACTTATAGGAATGTCCTGAGTGCTGTGATATTGATTCTTAACTCAACTAAACACATATTTACCTTTTCTAGCATTTGTCTTTTTGTGTGTGTTGATTTTCATTTCAGAAGCAGCAAGAAATATCACAGTTGTATTATATGTGTGCCAGCGAGTGTTTATCACAGTGCCTAAATATTTCCCTACAGCAACATTTCACAGTAAGTGTTAAGTGTTGATTCTATGAAACTGTGTTTATTTTTTGTTGAATTTATGTCATTTTAAGGGTTTAGATTTGTCAGTATAATATTTCAGCAGCTAAATATGTTCCACTATCTCAGATTATGTTGTGGTATTACTTTATCATAGGCCTTCTATAAAATGCAGTATAATAGCGGTATTGAAGTCATTGTTATTTCTCTGATCTATCACATATCATTACCAGGTTATTGTCTCATCGCTACTTTTGTGACCTTTCACAGGTCATTGACTTATTGTTACTTCTGTGGTCATTCTAAAGTTATTGTTATGTTATTGTTTCTTTGTTTCTGGTCTAATCATTCACAAGTAAACATTGAGTAATTCATTGGTTTTCTCTGATCTTTTACAAGGCATTGTCTTATTGTTACTTCTCTGATCACACACAGGTCATTGTTGGGTCATTGTCCTATTGTCGCAGAGTTTGGTACAGGGGAAAAGAGGGAGGCCAAGAGAAATTGGGATCTTAAGGTTAGCTGACTGGACAAGTCTCAAATATGAAGAGAAAAAAAAAATTAAATGCATTTGACTATCACAGGTGAAAGGACCTCGCTTCCACAATCCCTCTATTTCCCATTTCACTGCCTATTTGGTGATTTTCTGTTCATCTCTTCCCAGAGTGTGTCCAGTAAAGAACCATCTTCTCTGTCTTATAACTGTTGATACCAGTGGTTGCACTGACATTTCTCTTATTTCTTCACTCTTCTTGAAGTCATCACATTTTACGTTTATTTTTTCCTCTGGCTTTGGTTTTTTTAAAATGCATTTAACAGTCTGAATACAAAAAAACCACCAGATCTGTAAAACAGATTAACAATGCTTAAGTTCTGGAAAAGGACTAAAGTAGAGAAGTGGACAAACAACCAGAGCTTTCTGCCGGGTTTACAGCTGGTGAATGTAAACAAGAAGAAGAAAAAGAAATAACATTAGAATTGAAAATACATATTTAAGGCATTTATCAATAGTAATAATTGTCAATTCTTAGGTAATTTGACTGTCATAAATTGTTCTCAAAATACATTCTAGGATCTGGCTGCAAAAGCATCTTTTGAGATGTTTATATTGATTGGACAGCATGATCCATCATCTGCATCTCTAATGTTGTCACTGTTTCAGGCAAGTTTGATTCAAATTATATCACTTTTTAAATTTACAGTACTTACATTTATTTTTCAGTGTATTTCCTGTTTTCATTCTTTTTTTTTTTTTTTAAATTTGGGGGTCTTTGTGACAGTGTGGTTAAACTTTTTGCCTTGTGTATTGAAGATCGCGGATTAACTTCACTGCAGTGTTGTTCAGTTTATGAGTACAGTTGTTTTAAAAATCCCTTTGGATCAACTCTGGGGCTACAGAGTTTGTGCTTTGTGTGATGTTCTTGGCAGTTGGCTAGCATGTTGCTGGCCATTCTATAGAGAGACACTGAGCTGTATGACATAACCCAGTGTAATGAAGTTATTACTTTGATTTTAATTTAAATTTTATTGGAACATATTTTGTTCAGTATAGTTAACTAGCTCACAAAAGGAATATATGCAAAAAGTAACCAAGAAACTCAGGAAAGGAATACACAGACAAACAAACAACAGGAAAACTATACACAGATGCCACAAATGTCCTGCAGTAAGTTAACCTTTAGTGACACAAAACTGTACACAAAAGTCTAAAAAAAAATTTGTTGTAGGAAGGGAACTGAAATAAAAATATATACACAGATAGAAAACTAAATTAGATGCTGAGTATTCATCCTGGCTGGGCTGAGAGAATGCAAACTAAGAATGGACCAGTTTTCCAAGAAAATGCGAGTAATGCAGTCACCTGAGTAAGATTTAATGACAGTGACAGATTTGTCAGATGCATTTTAATGAGACATTTAGTACAGTGACTAGCCTTTTGACTTAAAAAAAAAAAAAACTTTAAATGAGAGTGAGAGAAATGTCATCTTCACCATCCATAACATCAGTCACCACTTACTGACAACATGGACATTCAACATACACACCCTTTGACTTTACCTTGACTAAGGATTTTATGGGATTATTAAGGAATTATTAAAAATTATAGGATTTTTCCGAGTGCAGATCAGATTATATTGTATTTATAATTCTTTAAGTGAGGAGCTGTTGTTATCATATAATATTCTTTATTGTTTAATACAAACAATAAAGAGAAAAAGGGAGACAAAATAGTAATTGCAAGTGTGCAATTAATAACTCGGATGGAAACATGGTTTAAAAAAAAAATAAAAGAATGTACAGTGGGTTAAAGTACTCAGTGGATTAAAGTACTATCTATTTGATACTGAAGGGAAAAAAGGTCTTATGAAGAATATTTTATTGAAGGTATTTTAAGTGACTTGGAGCAAAATGAATTATGTAACAGATAATAGCTTTTGATAACTATTTCTTTTACACATCTAAAATGCACTAATGTTTCTGATATTTGCAGAGCTGCCAGTCATCTTTGACCATGGAGCAGGTGCTGTTTAAATCTCAGCCTGACCCCCTGACCTCTCAGCTAGCAGCTTTGTTGCACCAGAGGCACCATTTACTGAAGAACGATGCAAAGACCAATCGCACCACAAGTCCACTTTATAAGGATATCACAGTTACTCTGTTTAGTGATTGGCAGGTAAGAATTAGGGTGATAATAGTCAAAGTATGTAAAAGGCACATCTCTTATAAAAAGCTGTACTGGATGGAAAAAATGAAGGCAAGCGAGCAAGAGGTAGCCAGCAATACAGATGGGTGGATGACATCAAGAGCTGGACAAAGAGTAGTCTGATATAGTGCTCAATTAGGACAAGAGATGGAGCATGTCAGAGATTCTGCTAGGTACTTTGAGGTTTGGGGGTGGGGAGAGGGGTGAGAGAAAGACTGAGAGATGGACAGAGAGACAAAGATAAAGTGAGAGAGACAGGTAGACAGTCAGACAGAGAAAGCCAGACAGATAGAGACAGATGGACAAATAGAGAGAGAGGTAGAGGTGAAGAAAGAGTTCCTAGCATTTATGTCTTTTTGCTGTTATTTACCTTCATAATTCACCAGGCCTGGAAGAGGCTAGAGATAACACCAAACTACCTGGACATTCTCAAGGAGGTTCCATCCAATTACACCCTCATAGTCCTGCAGCATTCTCCAGACAAGTAAGTTGATGCTCAAACTTGTTTCTTTTCAAATTCTGTACAGTTGTCTTTATGATGTAATCAAATGTGTTGTAATGTATTTATCTATTATATTATGTTTCAGCTGATATAGATCTGTAGCAAATCATGCACAAACAGCAATGAGCTGATAACACAATCACTCAGTAAATGAACCAGCCAGCTATCTGGTGAGTCAGTGACTTGCTCAAGCAATCAGTCCTTTTGCTAATCAATCAGTTGGTCAATCATTCAGTCAGTAAATCAATCGGACATTCAGTCAGTTAGTTAATCTATCAGTTGACTAATCAGTCAATTTATTAATCAGTCAATAAATGAATTAGTCAATCAACCAGTCAGTCAGTTGGTCAGTTAGTGACTCACTTGATTGGCCAGTCAGTCAATCAGTCAATCAACCAATCAGCCAATTTTATAATGATTAAAAGTTAAAATTGGCCAACGAATGAATGCATCAATCAATCAATCAGTCAGTGAATCAACTGACTGTCACCCTATCGATCACTTGGGTAGTCAGTTAATTAGTTAATGTCAGTCACTCAGTTATTTGGTGTCTGTAAACTTTATCACGTCTGCTTGCATATTTCAGAAGCCTTCTGTATGCAGCTGTTCTTGACAAAGCAAAAACTACTGCCATGGTTACTAAGCCAAAAATGGGCGACAAAAGTAAGGTTTGTCTGTTTGCCTTTGTCTATATGGGTATTTGTGTGTTTGTATAAGAGAAATGTAATCCGTTGCCAGAGATTGGAATATAAAATAAACAACATGCGATCTCACACATATACAATCTCTCAAATAAATTATTCATATATTATTCGTAATCAATCATAATCAACCTCTCACATAATCAGCCTCTCACATAATCAACCTCTCACATAATCAACCTCTCACATAATCAACCTCTCACATAATCAACCTCTCAAATAATCAACCTCTCACATAATCAACCTCTCACATAATCAACCTCTCACATAATCAACCTCTCAAATAATCAACTTCTCACATAATCAGCCTCTCACATACTGTCAAGAAGCTCTGTTTACTGCCATGCAGGCATGTGGCTCGTTGGTAGGTTCCTGACAGAAATGTCTATCACTACAACACACTTAACCCAATACTACGTGAGCATACATATCAGGTTTAATATACTTTAACATAGAACGTAGACAGTTTACTCCAGAGGTGGTTCCCCGACCCTACCACAACTGACCTTGAGGGGCTTTACAATCACCACTCACTCCAAGGTCTTCTTAGTTGTTTTAGGTATTACCTGGGCCTGAACCAACAATCCTCAGATTCAAGTTCTTTTTTACACTTAGGTAAATTATACCAGAACTACTAGCTACCGACTAGGGTGCATGGTTAGACTTTGTCACACTTAGGTAAATTATACCAGAACTGCTAGCTACAGACTAGGGTGCATGGTTAGACTTTGTCACACTTAGGTAAATTATACCAGAACTGCTAGCTACAGACTAGGGTGCAAGGTTAGACTTTGTCACACTTAGGTAAATTATACCAGAACTGCCAGCTACAGACTAGGGTGCAAGGTTAGACTTTGTCACACTTAGGTAAATTATACCAGAACTCCTATCTACAGACTAGGGTGCAAGGTTAGACTTTGTCACACTTAGGTAAATTATACCAGAACTGCAAGCTACTGACTGGGGTGCATGGTTAGACTTTGTCACACTTAGGTAAATTATACCAGAACTGCTAGCTACAGACTGGGGTGCAAGGTTAGACTTTGTCACACTTAGGTAAATTATACCAGAACTGCTAGCTACCGACTAGGGTGCATGGTTAGACTTTGTCACACTTAGGTAAATTATACCAGAACTGCAAGCTACTGACTGGGGTGCATGGTTAGACTTTGTCATACTTAGGTAAATTATACCAGAACTGCTAGCTACAGACTGGGGTGCAAGGTTAGACTTTGTCACACTTAGGTAAATTATACCAGAACTGCTAGCTACCGACTGGGGTGCATGGTTAGACTTTGTCACACTTAGGTAAATTATACCAGAACTGCTAGCTACCGACTAGGGTGCATGGTTAGACTTTGTCACACTTAGGTAAATTATACCAGAACTGCTAGCTACAGACTAGGGTGCATGGTTAGACTTTGTCACACTTAGGTAAATTATACCAGAACTGCTAGCTACCGACTAGGGTGCATGGTTAGACTTTGTCACACTTAGGTAAATTATACCAGAACTGCTAGCTACAGACTAGGGTGCATGGTTAGACTTTGTCACACTTAGGTAAATTATACCAGAACTGCTAGCTACAGACTGGGGTGCATGGTTAGACTTTGTCACATACCTAAAAAGAACCCTCCTCGTTAACGTACTGTTCAGCTTGTAAATGGACCGTGGCACAAGTCAACACAACAACTGAACACCAGCTGACGCTAGAAATATCCTACCATCTGACTAAAAATTTATATTACCAATACCTGTCACTACTTTACATCTAACACAGGATGTAACTAGCTGTCAGAATACAATATGTGTCCCATCAAAAGTTTAACACAAATCTCCATACTAATATCCGGCACTCCTTTGATCCATTCCCCAAAATGGCGGCATGCCACATTCTGGCCATAAAATATCCAAAATTATCCAAACGACGGTGTTCCTGTATATCTAAAATACGGACTGTCTGCCAAGGGACAAATCGCGGCAAAACTAGGATTACTTGACAATCACTATCAACATTGCACACGGTACTAGTAGCAGACGATAAATACTGACCGTTGACAAAAAATTTCGAGCGTTTCTGCGACGCCGATACTAGCAGACGATATTAGTGACCGTTGACCAATTTCGAGACATTACAGACGATGAAAACGATTAGCAATACTGTGTTCTTCCGATTGGAGGATTTAGCAGCTGTAGATGTCAGACTTGTCGGCATGCGCCAAATGCGATTAAACTCATCGCCGAGCATATCTAGGTGCCTGGGACTCACGAGTACAGTAATTGGAGGAAGTTGCAGGAGATGCGGTAGCTGCCACTCATGAGTCCCAGTCATCTAGTTTAGCCCCCATCCGCGCCGCGCGTAGCGGCGCGGGGGATACGCTCGGCGGTGATGCACACTCGCAGAAGCAGGTCGGCAAGCAACGTATCGCCCAGACCCTGTCAGAGCATTTGTTTCGTTATTCGGAGCCGGCACATATGTTTTTAATAGAACTGACCCCGCATTCGGATATTTTTGGATATTTTATGGCTAAAAATTGGCCAATTTAGCTCCTTTTTGAACGCCATCATATTAAAGCCGCCATTTTAGGGAACGATTCAAAGAGGCGCATAATATCCTAATGTCCCCAAAACGCCTATTACAGGTAGTTTTATTCAATCTTTACACTCACTGTCAAGAACCTGTGTTTATTCTATTCCCTGGTCACAGTATTCTGCTGGCCATGTTCGTGTGTCCCTGAGCACTGGGTCAAGATGAAGAGGAGAATTAGTGATAGATATGAATAAGTTGGAAAGGACATGGCATGATCTGCATGTGATTACAGAGGATAGGATGACAGGCAGAACTGATTGAGGAATTTTGCTCTGTTAGGTCATAAAGGGAAGGAAGAGGAGGAGGGAGAGAAACTAGTATTTGAAGTTCACAGTTTGAAGATATTGTTTGCACTGGGGGAGGGATAGGGGAGGGGGGTAGCAAAGTGGTTAAACCATTTACCTCATGCCCATTCATTTGATGAATGAATGTGAGGATTCAAAGATCCCTTGGGGTGTCCACTGCAGTTGCAGAGTTCCTGTTTTTTGCTGTGTTCTTGATGGGTGACAAGCCACACTGCAGAAAGAGACTGAGCGTAATAGCCAGTGCACCGAAGTCAGTCTCCTTTCACTTTTAAACTGTAAAGATATTTGAACAGTCAAAGAGAATAGAAAACAAGGACATCAGATAGAAACACTGATGAGAGAAATCAAAAGTGCTGGACTGAATTTCATCTATTATATCAAAAAGACTGCACAGAATAGAATTTAATTGAGGAATAGATTAAGCCCTATGTGAATATGAACATGTGATGATTATGATGAAAATGAACAGTCATGTCTCAAGTCTGTATCCTCTAAGAATTAATTCAAAGCATTTATGGATGTATTATAATATCATAAATAGTTTTTTGTTATATTTTTACTGGATAGAAAAATCATCAGAAGCAACACCTTCCAAAATTAACATCTTAAAAGCTTCTGCCGAGGACCTTATTGAAGGTTTCAGTTGTTGATGTGTTACTTTGTAGTTATCATTTTAAATTTGGTTTTTATGTTTATGTATGTTTTCAAACTCATTTTTTTAAAAATTCACTGATATATTATCTGGTGACCTTCAAGTTGGCATTTCTCCATCGTTTAGCAATCTTTTCAGACGATAGTGTTATACTCTGCTATGGGAAGGCATGGGAAAAGGAGCTCATAGCAGCGGGTGATGACGAGTGTGACTAGCAAGACCTGCCTGCCTGTTTCTCCTCTGCATGAGGTTTGACAACATATCTGGCCACTGTCATGAAGGTTGTCAGCACTTTATAGCAACTTTAATTTACACTACTGGAGTTATTAGCAAAAATTTTTGACAACATGGCCTGAAGGTTGTCTACCATCATGAAAAACAAATAGACCACATACATTACATGTATAGCAACACTTGAGCTGTGATGACACTGGTTGTCTCAGCTGTTTCTGTGATTAACATTATCATTTGAAAACTAGTTTTAAAAAGTTAAAATAAAAATAAATAAATAACCCTTTGTAAGACAGGGGTGAATTGGCCATATAATGTTAGACTCATAATTGTATAGATTACTCATTAACTAATTTGGTCAACCTCATGTGGCTGCCAAATTTTTCAAAAACTTTACCTGGTGCCCATTTTGGGCTTGGTGTCTTGGAGCCTAAGTCAGATTTAGATTTAAAAAACCCAGATCATAACCTCTCTTAAAAATTCTCACACATGCAAAGATAAAGAGATATAACTACACCACAGCACTTTGCAGCTGAAATCTGTAAATTGCAGTTGATTGATTACCTTTTTATTTAATTGTTTACTCAAACAAAAATGGCCGCTTTCAGTGTCAGCGATCTTTAGTAGAATCTTGAAAGATATTTAAGTTGTTATATCTACAGAGAAGTTCCTAAATGTGAATGTTCATTCATATAATTTTTTTTGTACACATTTATTTATAGCTTTGATGTTGCCAGTTTATTTTTTTACTTTGTTGATGTTGTCCTTACTTCAGATGTATTGTACATGTTCATAATTGATTTTTTATAGCTGCTTAATAATATAAGTTAAGACCAGCAGTGCCTGAAAGAAAATATATTCATTTACCCTAAGTTGTCAAATTTATCATCATCATCATCAAGTGCCTTGCTATCTCACATAGGCATTCATGCATCTTCACAGATCTCAGCCTTTGGTGTTCTGGGTTAAATCCACTGATGATATTCCTCCATGACACTGTCTTAAGCCATCCACCATCTTTTCTCTAGGTCTGCTTTGCCTCTTCTACCAGTGATCTTTCCTGTCTTCACAATATTTTCCAATGCTCCTTTTCTCATCACATGACCAACTTTCATTAGCCATTTTCAGACAATCATTGTTAGTTATCCTGGCAGTCCAAGATAATATTCAAGTTTTTTTTTGCAACATTCTTCTCAAGAACCACATCTCAGCTGCCTCCAAACTCTTCTCAGTTTGTTTGCTCACATTCCAAGTTTCACTGCCATACAACAGACCAGCTCTATGTAACATTTCAGAACTCATTTTCTGATGTTTAATGAGAGTGATTTATTACAAAAAATGCTTTTTATCTTTTGAAAAGCTGCCTTTGCCTGGTCAATTCTGCTCTTAATTTCTGTCACACATCATCCATCTGATGTTATGAATGTCCTCAAGTACTTGAAGTGATTAACTTGGTTAAGCACTTTCCCTTCTATTTCTGTGTCACATTTTGAAGTTATCTTCTTTGTTATAACCATTTTTTCTGTTTTCTTGACATTTTAGGAAACTCTCCTTTTTTTTTGCACTCTCTGGAACCACAATGTCTAATAGTCGTTTTAGGTCTTATGCATTTTCAGCTGTTAATAGTGTATCATCTGTATAACGATGATTGTTTATATTATAACTTTCAGCTAGTATTCCTGGTCTCATTGACCTTCCTCATTATTATTTCACTATAGAGAGAGAAGAGATCCAGTGACAAAACACACTGTTGTCTCACTCCCTTTTTTTATCTACTCATAACTGCCTACTTTATTTCCCAATTTAATTGCTGTTGATGCTTCTTGCTTCCAGTAAATTCATATTTCAGATTTAGAAAATAATTTTAATGACCTGTTATTTTTCAGTCATATATTGAATATTGGATCTGATTATAGAAACTGTGAATGTTTTTAGATTTTAAATTATTTTTGACTAAATAATAAAGTGATGAATCATTCTCTCTTCACATTGAACCATACATGCAAAAGTGCTTGGATCCCTCCTAAGTTATCCCTCAATGTATATCCTCATGTGGGTTCTAGGGCCCCATGTTTTGAGAGAAAAAAAGAATAGATGCACTGCCCCCTAGCAAGCATGGCGTAAAAGACAACTTCAAGATCAGAGTGCACTAAACTGCCCAACAATAACAAAGGGGAGACTACACCAACCACCAGAGGGTCATGTCAGGAACTGGTGGTTGGAGTTCTCTCCCTTTTAAAATTGTTGTTTGTTGTGTAGTTTAATTCATGCGGAGAAAGGCCCCAGCCGAAACATCAGTTTGTATGTTTTGTGCACGTTGTCTGCTTCCACATTTTGGTAAGCTTTCAAGTCACAGTTCACTGGATTAGTTTCTATCTAGGAGTAGCTTTAACCTATTTTATCCCAACTGTTAGTTTCTTTTGTTCCAGTGTTATTATCTGAACCCCTTCACACTCGAACACTAATTTTAATTTAAGCAACTACTGCTAATAGAATGATGAGACAATGAAACATAAGACTGAGACTAAAAGGGTTAATTTAATTGCTGATTGCTTCTGTGACAGCATTCTGTATCTCTGCCATCCGTTTTCCCACAGTAGCCATAACTGTAAGTCTGTAAGCTTATTTCTTGTTACACCTACCTATTTATAGCGCAAAAACATAACTGATCTTGGTCAGCTGTGACTGTAGATACTTCCAATTAATGTCCGCGAACCCAGTCCCTCTCAGTCTTCTTAAACATACCAATTCTGTCACTGAGAAGGTATTCCTGGATAAAGGTCTGCTTCCTAACCTCATCCGTCAGATACCTTGAGTCAAAGCACAAACACTGCAGCTCACCTTCACAAATTTTCCTCTGACCTAAGCCGTAGAAACTAATGACCTTGCACAGACTGTGGACCCATCTGAAAAGAATTTGCATGATTCAGCTCCCGAACTCTGTCTCTAGATCTTGATTCACTAAATCTTCATCACAGTTTGTTCTACTGCTTATGCCGTAAAATGTCACAGAAGGGAGTTTGATGTAGTCTCCTGTCTTTGCTAGTTTCATAGCTTGAATTAATGTTTTATTACTGATTCACTATATTCAAAGAATATTTTTCTGTCTTTCACTGAAAAGCAATAATTTTGTTCATTCTTTGACTGATAAGCATTAATTCAGTTCATTATATGACATAAAAGCATTAATTTGGTTAATTCTTTGACTGAAAAGCATTAATTTAGTTAATGCTTTCACAGAAAATCATTAATTTAGGTATTTCTTTCACCGAAAAGCATTAATTTCATTATTTCACTTAAAAGCATTAATTTAATTTTTTTCTTAGACTGAAAAACATTAATTAGTTCATTCATTAACTGAAAAGCAATAATTTAGTTCATTCTTTCACAGAAAAGCATTGATTTATTTCATTCTTTCAAGAAAATAATTAATTTAGGTTATTCTTTTACTAAAATGCATCAATTTGTCATCAACTAGATGCTGGGAGAGCTCGAGTGTTTGAGACAGTTACAGATATCGGCCAACTGCAGCAGATCTTGTCCAGGCTAAGTGAATACAAACAGAAACAGCAGAGCATGTTGTTGAAAAAAGAATACCAGCGCACAAAGGCTGCACAGCGAGAGAAACTGTTAGAGAATGTAGATGATGATTTTAAAGCCTTCTCCATGGTAAGTTAACATAGTAAATTCCCCCCTCCCCCTCCCAAATCATTCAAGATAACTGTTAATTACACAGTTCACTTATGAGAGTTAATTTCAGGCTAAGTCAAATTTGCAACAGTTATGACTGCTTATTGTAGCATGCAGAAAAAATTTGAAGTTTATTTCATATTGCGAAGAGATTTTCATAAGTTTAATACCTCCTTAAAATTTGATTTATCACTAATGGTATTATATAGAAACTGAATTTGGAGCAATATAAAATTTTTAATGTATTTTACTGACAGCTTTTCTACCTAAGACATAGTTGAATGTTGAATAAGAAAATCGTCATCATAGCACTTGGGACACTCCCACAAATGTTCCATCCCTATCTTCAGCAGCAAGTGAAAAGTTACAATAACTGATTGAACATTCGTCTTGCCTTTCCCAGTAACTCCCCACAGCGCCATTCTCTTCAGACCAAGTAATGATCTACTTGTGCCTCCTCACTGTTCACTCGCTCCTAAAAGGCCCTCACAACATCTGGCTTGCCATACATCAGTTCATCACCAGGAGGTGCAGAACTGGCCAGTTTATCTTTCTGCTCATTTTCCATCACACCAGCATGACCTGGAGAAAAAATTTAAAGAACTCTACCCAGGACCTCTGAAGCGATTCTTGCGCCCTTGCCCGAAGCATGCCTGCCCCTATCTTTCTCTACACACTCTCTGAATCAATTATGATTACAACATGTGTGTACAGCTCAATCTAGAGCCTGAGACAGGGTGAGAAATGATACTGTCAGACAGTTTGTAGATACAACACATTGCATAAAATTCTGAAAGCTGAAAATCAGGGTTTGGTCATTTTCTTCAAATGCAGCCACAATAACTACCAACACAATTGTGACATCGATTAAGATCTGATATGGTCGTCTGAGCTTACTTTTTCCCCCATGTGTCAATTGCTGAGCATCTTTCAGTGTGCTGCATGTATGCAAGACCTAGCAAGACCTATCATGTATGCCTTGATTTAAGAAGGCTAAGTAAAGAATCAACCTATCAACTTACCTACGAATCCATTAACCTACCAATCAACCAACCAGCTAATAAACCAACCTGTCAACCAACCAGCCAACAGAGCAACAAATACACCTACTAACCCATAAACAAACCAATCTGTCAATGTACCAACCAACCCACCAACCTACCAATGAACCTTTAAACTATCAAACAAATAACATTAAAGTAAATGGCTAAAAATAAAAATAATACAGATAGAAGTATAATTAGGTGAGCAGAAAAGGGTAACAATTTAATATAAAACAGTGAAAATAATGCATAAATACATTTATATGCAAAAACTAACAGCAGTGGATTATCTTGAATAAAAACAAGAAGCAGTAATAATTTAATTTGGAACAACCAACAGACTTTTTAAAGATACAGTGAAGATACAAATAGGCAGATATACACAGTGTGCATATATTTAAAGGCAGTTATTTGACAATAAGAACAAAGCTGCTTTTAAGAGTCTGTTATATTCTCTTTGTCTTTTAAAATACAGTCAAACCCTGAAGACACAAATGAAGATGCCAGATTAGAAATTGAGTTTTCTGAGATCGTTGTAGCAATGAACAACTACCTGAAACCAGTTCTGGAACCTGTCTACAATTCTCTCAGGTAGGAAGACCACATTTATCTCATTGCTGTGAAGAGAAACAATAATAATAATAGATCTGGCTCATCATGTAAGTTGTTCTGTCAGCACAAGATGCTTTAAAAATTGTGATGCATGGTTGGGAATGATCAGTAAGCGAATAAGTACAGAAGAGAAAAATCACCACATATAAATTATGAGCCAAGTATTTGTGAAGAAACAATATATAAAGGTCAGGCTGGTCCTAAAATCCCATACACTTATTGTGGAAGACTTTCTTAGACAAGCTGGCCTGGCTAGTCTCACTCATTATTACCATAGGCTCTGATTTGCTTCCCTATAGAACAGTACTGTACTGTTGCCTGGAAAGACAGAAAGATACCAACCAACTACCATACATTTAGCATTGTGACTGTAAAGTAAAGGACCTTTTGCCCGCGCTTTCAGGCATATAGGGCATATAGAGCTAGACCTGTATTTTATAGACTAATCAGCACTTGGTCGGTGATGTCGTTTAAGTCATGCCAGCTGCCTTTACCTCCTAGGACTTTACCTGGTACCTGTTTATGGCTTGATTGACCTGGGAGCTAAGGGAATTTAAGAAAAAAAAAAAACTCTGGCTCCATCAGGACCTGAATCCACAATCTTCAGTCCACTACATCACGGTGGCTCCCCCATTGTGACTGGCTATGGACTAACTCTTCGGACACCTCTGGACAAAATCGCCTACCCATTTAGTTCCTAGAACACTTTTTTTTTTTTAAACGTATCCAGAAACCATGAGTTGTAAACCCTTTGGCTCTGTACTATGGATATCGCAACCCTTCAGCCTTGATTCCATTATAGGTACCGTTAATCTGGAAGAAATGTGGCTTTTCTGCCTACCCCCGGGAATGAACCCGGAACACAAGGAGTTCGTCACCCGGCCGCGGCGAAAGTCAGGTTTAACCAACTTCGCTAGAGAGCCGGGCATGTTCCTAGAAATAAAAGTAGTGTGAAATCATAAAAAAAAACAGGTAGTGAACTAAGTCTGAGAGCAGCTGAGTAAAGTTGCTGGTTGTAATCTAATGTTTTCTGGGCTGTAAACCACACTAAAGTGATCATGACTATGGTCTCTGACAAGAAGTGTCAGTGATCAGTACAGTCAATGACCCATATGGGGACTACTACTTCAATTTAAAAAAAAAATGGAAAGCGATGGCAAACTACATTAGCATGATGTGAGTTTGGGAAAACCTGAGATATAATGATTATTAAAAAGACGTTTGGTTGCTTTTTTGCAAATAAAGAAGATGATGATAAAAGTAAAGGAGCTATTTTCATATTTTGAGATGCATTAAGTATCTGATGCTATTCCAATAGTTTTCTAGAAAAATTAAAATTTAATGAGTCTTTTGTTCAGTATCAACCATTAACTTTACTTTCCTGAAAATTTTTTGTTAGATTGGGTCTTCTTGTTTGGGTTCCAGGGTCTTATTTTGTGGAAAAGGTGGGGAGATGGGGGGAAGACTAGACGACTAGACACACTTCCTTTCTTAAAAACATGTCATACAAAGGGACTAATTAGGGGAGTTTCCTTCACAGTCGGAGTGCATATGCCTGAGAGGTGAGGAACCAACAGTCTGCATAAAATTAGGCCAGATCTTTAAAACAGATATCCATGCACAACTCAAGTTCTGGAACAAGTTGAAAGTCCAGAAGTGGATGAACAACCTCAATTTTCCATCAGAGTTTACAGCTGGTGAATGCTAAGAAGAAGAAGAAGAAGAAAAATTGGATTTAACTTGGAAGCCTAAGTAAATTAAAAAATCTTCTTGGAAGTTTGAACACATGACCACTGCCAGTAACTAAATGTGCTACCGGTGCACTTCGGTGGCTGCCACGAAGAATCGCACTTATCTCTCCTTTATAGAATACTTATTTATTTAAGAGCATCTACACTTTAAGACATTTGCTGCAGGAGACGGAGCATTTATGGGTATGCCTGGTGTTCTGTGATGTTGATTCTTAAATCAGTAATCAGCAATCACTTGTGTGCTACCAGAAAAAAAAGTCTGCATGTAACAAACAGCTGTGTGCCACCAGAAAAAAGCCTACGCATAAAAATCTATTGCATGCCACCAGCACAAGAAAAGCATGCGTGTAACAATCTTTTGCATGCCACCAGCACAAGAAAAACATGCGTGTAACATAAAACATTTAAAAATGATATATTTAAAGATGTTCACTTATTTGTATAACAAAGTACAAAATAATCAACTTGTATTAATTTCTTCATAATAAATTTGAGACCTGAAAAAAGCAGACTTATGAAGGAAACAACATGGCGGCCTTATTATGGTCTCCTCTTTGGGGGAAGATTACGGAACTCTATAAGGTTATGATAGCCTGTTTTGGTTTAACATTTCATGCAGTTTTTCTTTCACCTTTCTAGCATTTTCAGTTACTGCTTTTGTGTGTGTGTGTGTGCGTGTGTGCGTGCGTGCATGCGGGTGTGTGTGGGTGAGGGTCTATAGAACATAAATACTAATTACTTTTTATTTTAAACTTAATTAAAATTTTTAATTGCAAAGGTTTTAGATGCTTTAGAAAATTGATTTACTAACAGTGACAGTATGTCACATCGTGTGCTTTATCTATTTTGCTCAGTAGTGCATTGACATTTTTTTTCCAACATTTTATGGCAGTTTGATAAGAGAAATATGTCCAAAAATAAATTGACTTACCAAACAAGTATGGGGAAATTGTGATTATGTACCCTACACCCTAGTGTTTGAAGAATACAGAATTTTCCACTGTTGTTGAATTTGCTTATCAGTCAAGTTTTCAGAGCAAATCTAAAGTTTCAAAATATATTTATTGTGGTAATATATAGTTAAAAAGGAAAAGCTTTAAATGTAAAATTCCCCGTGTGGGTTCCTGGACCCCATTGTGGGGAAAACAAGAATAGACCCCCTGCCTGCCCAACTAGAGTTGACTAATTGGAGGCTTCAAAGTCTGCATCTGCCTGAGAGGCAAGGAACCAGTTAACTGCATACAGTTAAGTCAGATCTGTTAAATGGATGTGCACGCAAGACTCAGGTTCTTGAACAAAGTCCAGAACCAGAACTTTCTGCTAGAGTTTACAATCAGTGAATGCGAAGAAGAAGAAAAGTAAAATCTCATGAATAATGAGACAAAGCTTTTGGAAATTACTAACCACAGTTAGTTGCTTTTAGTTTCCTGCCTCAGTTACTGCATTCCATTCTTTAAAAGTTCAAGAAATGTGGTGTCTATCTGACAAGTAACAAATATGTAATCTAGTTTTTGTTAGGAATGCTGCCACACTCACCCAACCCCTTTCCACAGCATTTCGCTGAGGTAACTAGAGGATGTGAATAATTATAATAGAACAACTCACAAAGTCAGGCCCAGAAAGAGAGTGACTTCCCTTGCCATTCATCCCTGGCCGTGTCATAGGACCTGTCCTATGTTATGGGGTTGTCACGCTTAGTGAGCGTCCAGCCACACGACGTATTTTATGCATTGTTGTCATTCAGTCGTTGGACGTAGACTGCACTTTCTTGTGTGATGTAGGCTGAGGCTGTGAGGTAGGGGGTTTGGGTTAGGGCTTGTTCTACATGTTTTAGGACCATTAAAAGTGCTCACATGTGGAATATAGAACACACGATATTGCTGGCCGGTGACAACAATGCGTAAAATGTGTTGTGTTGCTGGATGCTTACCTAGCGTAACACCCCTACAACATAGGAGAGGCCCTATGATATGACCATGGATGAATGGCAAGGGAAGTCTCTCTCTTTTTCTGGGCCTAACTTCGTGAGTTGTACCATAATAATAATAATAATAATGATAATAATAATAATAATAATAATAATAATAATAATAATAATAATAATAATAATAATAAAGAACCTAGAAAAAACTAGACTGGAAGATAATAAGAATTTGAAAAAAAAAAAAATGATATTGATGTTTGACTAGAATACCAAGCAGTAGCACTAATAATGATCATACCAGCAGTTGTCCAGTAACTTATTGCTCTGTGTTTAGTACAGTGATGGAATAACTCACAATGAACATCAAATAGTATCTATGGCAAAGGAAATTGCCAGTATGTTCAGTTGTGATGATTATCTGGGCAATTGTGTATGATTATTTCTCCTTGATTTATGCTGTGATTCAGAAACAGGTTCAGTTCTTTAACTGGAGGGTTTCTCTTGTTAGTGGTTACATGATTCAAAATTCATTTCCTAGTTTTTGTTTTCTTCATAATTTAACTAATAGAGTAGTTGGTAATTTTATATTAGTGCTTAAAACTGTTGCTACCTGAGTCATTATTCTTATATGTTTGACATTGAAGTTTCTTCACCATAGAATATATTAGATTCTTTTATGGAATTTCGTGTGGATAAATTTGTAGTTAACTGTTTGAGTCCCAGGGGGTTTAGCATCACAGGCCCAATGGGTAGTCAAGAAAGATGTAAAATTGTATATCTTGCATTCATTGGGCTTCCAGGTAGGAACCTATGATTATATGATGTGTTCCTTGGGACTCAAAGAGTTAAGATGTTACTTAATTATATTTGCTGATCCCTGCTTTCCAATTTTGCCTCATATTTTCCAACTGAATAATCCTATCGGTATATTGTAGGAGCTGTTGATTTTAGTCACCAGACAGGATTAGATCGGCTAATAAACAGCATTTTGTCTCGGAAGCTAAAATATTTTGGTCATATCAAGTGCCACGACAGATTGAAAAAAAGTAATGACAGAAGGCATGGTACCAGGAAGGAGAGGCAGGAGCTGACCAACGTTAAGATGGCCACAGGATATAAGTGACTCCTTAAATATGCAAGTACATAAGGCGGGAGAGATGGTGAAAGGCTAAGTTTCTTTCAGGCAGGGTGCGATGAGAGCGACATTTTGCAAAGGACCTGCTACATGATTATAATGATAGAGAATATTGTAATAGCTATTATGCTTGCTGCATAGGTTCTAGGGCCACATTGGGGGGGGGGGGGGGGAAATGGATAGACCTCCTAACAAGCATGTCATATACGCTGACTAATTCCTCTAAAGTTGGAGTGCATCAGTCTGAGAGTTGAGGAACCAACAGTCTGCATAAAATACACCAGATATTTCAAATGGACAGATGTGCAAAATTCAACTTCTGGAACAAGATAAAGTTCAGAAGTGGGTAAACAACCAAAACTTTGCATCAGAGTTTACAGACTGTGAACGAGCAGAAAATAATAAGCATTATATGATAGAAAATGAATGGGACAATAGGGTTTTAATATAAAACCATTATAAACGAATGGAGTAGGAAAAGTTACGCAATGTATACAACTAGAAAGAGCATTTTTTCCTATTTAAGGTCCACAGACACCACCCCCGCCCCTCCCCCGGGATCCACAGAATAAATTTAAACTGTCTGTGATATTATTGATAAAAGTAACAAGCCTCAGATTTAGAAAGCACTCCTTTTTATGGTTCTAATATTTATAAATTATAATGAGTTTTTAGATAAGAATTATAACAAATTATTGGGTCCCTGGCAGACCTACGAAGATGAGAAGGGTCGCAGTTCTTAGCTTAGCATTAGCGCAGTCGATAGGAGGCTTGTTTTCAAATCCAGCTGCAACTCGCTGCAACCCACAGTCGGCATTCGAAACCGGGCGGTTCCCGGCGTTCACCCAGCCTCTAGGTAATGGGTACCAGAATTAACACTCTGTGGTAAATGGAGGAACATCGCTGTAGCTATGGAATTGCGTGCGGACAGCGACACAGGCGGACAGTTTCTTTTCAGCTATCCATAGTGGTGGCAGAGCACTTATGGTTTATAACCATGTGCAATGACACTGGTTCACATTTCCCGACTTTTTTATTATTTTTATAGTTAATTGAGAACAATTGGTCAAGAGTCATTAGTAAACATATTGTGCGTTGTCTGGTACTGAAAAGTTTTTCTCTCTCTCTCTCTCCCCCTTCCTCTGTCTCTGTCTTTGTCTCTCCTCTCTTCTCTGTCTTCTCTCTCTTTCTCCTCCCTCTCTCACAGACACACACACAAACACACATATGCACACACATATGCAAACACACACACTCACTGAATGTCCAAACCACCAAACACCAATATTACACATTTACTCAAGCATACACAAGTGCACCGACATAGATGCATGTGTAAGAGAGAGAGAGAGAGAAAGAGAAAGAGAGAGAGACCGAGACAGAGCGAGAGACAGAGAGAGAGAGAGAGAGAGACAGAGAGAGAGAGAGAGAGAGAGAGAGAGAGAGAGAGAGAGAGAGAGAGAGAAGAGAAAGAGAAGGGACAATTTTTCTGTTATAAACTGAAAGGTTAAACTTGTGCTATTTTGTCATCATTAATTTGTAAAAAAAAGAACATGTTACAATAATATGATCTTTTCCTTGAATATGCCACATATAGTTTTTTTTTACAGTTGTCATAGCCAAATTGCTATTGCTTTATTTCGTAAAACCTGTCTCTGAAAGTAACAACAATGTCATTGTCTACAAGCAAGTAAACTACAGAAAATGCATTCATTTGAGCTTAAATTAGTGTTAAGGATGAATAAATTGATTGTGTCTGGCACACTATCTAACATTAGCTATTACAAAGATTGTGAAAGTTATGTCATATCAGCTTAGTCATGTTTTAATATTCTTTTTTTCTTCCTACCAAATGCAGTTGTGGGGTCATATCTGCATGTACCAGGCAGTTAGTGTCCTTTGGATAATTTATGCGGGTCATGCCAGTGTTTCGGGAAAGGAACAGGCAGATAGATTGGCTGGTTCTACTCCTCTTGATGTTGAAATAATGCAGGATAAGATTGATTTTTCAAGGGTCATTTTAGAGCAAGTAAAAATTGCAGAGGCACAAATAAGTCATCACTGTCTGAGGAGAATGATGCTGCAAGGAGTGGCCAGGATATCTGGCTGACGCTCAACAATCAAGGGAAAAGCAAGACATATATTCAGTCTGACTGTTACTGGTACCATCAGAATTGAAACTCTGTGCTTGCTGTTGCAGATGAGGACAGAGCAATTATGAAAATATCCTGAGGGCTGAATTCAACATTTAGCATTTCCTCTGCCTGCCTGTGATGGCCAGGTTAAGAGGATGGAAACTGACCACTTCATATTATATGTTATGGCTTAGAATATAAAAAGGCATAACTCCTCAAACCCTAACATCAGTAACTGGTATAGAACTAGAAACAGGGGCATTGAAACACAGAAAAGGAAGGAGCTGTCTGTTTCTGTGGAAATGAACATTAAGCCAGAGAGCTGGCTCACATACCACAATCTGAAGCCACGTGAGTGGTGCAAATAAACCAGACCACAAATATAACCAGAGACTGTTTTAGATTGGGTTGACCTGGGACTATGGGACTATGTTTACCTTAAATGGAGATTGAACCGGCACCTATTGCAACATTATGTTAGTACACTAACCATAATGCAGACATGGTTGATATATTGTGAATTTTCTGGGCAACATCTTTGTTCTTGTTTTCAGAACAAAGATGTTGCTCAGAAATCTTTATTCCCAAAAAGGAACAAAGATGTTGCTCAGAAATCTTTGTTCGCCCTCCCCCCCCCCCCCCCCCCCCCCCCCACACAAAAAAAGGGACAATGATGTCATCCAAAAAATTGTGCCTCTTTGATATATATAGCCAGTATGTAAAACATTTATATATGACAATATCTATGTCTTGTTAATTACAGGGATGACAACGTGGCCACAAACATTGGCAGAGACTTATCTACTGAAGGCAAAGATAAAGAAAAAGGCTCCAGGGAACACCTTCCAAAAAATGAGTGTTTAGTGGTGCTGGCTGATGCAGATTTAATGTGCCTGCCCCTGGAGGCAAGTCAGTACTTGCAGCAGATGGAGGGAGTTACTTCTATATCCAGGGATTTCTCCCTACAGCTCTTATGTCACCGAGCTCAGCAAGGAAAACAGGGTATGTAGCTACCTTTGTCCCTGTAATCTGTTTTTGTGGACTCAGTCATGGTTTCTTTCATAGCCCTAACGCAAAAAACATAACTTTATAAACATGGATAACAGATGGTTTTCAAAATCTTCTTTGAATTGTTTAGGGAGGAATGACAATAAGATTTAAAACTGAGAGACTCAACTTCGTTACACACATACAAATCAAACAATACCACAGAAATACACAAAATCACTTAGCTGGTATCTTGAAGCAGCCCGGTCAATGGTTTCCCAGCAGACTGCCTACACGAATGGGGCTAGGGAAATAGATATCCCATGTGAAGTACAAGGGGCCATAACCAGGGGGTTTAAAATAAAACTGTAAGGGCAGTTCAATCCCTTAGGAGTTTGAATAAAACTGTTTTGGCAATTCAGTCCGGAGGGTGTTAAAGTACCCAAAGTGTAAATAAGGCGATTCTCAAGAGACTTGCGGACTCTGTCGCTGGAGTGGCTTGATTTAATGGCTGTCACCTCCACGTCAAGGACACCTTGGTAATCCTGGGAATTAGGAAGAAGAAATACAACCTAATTACTTAATGTTTTGGCGAGAAGACCAGGCTCTTAGCCTTGGCTGGCAGCTGATCAGTGAGGGAAGCTTTTACAGAAGGACAGACTGAGCACCACTTTTCTGAGCCAGTAGCTTCTGCAGTGTTTCATTCCAAATATGTTGATGTTACTTTTTCTTTTTAGTAAACATGGCAGGCCAAATGAGGCATCATGATGCATGGGCAACAGATAGTCTCTACAGGCTTTATGCTATGGAGAGCAGGAACTTCATTCTCTTTCTTCCTTGTAGCATAATAAAACACTATCATCTGGAAGGATGGAAAGGGGTCGACAAACAACAACAACAACAACAACAAAAACCCACACACAAAAAACTGTTTGATGTAAGTCTTTAATTTGTGCCAACTTTTACAGACTCTGAGTATGGAGGGAAGGGTCTTGATGTTAAGACTGATGGCAAAAAGAAAACATCAAAGGAAGCGAGCAAAATGGCATCTAGAATATTATCCTTGAGGGATGCTAAACAAAAAGCAGCTAAGATTGTAAGTATCTAAGTTCATAGAATGATAGTTGGTTTTGGTTATTTATCATTGCTGTCAACATCAGTATCATTGGTTTTATAATATTATCATTAAATGCAGACATCATTATGCCTTAGGCATTTCGGGCATATAGTGCTAGATTTATATTTTAGACTATTCTGCCTTCTGTGAGTTATGTGGTCAACATCATTTTGGCTGACTTTACTTCCCAGGACTTTACTATTACCTATTTTACCCTGGGTTGACCTGGGAGCGAAGGTAGATTTTGAATAATATTTGCCTCCTGAGGATCTGACCCTTAGACCATCAGGCCAGAGTCTAACCATTACCCCACTGCAGCTCACTATCATTGTCAGTGGTATTCAGATATTAACTTAATGGTCAGCGTAATTATAATCAGTGTTATAATGTTACTATTGCTGTCAACATCAGTCAGTTACATGCTGTCCTTACAATGAAGATTGGCCACATTGGATCTCCAATGTTCAGTGTCTCTTGCCATGGCTGTAAACTCTCTGGGACTGCTGTTTATTCTGTTGATGTCATTTTCCCATTTGTGTTACTGTTAATCTTTTTCTTGTTTGTCTTCAGCATTTTCCATCCAGTATAGTTTTTATGAGCTTTATGTTTTGTTTGGTTATGTGGCTGAAATATTTAATCATTTTTTATATATGATCTGATGTTATTTCTTTCAACAACTCTTTTCAGTCTCAGTCTTCCTGTGTTGGTTCTGGGGCCCCAGTTAAGGTGGAAAAGGGGGGGGGGGGGGGGGAGTGCAAGGGAATAGACTCACTGTTCCCTAACAATCATGGCATAGGAGGTGACTTATTAGGGGTTCTCCTTTCAAAATCAAATTAGCCTGAAAGGTGAGGAACCAACAGTCTGCATAGAAATAAGCCAGATCTGTGAAATAGATGTGCACACAAAACTCATGTTTTGGAACAAAGCTTTAGTCTAGGAGTGGAAAATCAAACAAAACTTTCCTCAGAGTTTACCGCCTGTGAAGGCAAAGAAGAAGAAGAAGAAGCCCTGTCTCATCAGAACCTTTGTCAACATAATGTATCACCAGTGTCCTAATATTATCATTACTGTCAACGTAATGTATTACCAGTGTCCTAATATTACCATTACTGTCAACATAATGTATTACCAGTGTCCTAATATTACCATTACTGTCAACATAATGTATCACCAGTGTCCTAATATTACCATTACTGTCAACATAATGTATTACCAGGGTCCTAATGTTACCATTACTTTCAACATAATGTATCACCAGTGTCCCAATGTTACCATTACTGTCAACATAATGTATCACCAGTGTCCTAATATTATCATTACTGTCAACGTAATGTATTACCAGTGTCCTAATATTACCATTACTGTCAACATAATGTGTTACCAGTGTCCTAATATTACCATTACTGTCAACATAATGTATTACCAGTGTCCTAATATTACCATTACTGTCAACATAATGTATCACCAGTGTCCTAATATTACCATTACTGTCAACATAATGTATCACCAGTGTCCTAATATTATCATTACTGTCAACGTAATGTATTACCAGTGTCCTAATATTACCATTACTGTCAACATAATGTGTTACCAGTGTCCTAATATTACCATTACTGTCAACATAATGTATTACCAGTGTCCTAATATTACCATTACTGTCAACATAATGTATCACCAGTGTCCTAATATTATCATTACTGTCAACATAATGTATCACCAGTGTCCTAATATTACCATTACTCAACTGACATAATATTTATCATTGCTAACATCATTACCACAGTTACAATTTACAGCAAGTATTTTACCATTATTGTCATCCTTAGTTTTGGTTTAAAAAAAAACTTGTGTCAGACACCAGTGTGTGCCTTTATGTAAGCACGCAAGTGTGTGTGTGTGTACACACACAGAGGCACGCATGCATGCACGCATATATATATGCCCACAGAGTGTCTATGTGCACATTCATACTGTCGCAGATTCTCGTGGATGCAAACATGTCCATGTGTCCATCAATCCATCCAAATAGACAGTCGGACAGACACACATAGAGTGCACATCCTTGTCAAAGTCATCACAGATTGAGTGATATACCATGGGGAGGGTCTGAGCATTAACTCTTTCATTGCCAAGCAGTTCTTACTTTAACTCTATTTATCCCAATGATAATGTACTGTCCTTCTGCCTTAATTGCTTAGACAATTAGTTGAAGGTATAAAATGACAGAAGCCAAAATTACACTTAGGATCAGATTGGGTAAAGTAATACAGTATTTGGACAGAAGTTAGGGTACTAACGTCATGTATGTAGCATTAATACAAGGTATGGTATATTACTTAATACTAAAAGATTGAATGGGTTAATGTGCTTTAATAATGTTCTGTTGACTAAATAAATAATCAGCAGTACACATCCAAGCAGCCAGTTATCAGTCAGTTTGACCTTTAGTCAGTATTCATAACAGAATGTCACACTGTATTGTTTCAGAGTCTTATGTAACTTAATATTGATTTTTTTTTTAAAGCCAACAGTTAAAGTCAGTTTTACAACACGGCGTTTCTTGAACTTGTTTAGGTTCCCTTGGATAGGGCTCCACAAGGCTGGCAGGCGGCAGTGAACACCCACTTCTTCAGATGTATCCTTGAGACCTTGTTTTTTTAAATCTCAGTAAATAATTATTATGCAGCAAACCATGTTATAAATTGTAGTCTTGGCTTAAACTTCCTTCATCTCCTAGTAAAGAGTTGTTGAATTTATGACTCTGTTTTTTAATTTCTCAGATCTGTTAGTAAGGATTTGTTGATTTATTCTTCTGTATTTAACTTCTCATGTTGGTAAGGAATTGTTGCATTTATGTTAATTTTTTTCCAGCTAGTGATGTAATTTATTACCCCCTCCCACTCCCCCTTTTATTTTTTACATGCACACGCACAGACACACACACTGACTAAATTAGTGGTTAAAGATGAGTGCAGTGACTTCATTGCACTAGATTTGATTTCAATCTGGCTGGAGCTCATTCTGCATTGTTGTTATCTACCTGCTGAAAATGTTGCACAAAGCATGAGCTCTATAACTCCGGTATTGATCCCACAGATCACCAAATCAGACACCAATTGGCACATGCCCCCCCCCCCCCCCCACCCCCAATACATAAATGACTACAAAGCACAAGAGAAATGGCCTGACCCCCTTGTGCCATGAAAGCACCCCCTCTACACATGTAATATTCAGTGAGGTGCCTTCTCTATAACAGAAGATCATCTAGATTGCGTTTCCAATGGTGTGTCATTTCTTCCACTTTAAGGAAAAAGAGGGCTGGTAAATCATGGACAAACTGAGCCATGCAACAGATTCTCTATTATCTCCATGGGCACACAGAGATATTTATCCTTTTTTCTTTCTTTCTTGGAAAATATGTGATTGTTGAATTTCCACAAAGTCCTTCACTATACCTGAGACATTGTGGATCCCTTCCTGGATTCAGCTGCAGTTGAAGTCAAAGCTCCACAAAAAGAGTTTGGACAGATTCTTGAGCAGTATGAGCAACAGTTCACCGCCCGATGGTTGGGTATCCAAGGAAGTGATCACACTCCCAGGTGAATCAAGTAGTTGAGTTTTTTACATGCTGGCCTAGTAATTCCTCTGATGTGCCTTTTCTTACTTTCAATAAATCAAGAGATGAAGAAAGAAATGCTGGTGTTGGATAGGGCACATGTTGAGAAAACCTTATAACAGTATTTCTAGAATGTCTTTCCAGTAGAACCCACAGGTCAAAGAAATAAAGGCAGACAAAATACACATGGAGAAGGGAACTAGAGAGTGAAGTTAAAAAGATGTGGTGAACTGCATGAAATTGCAAAGAATAGGATGCCTGAGTTATTTGAGGGCCTGTACTGCATGGAGGAGGGGAGTGTAAAGGGCAGAAAAAGAAGAAGAAGAGATGTATTTCCATAGCAGGTGCTGCTGCACAGTGTAAAGTGTTAAATCTTAACTATACTGGGTCAAGACATCCAGATTGGGTGACCTGCACAGTGATTAATGCACCTTCCTACTTAGATTAGTTCTGGTTTAAACATAATTTCTTTCATTGCTGAACTTATCTAGGGCTGTCCAGCCTTGTAAACTGAGTTCCAGTATAGGAAAGTAGAGGTGATGACAAAAGAAATGTGGTTATCAGTTGTTGTTTGAACCAGGACCTCCACCTCTTTCAGTCAGTTATATTGGACATAATAATTACATGTTTGAGACTCATCCAGTGAAATTTTGAATCTAGAATCCTCTTTGCCTGATTCTTTTCCTGATCTCTGTACCCAGCCCTGTAGTATTGTTAGATCTTTTTGGGGAGGTCAGTAGATCTTATCAAATTTCTATAGAATTGCATGTTCCATCTAATTACTGAATAACTGGTTCTCATTGTGAAGATATTAGTGCCATTGTAGAACTTTGTGGCATGAAGAGGTCTGGTTCTATGAGACACCTAAGTGCATGATTTGACAGATGCCTATCATTTAAAAAGCATGCAGACCTTACTATTACCAAGGCCAAGATAAGGTTAATCGACAAAAACTGTTATGGCTGCTATGAACTTGAGCAATGGCTACTTGTCATACTGTACCAGTGATGTCCTCTCCACCATTGAGTAAGTTCTGGCAATCATTATGCTCAGCTTCACGCAGGTAAAAAGAAAATGGAAACAGATGGAAACAGTTGAAAACAAGGCAATGTGTGATATTTCTGGTTGCACTAGGAGTACATCCTGCCAGCTGCTGTGATACCTCTTGAACCTTACCAATTAACAACAGAATCAAATCTCCAGAGCCAGTGCTTTCCTTAAGATGAAATCAGATCCCTGACATCCAATCGGATTTACGATGAAGTTAATTAGTTGGCTAGTCGACAGATTATCATCATCGCTTGTTGAACCATTGAGTCCATAAGTGCTCAGATCCCCTCCTTACTAAATCCAGCAGCTAGTAAATCATTGTTAATGATTTAGAAGAGTTCATATGGAAGGACTCCAAATTCTTCACATGTCACTACATCTGGAGATGTTCTATATTTAAATATATTTTATCTTTTCAGTGTTGGAGAATGGGAAATCTACATGACAGAAAGTAGCGCATTTATCTTTTATGGGACGGAGAGACTATTGGGATACATTCCCCCATATAAAATGTCTGCTCTTAATTTGACAGGTTTGTTTGTTGTGCTCTGTTCCTCATTACCATATTTGTCCATCCATAAGATGATACCTATTCTTTTTTTTAAGCCCAAAATGAATAAATAAATATTTTAAACACATTCCTTTTATAAGACAACCCTGAATTCTAAATTTTAAACAATCTGGGGAAGCAAATTGTTTTATACATGGACAAATATAGTATATTGTATGCTGATGTTGCTGTTTGTTAACTAAACTAATGATGGAGTATTTTTTCAGTCAGATAAAAAAAAAAAAAAAGACAATGAAGGTCCATTTTCTTACCTTTAGTACATTGGATATTTAGTGCTAGACTTATATTTCTGTAGACAGATCTGCACTCAATAAGTGATGCGATCAGCATAGTGCTGTCTACCTTTACTTCCCAGGACAGTACCTGTACCCAAGGTCGACCCGAGACAGGAGTAGTTAAACCAGTAATTTAAATCCAAGAATCAATATAACATCAGTTCATGATAGAAGACAACAAGAATATCACCTTGTCTTTAGACTGACCAAAAAATTTGTCGTGTGTTTTTCGGTAGTGAAAGTGTTAACCTGCCGAACATATTACTTCTTCTATTTTTCTTCTGGCATATAATCTAGACATCCAGTCCTCTACCTGAGTATCAGAAGGAGTATACCATCATTTTTGTCTTCTTTGTGTATGTGTGTGTGTGAGTGTATGTGTGTGTTTTGTGGCGTGGAGAGGAATGGAGTGAGAGCGAGAGAGAGTGAGAGAGAGAGTGAGAGAGAGTTGGAGATTGAGTGAGTGAGTGAGTGAGTAAGTGAGTTAGTAAGTGAGTGAGTGAGTAATGAGTGAGTAATGAGTGAGTGAGTGAGTAATGAGTGAGTGAGTGAGTGAGTGAGTGAGTGAGTGAGTGAGTGAGTGAGTGAGTGAGTGAGTGAGTGAGTGAGTGAGTGAGTGGGTGAGTGAGTGGGAGAGAATGAGAAAGAGAGCGAGAGAGAGAAGGGGAGAGAGTGAGTGAGTGAGTGAGTGAGAGAGTGACTGAGCAAAAAACACCATAACCTCAACAGAATGAACTATACCAAGGCTGATAAAGTTGAGGATCAATGTCATTGTCCTTAACCAGTTTTCTAGGCCTTTATCCTGTGAGGTCATCATGATGTTCCTTGCTGACTAGCAATGCTTCTTCACATTTTGAGATTTTGTGCAGTATAGTTTTAGTTTGTATGCTGACACCTTTCCATGACATTTCCCAAACAAAACCTGTCTGTCAAGTTTACTGTTATCTGGAAAGTAAATTCCAGCACTGCCTGCCTTTATGGCACCATCTACTACATGATTACTGTTTTTTCCCCCTGTTACTTTTCTGCTTTCTGTGCCCTTAAAGGTCATTGTTGTAGATATCACTCGCCTCCATTTGTCTCTATAATTAGCTTTTTTTGTCTAGTTGGTGACTCCAAGTGTCATATATTATCTCTCACTGTCTAGTTGGTGACTCCAAGTGTCATATATTATCTCTCACTGTCTAGTTGGTGACTCCAAGTGTCATATATTATCTCACACTGTCTAGTTGGTTACTCCATGTGTCATATATTATCTCTCACTGTCTAGTTGGTGACTCCAAGTGTCATAAATTATCTCTCACTGTCTAGTTAGTGACTGCAAGTGTCATATATTATCTCTCACTGTCTAGTTAGTGACTGCAAGTGTCATATATTATCTCACACTGTCTAGTTGGTGACTCCAAGTGTCATATATTATCTCTCACTGTCTAGTTGGTGACTCCAAGTGTCATAAATTATCTCTCACTGACTAGTTGGTGACTCCATGTGTCATATATTATCTCTCACTGACTAGTTGGTGACTCCAAGTGTCATATATTATCTCTCACTGACTAGTTGGTGACTCCATGTGTCATATATTATCTCTCACTGACTAGTTGGTGACTCCAAGTGTCATATATTATCTCTCACTGACTAGGTGACTCCATGTGTCATATATTATCTCACACTGTCTAGTTGGTGACTCCAAGTGTCATAAATTATCTCTCACTGTCTAGATAGTGACTCCAAGTGTCATATATTATCTCTCACTGACTAGTTGGTGACTCCAAGTGTCATAAATTATCTCTCACTGTCTAGTTGGTGACTCCAAGTGTCATAAATTATCTCTCACTGTCTAGTTGGTGACTCCAAGTGTCATAAATTATCTCTCACTGTCTAGTTGGTGACTCCAAGTGTCATATATTATCTCTCACTGTCTAGTTGGTGACTCCAAGTGTCATAAATTATCTCTCACTGTCTAGTTGGTGACTCCAAGTGTCATTTATTATCTCTCACTGACTAGTTGGTGACTCCAAGTGTCATAAATTATCTCTCACTGTCTAGTTGGTGACTCCAAGTGTCATAAATTATCTCTCACTGTCTAGTTGGTGACTCCAAGTGTCATAAATTATCTCTCACTGTCTAGTTGGTGACTCCAAGTGTCATATATTATCTCTCACTGTCTAGTTGGTGACTCCAAGTGTCATAAATTATCTCTCACTGTCTAGTTGGTGACTCCAAGTGTCATTTATTATCTCTCACTGTCTAGTTGGTGACTCCAAGTGTCATATATTATCTCTCACTGTCTAGTTGGTGACTCCAAGTGTCATATATTATCTCTCACTGTCTAGTTGGTGACTCCAAGTGTCATAAATTATCTCTCACTGTCTAGTTGGTGACTCCAAGTGTCATAAATTATCTCTCACTGTCTAGTTGGTGACTCCAAGTGTCATTTATTATCTCTCACTGTCTAGTTGGTGACTCCAAGTGTCATATATTATCTCTCACTGTCTAGTTGGTGACTCCAAGTGTCATATATTATCTCTCACTGTCTAGTTGGTGACTCCAAGTGTCATAAATTATTTCTCACTGCTTAGTTGGTGACTACAAGTGTCATATATTATCTCTCACTGTCTAGTTGGTGACTCCAAGTGTCATAAATTATCTCTCTCTGTCTAGTTGGTGACTCCAAGTGTCATATATTATCTCTCACTGTCTAGTTGGTGACTCCAAGTGTCATATATTATCTCTCACTGTCTAGTTGGTGACTCCAAGTGTCATATATTATCTCTCACTGTCTAGTTGGTGACTCCAAGTGTCATATATTATCTCTCTCTGTCTAGTTGGTGACTCCAAGTGTCATATATTATCTCTCACTGTCTAGTTGGTGACTCCAAGTGTCATATATTATCTCTCACTGTCTAGTTGGTGACTCCAAGTGTCATATATTATCTCTCACTGACTAGTTGGTGACTCCTAGTGTCATAAATTATCTCTCACTGACTAGTTGGTGACTCCAAGTGTCATATATTATCTCTCACTGTCTAGTTGGTGACTCCAAGTGTCATAAATTATCTCTCACTGTCTAGATAGTGACTCCAAGTATCATATATTCTCCCTCACTGTCTAGTTGGTGACTCCAAGTGTCATATATTATCTCTCACTGTCTAGTGGTGACTCCAAGTGTCATATATTATCTCTCACTGTCTAGTTGGTGACTCCAAGTGTCATGTATTATCTCTCACTGTCTAGTTGGTGACTCCAAGTGTCATATATTATCTCTCACTGTCTAGTGGTGACTCCAAGTGTCATGTATTATCTCTCACTATCTAGTTGGTGACTCCAAGTGTCATGTATTATCTCTCACTGTCTAGTGGTGACTCCAAGTGTCATGTATTATCTCTCACTGTCTAGTGGTGACTCCAAGTGTCATGTATTATCTCTCACTGTCTAGTTGGTGACTCCAAGTGTCATGTATTATCTCTCACTGTCTAGTGGTGACTCCAAGTGTCATGTATTATCTCTCACTGTCTAGTTGGTGACTCCAAGTGTCATATATTATCTCTCACTGTCTAGTGGTGACTCCAAGTGTCATATATTATCTCACACTGTCTAGTTGGTGACTCCAAGTGTCATATATTATCTCTCACTGTCTAGTTGGTGACTCCAAGTGTCATATATTATCTCTCACTGTCTAGTTGATGACTCCAAGTGTCATATATTATCTCTCACTGACTAGTTGGTGACTTCAAGTGTCATAAATTATCTCTCACTGACTAGTTGGTGACTCCAAGTGTCATATATTATCTCTCACTGTCTAGTTGGTGACTCCAAGTGTCATAAATTATCTCTCACTGTCTAGATAGTGACTCCAAGTATCATATATTATCTCTCACTGTCTAGTTGGTGACTCCAAGTGTCATATATTATCTCTCACTGTCTAGTTGGTGACTCCACGTGTCATATATTATCTCACACTGTCTAGTTGGTGACTCCAAGTGTCATATATTATCTCACACTGTCTAGTTGGTGACTCCAAGTGTCATATATTATCTCTCACTGTCTAGTTGGTGACTCCAAGTGTCATATATTATCTCTCACTGACTAGTTGGTGACTCCAAGTGTCATATATTATCTCACACTGTTTAGTTGGTGACTCCAAGTGTCATATATTATTTCTCACTGTCTAGTTGGTGACTCCAAGTGTCATAAATTATCTCTCACTGACTAGTTGGTGACTCCATGTGTCATATATTATCTCTCACTGACTAGTTGGTGACTCCAAGTGTCATATATTATCTCTCACTGACTAGTTGGTGACTCCAAGTGTCATATATTATCTCTCACTGACTAGTTGGTGACTCCAAGTGTCATAAATTATCTCTCACTGTCTAGTTGGTGACTCCACGTGTCATAATTATTTCTCAACCGTCACAGGATTACCTGCCTATCAAAAAAGGCTAATGATATTTGTTTTTATTTTATTTTCAGATTGTAACATCCTGCTCTCCTTTGATAAAGCAGAGACACAGAAGAGTTTCAACAGACAGTGTAAACTGGATACTTTGAAAAGGTTCTTTTTGTCTTTGAAATTTTACTGTATTGTAAAGAAAATTGTTGATACATTTTTATTGATTTGGGAATCTTGTAGTTCATAAAGTTTTTTTTTTTAAATTAGTTTTATAAGAATTTTAATGATTGGCTTTCTACGTTTTGTCTGATATTAATCCTAAAATTTGTTTGTTTTGTTTATTTTTCAACTAGTCCAATAGATTTGAGCCTCGAGTCTCCGGTAGAGACAGCAATGCTGACCAGCTTAAGCGGCGTTAAATGCATTCTTCTAAATCAGTGGAACTGTTCACTGGAAGAGAATGCCAACAGGATACACCAGACCATGGCTTGTAAGTCATAAATATACCTCATGATGTGAATATAGTCATTTTCCATAATGTCTGTATGTATAGTACAGTAAAGTCTACCTACACATTTTTATTGCATGTAGGAACTTTTAAACTCCATTATTCTTACAATCTGCCATTAACTCTATATGAACCAAACAAGGCACCGTGTGTGATTGGATATCAGTCATGTGTGCCATCAGCTTGTGATATGTGTTTGTACATTTTACATTTAGTCAGGCAATTCAACAGCTAGTCTGTCTCCAACAATGTGCTGTGTATTTGTCCCCTTTTGATATGTTTTATTCATTATTGCCAAAATTAAATATCATTTATGATTTTTTTTGGGTTTAAAAAGAGTTAAACCTACAAAGCACAGTTGAAAACATTAAATTTTAAGATGTTCATTTTTTTATATTCAATATAAAAACAAAACAAATTTGTGGTTAAATGAAGTGAAATGTTTTTAATTTCTAAAATTGTGGGAACGTTTCTGGATGCAAGCAGGTCTTGCTAGTAACTTGCCTCTTCATCATGCCCTGTGATTTGCCATTAGCACATTATTACACAATTGTCTGGAAAGACGGAAAGATGCAAACAAAACCAAAAACAAAAGAAATATTAAAATGCAGCTATGGGCAGAGAAAAGACATATTTGATGGCTTTTCTCCACAGTTTTTCAAATTTCAATTATCATACAAAATTTATTTGAGCTTTGTAGTCTTTCAAACCAAAAAAAATATTTATCTTCCGCGATAATAAAATCTAGATATATTATGTCTTAGTTTTACTACAGAAAGGCAAGACGACAGGGCAAACATCTTACATGCTCCAGAATCCTCACAAAGCAGTTTTAGAAGAGAAACTGGCTCAAGACATGATGGCAAAAGCCAAGGACATGGCAGCAAACAGAGATAAGAAAAAGAACAAGGTGGAATTACCTGTTCCAAAAGACAAACTTAAGCCTAAAGGTATTTTACACTGTAGAATTGAATGTCTGTGTATGCACATACATTCATGTGTGTGTTTGTAGTCATGTATGTGTCTTGCTTTATAGAATTGGCATATTCTCTTCTTTGTTCTTTGCATTCACCAGCTGTAAACTCTGGCAAAAAGTTCTGGTTGTTCATCCACTTCTGGACTGCAATCCTATTCCAGAACCTGAGTGTTGCATGTGCATCTGTTTTACAGATCTGACGCATTTGTATGCAGACTATTGATTTCTTGCCTTTCAAGCAGATGCACTCTGACTTCGAAGGAAGCTCCCAATTAGTCAACTCTTACAATATGCTTTTGGGTAGGCAGTGGGTCTATCATTTTTGTTCCTATAATAGGGCCCCAGAACCCACACAGGGAGATTCACATATTTATTTTCCAAGAAAGACACAATTGTATGAGATGTTTCTGGACAACTGCTTGCATTTACAGTTATCAGACAAATAATTTGCATGGAACTGGGAAACAAAATGGCTGAGAAAATGATGAGATCCAAAACCCTAAGATGACCATTGTTGAGAGAGGCCAAAAGTGCCAGCATGGCAGGATGATGATGTTTATAGCTTTCCAAAATTAAATACCTTCTTCAACAATTGCTTTTGTTTCTTTCAATGTTCATTTTTCATCTTGTTTACTTATGCGTTCCTTCTTCTTCTTCTTCTTCTGCTCTAGTCCTGTTCTGCCTTTCAGCATCAGGTTTTGAAGAGGCATCAGGTTTGAGCCTTGGTATGCGCTACGTAGATGCTAGTATTTACAGCTTTAGATATTTCATCTGTTCATCATTTGAATGGTCAACCTCTAGGTCTGCTTCCATTTTTCTAAGTGACAGGGTGTGTGGTTCATAAGTATCAGTCAAATATCTCTTCTTATTGTTTTTTTCTGGCAAGAAGAAGCCTTCTTCAGCCTTCCAACCTCTAAAATAATTTAGCCCCTACCTAACCAGGACAGTAGGATACACCAGAGTAGTAAGTAAATGGTAGATACATGTTGGCACCCTTTCCGTCCTTCTGTATGATAGTGTTCCTTTGTGCTAAGAGGAGTATGAGAATCGCAACCTATGGCAGTGGTAAGTGTAACTAGCAAGACCAGTTTATGTTAGAAAATAAAAATCTTCTACTAAAAATGCATGAGATTTCAGGACCAGTTGCCATCACAGGCTTTTGTCATGCTGCTTCTTAATCTCTGTTTGATTCCAAGACCATTTGAGGTTAGGGATGAAGTTCCTTCTGTCCACAGTACATAGCCTAAGTAGTATTGCAGAGACTATGTGTTGCCAATGCAGCATGCCCATCTTTTGCCTGCTTTGCTAACTCCAAAGGAAAGGTAAATGGTGTACACATAGGGTACTCTAATATATCGTTTAATACAGTTGAACAGAGTATTGGAAGATGGTTTGTCATTTTAAATATGGCCTTTTGAGTCATTGTGGTGTCACACCTTCAGTTAGCTATTCCAGCAGGGAAGGGCAAAAGATCCACAACAGTCTGTTTTTTATTTCTCCACAAAGCATAGGCTACTAACAAACTTATATCAAGTACTTTGTGGACTTGTCTGTGACTGATCTGATTTTTTAGGTAAGGAATTTCAACTAAGGAATTTTATTTGACAAGGTGGTCAGTCTCAAACCAGCACCGCTTAGTCACCTCATAGTCACAACAATCTACCTAGGAAGAGTTGGACAACCTTTCTCATAGTTACAACACTTTACAAAGAAAGAGTTGGACAACCTTTCTCATAGTTACAACACTTTACAAAGAAAGAGTTGGACACCCTATATAATTGTCATAAAACTTTACAAAGGAAGGAGTTAGACACCCTATCTCATAGTCACCAAACTTTACAAAGAAAGAAGTCAAGTACGCTGTCTCATCATCGCAATACTTTTTATCCATATTCAGTTCATGCCATTTGACATATTTTGCCTTATTTTACATAAAATAGTTTCTAGTAATGCTATAACTATATAATTTCTAAATAACCTATAACACAGTCATATATTTTTATGCAGACAATGAGAATAATAAAGGTGAAGAACAGAACAAACCCCAAGATGACGAGTTGGTAAACGAAGTTTCTACACAAGAAAATGGAACTGTAATTTCTAGAAGTGTTTTTAACATGGTCTGTTTTGGGATGCCAAATTTGATTGTCACACAAGAACCTTCACCAACTGATAAACATATTAAAAAATAAGTTGTTAATCTTTGTAAAAGTCACAGTTCATTATCATACAGCAGTTTTGTAACATTTCACGTACCACATATGCCAATTAGTTGGACATGTAGTTACAATGAATCAGACTCTTTCATTTCCAAAGAAGACATTGTGTGTTGTTTTGTTTGCTGTTGCCCATGAATGCCAACTATTATATATGTGTGTTCTCATACTACTTTCTTTAGGCCAAGTCCTCATCATTCTAGTTCTATGATAATGAATGATGTCGAGTAATCAGTGGCTGTTAACTGTCTGATCAGTTCCATCCATTTTGTTTGGTAAAGAATAATCAAGGTAGTGTAGTGACTTAATGCTGCGGGCCAAAGGTCTAATGCTCAAATCCACAGATGCACATTTATATTTTCTTTGACTCCCAGGTTGGTCTAGCTTAAAATGGGTACCAGGCAATGTCTTTGGAAGTAAAGGTGGCCACTGTAATGTTGACCACATTACCCATGGATGGACCTAAAAAAGTAATCTGTAATACAATAAATATATGAAGTGTCCATTATTTGCATTACTTACAAAAAATTATATTTATACATGTTTATTATTGTTTGCAATAGAGCAGCCGTTTCATGCTCATGTTTTCAGTGACCAGTGTTTCATTGCATTGTTAAAGTTAGTTGCATATTCTTTACAGAACGTTGTAGAACCAGTTGCAGAATATTTTTTAACTGTTTGTGATTTTACATGACATTTTTTCACAGGGTAGTTTGCCATTGCTTTCTGAATGGTCACCTCTTGATAACATTATCAGAATCAACGCATTTGCCATTGCTTTCTGAATTGTCCCCTCTTGATACCATTGTTTAAAATGGTCTACTGCATTGTCATGTTTTCTGATATTTCTGATATATTTCATTACAACCTTATGGCAGTTTTTTCTTCTCTTTCTGTTTAATTGTGAGCCAGTAAGTTATTGCCCAACTTGCTTTATAACATCTAATGTTTGATTAGCTAGCCATTTAATTCTAGTGTAAAGTATAATCTTAAGTTTGACTGTTTCTCTTGTCATTTTATTCTTTTCTACTCAATAGGTGCAGTATTATATCAAATGTATATTATGTGGCTAATTTATTTCTTTGGTTTGATAAATAATTCCAACCACAGCCTAAAACAATCATGTATTGATTAAGCTAGTTAATATATGAATTGCTTGACAGTAGTATGTTTTTTTTTTTTTTAAATATTTGTACTCATGAAAGAATAAATTAATTTTTTGTTTCATGTGAGTAGATTTCTTAAATATGTGAAAGTTGCATCTGCTTTCTTGTGTCATCCATATAAGGAGTGTTTTATACAATTTAAAAAGAGTATATAAAGAACACATATTTATCCTGTAGACTACTTAAGATAAAGCGGCATTTCTTGTAAGGAAACTAATATTGTTTAGAGTATTTAATAAGAACAGTTATTATTGGTATGGTATTTCATAGTAAAGCAAGCATCCCTCTCACCCCCCGCAACCCCCTCCTCACACACACACACAGCCTAAATGTACACACCAAAAAGTCCTGACCAATCACATCTTTCAGATTAAGATAGGAGTAATAACCAAATTGTCAAGAGAAGAGTCAGTAGAAGTAGCTTGTGTTGGCTGCTGCATCAGAGGATTAAACCTGAATAGGTGTGCCTAGTTTGCACTGACGTCTATTTTGATAACATAAGACATCACATACACACATACATGCATGTGCACACACACACACACATGCTCGCACATGCTCACACACCAATGCACACACATGCACACACACACATATACACCGGTGCACACACAAACAAGTAATGTGCTTCTATCGTTTCATCTTGAAATGTGTGTCTTTATATTCTATAAATGCTAGTGTTTTCAGTTTTTTAATTTCTTGGAATATTCATCATAAATGTTGAATTAAGAATCTACATCATAGCACTCAGGACACTCCCATAAGCGCTCCATCCCCATCTTCAGCAGCAAACAAAGTGTTCCAATACGGATGGCACCAATAACTGTCTGATTGTATATCTGTCTTGCCTTTCCCTTGAGTGTTGAGCATTGGACAGATCACCTGGCAACTCCTCACAGCGCCATTCTCCTCAGACCGTAATGCACTATTTGTGCTTCTGCACTATTCACTCGCTCCCAAAGGGCCCTCACAACATCTAGCTTGTCATACATCGGTTCACCACAAAGTAGTGCAGAACCAGCGAGTCTATCTGTCTGCTCATTTCCAAACATCTGGAGAGAATATCCAAAGGATGCTAACTACCTGGGACCTCTGAAGTGATGCATTCCACTCTGCACGGAGCATACTTGTCTCCACCTTTCTTAACATGCTCTGTTGTGTCGGTTACAATCACGGCATGTGTTTACAGCTAATTCTCAAGCCAGGGGAATGCAGCAATGACTGCCTCCACCTCCATTCTCAAACTAGGCGTTGTAATATCATATGCCAGGCATTGTTGCACTGAGTGACGTCAATTCGCTTTTCCTATAAACCCCCATGCACTTCATCTGCCCCTCAACACAGAGCCATAATATAGATAATCACATCACCTGAGTGGAAAATGTCATGAATCATTTCTTGAACTTCTGATTCTGCAGCGCCAGCTAGCCAGTCTTTGCACTCACGACCCAAAGTGATAAGAACCCTACACAAGTCTGAAACTTGCTCCGACACTTTGACCTACTCTTCAGCTCACACAAAATTTATGAAGCCTCACACAAATCTGATTGTGTTTCAGCTTTTGCCATCCAAGACCTTTCTCTTTTGAGTCTGTGACCCTTAGCTCTACCTAGGGCTTCATCCTGGAGGTACTTCCTGTCTGCAGCTACACTGAGATATGACTTTGCTTGCAGAACTTTGAGCCTGTCTACAATAGTAGGCAGTGCAAGCATATATGGAATACAAACTACCGGGGTATCTCTTATACATCCTAGAATAAACCGAATTGTGTATGAGTTAAAGTTTCATCATAAAAATGATTCAGCAGGGTGCAGGCAGAGGGTCTGGAGCGTTTTAAATATGTAGGATGAAAATTTAGGCAAACTTCTAGAGGGATTGCATCTGGCATGGTCAGTGTGTGGGAACTTTCACTGGCAGAAGATGTGAGAGAATGCCCTAGATTCTAGGATGTCGGTTCTTGATTCATTTATCATAAATGTTGAGTCTGTCTGATTTTAAAAAGGTGAAGCTAGTCCTGAAGCTGTTATTCTGGTGTAAAGTGTTACATATTCTAGTATAGATATACACCCCCCTTCCCCAACCACATACATGCATGCACCGCACGCCCAACCAGACTGTACCACCAAACTTGTTTTACATGACACAGTTTAAAAAAAAAGGTATGAAATGGTGAATATAATTTCTCACAATGTAATGTTGAATATATTAAGTACAAGATGCAGAAATGGTTTTGCAATAAATTAATTATTCATCAGTATAACTTGTGATCTTTTTCATATGTATTGACACAGTTGACTTTTGTTTTAATTAGAGCACATTAACACATACATAATGATAGGTAATAAGAAGGCAGCTGGCCCCCATGTTGCATGTAAATGTCAACTATATATATATATATATATATATATATATATATATATATATATATATATATATATATATATATAATATATATATACATCAGTATGTAGCAGATGGCATGTATTGGTGCATATGTTCATCATAAACATAATGATGTAATGAACATTTATTGGACGTATCAAATGGTTACCTGATATTTGTATGAATTTCAGACAAGAATATAATGATTTGAATGTAACTTGTATTGGAAATTTATCACAAGTACATTTGTCAGAATACAAGAACATAATGCTGTAGCTATAAACATCTATTAGACATCTCTCTCTCTCTTACGCACACACACACATGTCCAGGATTTCAGAAACATTTACATAAAAAATTATTGTAGCCTCAAATTTACCTTGAATCAGATTAAAAAAAACAAACACACACAAAAGACCAAGACTGTCGGGTCTTCTTCTTCTTGTTCGCGTTCACCGACTGTATATTCCAGCAGAAAGTTATGGTTTTCCTCCACCTCTGGACTTTAGTCTTGTTTCAGAACCTGAGTGTTGCATGCGCATTCGTTTTACAAGTGGCTTATTTTTATGCAGACTGTTGGTTCATTGCATCTCAGGCAGATAAACTCTGACTTAGAAGGAAACACCCAGTTAATCGACTCTTACGATAAGCCTGCTTGTTGGGGAGGCAGTGGGTCTATTTTTGTTTTCCTAACAAAGGAACCCTGGAACCCACACGGGGACCCCCAGGTCTTAAATAGATGCATTATAGGGCCCTAGGAAGTATAGATCGGTGTCATGATGTTGACTACATCACTCATCCAGTGCTTAGTGGTCATTTCAAATATTAGCATAAAAGGCAGTTTTTTTTTGGGGGGGGGGGGAGAGAAGAGTTTTTTTTGTTTTGTTACTTTAGTATGTCGCCTGTAAAGAACACAGTAGACAGGACATTAAGAGGCATACGATGGACTCCATTCACCATGCTTGAGGACCTTGATTTTGCAGATGATATACCACTCCTATCACATAAACATGAATATATACAAGAGAAAAGTAACAGACGACACTGCACAGCAGAAATGGTGGGACTGAGAATAAATACAAAGAAAACTAAGATCATGACAAACAGTCCAAACCAACAACCAGTGACCATAAGTAACCAATCACTTGAAAATGTAGAACATTTCACATATCTTGGCAGTGTGGTGTCCCTACTAGGAGGGACAGAGGAAGACATACAGTCACGCCTGAACAAAGCTAGAGCTGCTTTTGGAAGGATGAGGCAAATCTGGAAATCCAACAATTACTGCAGAGGAACAAAACTCTGACTCTACAAGAGCATCATTTTGCCAGTTCTTCTTTATGGAGCGGAATGCTAGAGAATGACCAAAAAGGATGCACACAAGCTGTCCAGCTTCCACCACACATGTCTATGTAGAATTATCAAAATTTTCTGGCCAGATACAATCTCAAACACTAAACTACTTCAAGCCACAAACCAAGTAACTTTAGACAGTATGATTACCAAGAGAGGATGGAAATGGCTGGGCCACGTTATGAGAATGACTTCTGATATACCTGCCAAAACAGCTCTCACATGGACACCAGAGGAAAAGAGAAAACAGGGGCGCCCAAAAACAACATGGAGACGAACGATGGAAAGTGACCTGAGTGCGGCATCTTTGACATGGAAAACTCCACTGAAGATTGCACAGGACAGGAAAGCATGGAAAGTCCTCTCCGAAGCCTCATGTGCCACTAGGCATAACGAGAACTGATGATGTCGCCTGTGACTTGGAGATTAATGACACATTTCAAAATTCTTGAGTACGAGGGATTAATTCCATGAAGAGCAGTGTTGAAAAATACTGGTCTCCTGGTTTTCAAACAGTGATATGCAATACTTTAAGTTCTGGAACAAGACCAAAGCCTAACTTTTCACTGGCCATTACAATGGGTGAATGTTAAGGAAAGTTGGCAGCAATGGAACTTCAACTTAATCTGTTTTTGCCCTCTATGTACACCCTCTAAAACTGCTGGCTGTTACTACTGATATCCTCCTGGTTGTGTTTTTGTCTGTCAGTCAGATGCACTTGTACGTAATGTAATATCACATTCTGGTGCTGTTGTCTTGACCACAAGTAGTCTGACTATGGAGGTCATGGCAGTGACCTAAGCAATAACATGGTTGGAGACTCGGACCTTTTCCCGTGCACGCTTTCTCAGTGACTGAATGAGTATGTGCTCAGGAAGATAGAGAAGGGCTGGATCTGAAGACAGTGGCTTGAGTATCTAAAGTGGTCTGTGCTGACACATATCAGTTTTATATTTTTGCCAGGGCACATAAGCGTGCAAGGAAATGAGCAAGCAGATAGGTCTGCAGGTGAAGCTTCTGTGAGCCATGGATTATACTGATATTCTGAATGCTCTACAAGAAGTAGGACATTTGCGAGAACCAAGTGATGATGGTGAATGTACAAAACTGTCAGACTGCAACAACAACATGTTAAAAGGGTTATGGCCATAACAGAGCACTATACAGGAAGCTAAAGAAGAATAACAAACCAACATGATACTGTTGATGTCAGCTGCTACACGCAGCTGAATTTACTAACGAGGGGATTTTAGCACATATAGAGTGCTAACTGACTAAAATTCAGTCTCACCATGACTCCATTGAATACATGGTATCCAGGCAGCCTGTATCATTCAACACATGAATGGAATAACAGTTTTGCACATGAACACTCAAAGAGGATAGAAAAGTGTAGAAAATAAAACAAGCCAACACTGCGGTCGGATGCACAATAAATATTTTAATACTCCCTTCTCAGGATCATGATACACTGATTTAACCTTATATTATTTCAACACATAACTGGAAGAACAATTCTGCACACAAGCTGGTCTCTTTCACCCCCCCCCCCCCCCTTTCCCCTCCCCAAATACGCAACATTTACATGTAGTTTATTTGTGGAGACACATTTGAACTTCAGCCTAAAAAAAACTTGCATTCAACGCTATGCTGTCTTCTAAAATTCATACCGACTGAGGACACACCCTGTCAGTTCATGCTCCAGACATCACCTACCTATCAACATTTAGGCATTGTTCAATCTTTTTAGAAAACTAGAACAAGATAATAATCTGCAGAAATTAATAAACACAGTATATATTATTTATCTAGATCATGACACTCTAATCTATGGACAACAAAAAAGATAAAAAGAACCTAGATTCTTTTGAGATGTTGCAGGATGCAGTGAGTAATTAAACAGAAATCAGATCAGAGTTTGGGAATATGCACTCCACATGTGGGTTCCACGGCTCCATTTTAGCGGTAAAAAAAAAACCCTCTCCCCCCCCCCCCCCCCCCCCCCCCCCCCCCCCCCCCCCCCCCCCCACCCCCCCCACCCCCCCCTCTCCCCCCCCCCCCCCCCCCCCCCCCCCCTCTTGCAACAAGATCTAGGGTAGCAGTGCTCGACCTGTGGGTCGCGACCTGCACATAGGGGGCGTGACCTGCACACTAAAGACCATCAGAGAACACATTAACTGAACAACTGATCTAGGACATTTTTGCCTGTGAATCTACCTCTGTAGTCATTTAATTCATCTCCTGTTTGCACGCAGTTTTATACTGTAGTACAGGCACACTTCAACATCTTCAACCCATTTGTAAATCGACCATAGAGGATGTCCTTAGGGACTCTGCCATCCTCAATTTATCCATGACCTTTTACAGTATTTTCAGTCTTTGTCTGTGTGCGTCTGTGTGTGCATGTATGTATGTATGTGTGGGTGTGTGTGTGTGAGCACGCATGCGTGCTCATATGTGTGTGTATGTATGTAAATGACACATTTGTACCAGATGTGTGCATATACACACACACACACAAAGGCAGTAACATTACACACAAGCCATTTTACACATACAAACCTTTGTATGCATACAGGCATCCATAAAGTTTTTGGTGGCTACAAAATTGAGTATACTGTTAAGTTGAATTTTAAACTATTTCTTCAAGAAAAAAAACTGCATCAAAAAAGTACTGAGATAAAAACCAGAGCACTGTAAACAGTTTCCACTGTATCTGTACACCAGTGTGCTGTATGAGGGCTTGGAGTTAACCATCAAACTGTAATATCTTGCAATCACATTACTGCAAACTTTTGCCAGTATAATACAGCTAACTAATTTTTTTTTTTTTTTATGGCAAGAACCTGACAAATACATAGAAATAAATATGTTACACTGATCTTTTTTGCTTAAAATTCTAAACAAAAGTACTTTTGATCAAACACAAGAAATATCATAGATGCACAATTCTAATCTAATATCTTTTGGCAGTGTAAGATGAGAAAATATAGCAATTTAATGTTACTTTTGTAAATGTGAATACTTGTATACTGTAAAAAGATGTTTAAAAAACAAATAATAGGAATGGCCACAAACACAACAAAATGACAAGTTATAGATGTCTAGACAGATGAATATCAAATTAGAAATTAGAGTTGCCAAAAGTTTCAAATCTCAACCCTTTGGATGCAGAAACCTGGACATGAACTAGCAATTAAAAAAATAGAGTCTCTGGCGAATGTTTAGTGTTCCAAGAAAATGGGGAATGAACATTCAAATACAAAGATTCAAAGGGACTTTGACTAAAAAGAGAATTGCTGATGAAAAATAAAATAAAAATTATTCTGGAGGAAAAAAATTTAAAGCATACAAGTAAGACGTAGACAATGATACAAGTGGGAGGAACAGCATAAAGGCGCGGACAAAAAAAAAGCATTTCAATTAGCCAAAGGATAGATCATGTTTGCGGCCAACATTCACTGTGAGAAAAGCACCTGGCTGACTGATTAATTGAGATACTGTAGACTCACACTTAATTATATGAGTTATGCATTACCATCACACCTAAGTCATGATTTAAATTTCTACAGCCTAGTTTAAGCTACTTTAGAATCACTGGTGTAAACAGTCTGAAAAAATGGCTTTGGAAAGTGGAGGCATATATTACTGATATAATGATTAAAATGAGGCATTTGCTTGTTCTGTTGCTGTCATTGCATGCATCTGTGTCACAACTTAGTATACATCCCTTCATTCGTCTTCCATTATACTTGATAACTTTCATCCATCCACAGTGACTTTGTCGACCTATCTCGGTCTCGGAGTTGGTGCCGCCATCATCAACAACACAATTTCGCACCACAACTGTGTAGTTAATGGACTCTGGGGAGGAATCATTGTTTTATGAATATCACATAAACAATATTTTCAATGCTAACACAAAAGATATAACATGGACTCTGATTCTGATTTTACCTCATGTATGCAAATCAAATAAACATTTTGAAGCCAGTGAAGTTCCTCAATTTGCTCATTTGTAATAAAGCAGCTTCACTGTATTGGATATCTCTATGCATTGCAGTCTCTTAGAACACAGAAGGAGAATCTCTGTACAGTATGTACACTGTAGTACTGCCTAAGCTCCAAATGGGCGTATGCTATTATAATTCTTCTTCTCCTTCTTCAGCATTCTGAGCCATTGAGAATCTTAGCTGCAAATATCACTTGCCTCCATTCGTCTGTGATTGGTCTTCTCTTTCCACTTGGTTACCCCATGTATTTTTAGGTACTGCCTGTACATTATTTCTCCATCGTCTTCTTGGTCTGCCTCATGTCTACTCACATTAAATTCTGTTTTGTATAGTTTTTGTCTCTCTGTCATCTGTCAGTGGCTCTATATGTGCCAACTACTGGGATCAGTTAGCTATTGTACATAACCAGTAGTAAGTGATGATTTGAACAAATTATGATTACTAGTGTTACAAACACTAAAATTTTTTTTTTTTTTGGGGGTGTGAATAGTTATCTTATTTAGTCTAGAGAGGAGCCTACTAAGAATTTCAACTGCTGAGGAAATGTTAACATGGAATTTGCTTTGGTCTAGTCTTTCAAACTTATCCAAAAACACTGGATACCTGATGCACTACTCAGAGAATGAAGGAATAGACTATATCATTGTCATAATGCTCATCATCATCATCATCATCATCGTCATCAAGTGCCTTGACTGTGTGGACAAACATGCCTCTCCACAACTGTGAGCTCCAGCAAAATTCTTCAGCTCACTGCAGTCACCTTCTTTGCCCTGACAAAAAGCTGTTCATAATTTTCTAGCATTGTCTTCCTCTATCCTTCTACAAATCCTTGATCAGAACATGTTCTATAGTTTCTTTATTGTCACAACATGACCATAAACAAGATTACCATGTTCAGGTTTGTAATTTTGATAGTCTAGTGGTTAGAATTCAGACCTGCACCCAGAAGACCGGAATTCAATACCTGGAATAAAAACACACTTTTTATCGGCATATTGGGCTTGGGCATTGCGAGCATACCATGTAATCTGGAATGCAACTCATAGTGGGAGTAGCCTTGATGAAAGGTCTTTTCACATGATAAATATTAATGGTGGTAATAATAAATATTGAACTAACTGATTGGTAACATAATGGCTGCTACTATTGAACAAGCCCACATACCATCTATGGCAATCATCTTCATGCATTGTGTGCCAGGAAAGGCACCAGTCCTCCCCTTTCTGTACGCCCAGCAATCCTCTTCGTAGAACTTGCCTGTGTTGTTAAAGGTGTCTTCACACTCGGGATTTTGGTGGTTGACAGAAGTACACTTGAAACACCCAATTGCTTCAGCTGAAGATAAACACAGTGTGTGTTATCAGCTGTGATAATACTGTACTTTGTTAATGTTAGTTATCTATTACCAGAGCAAAAGAGTTATTAAAGAAGTTAAATGTAGAAAAGTCTAAGCAAAAACAGCATTCTACCAGACGAAGAACATTGTGTGCAATATATCTTTATCAACTGAGGTGAGAAAAACGTTCTTGATGTATCAAAATTAAATCTGTGAAAGTTGGCAGCTTAATAAAAAATTATATGTGAGCTGCAGATGTATGGTAGAAGAATGATTTCCCACTATCTACAGATAATTTGTTTGCTTGACCAAATGTAGGAAGCCTGACAATACTTTATATCTTTACTGGATATTGGGACTGACAGAAGAAAGATTGGGTCAGGTATTCGTGCGCCTTGGGTAAAAGTAAAGGTCCTTTTACACGCTAGTGAGCATTAGACATTTGAGACTAGACTCACATTTTGAGACTTTGAAGAGTGATGTGGTCAACAACTCGCTGGACGCCTTCACTTTCCAGGACTAAACCTTTGAGGCTTGGTAAACCTGGGAGCCATGGTCATGAATGAAAATTTTTTTCAGATTTAAACACATGACCTTAGGATCTGTGAGCGAGTTTGAGATTTTGAGTCGTGAAAAGTATTGTCCCAAACAGGTTCCCATACATCTTCTTCTTCTTCTTTGCGTTCACCGGCTGTAAACTCCGGCTGAAAGTTCTGGTTGTTCGTCCACTTCTGGACTGCAGTCCTCCTAATTCCAGAACCTGATTGTTGCGTGTGCATCCGTTTGACAGATCTGACTAATTTGTATGCAGACTGTTGGTTCCTTGCCTCTCAGGCAGATGCACTCTGACTTCGAAGGAAGCTCCTAATTAGTCGACTCTTACAATATGCTTTTGGGTAGGCAGTGGGTCTTTTCTTGTTTTCCCTATAATAGGGCCCCCGGAACCCACACGAGGAGTTACCATACATGATTTATAGAACTATAAGAACTGAATAAACACAAGATAGCTAATGTAATGTTGTCTTGCACAGTCTGAGTTGTTTCCTATAAGTGGAATACGATATATTTGGAGATATTTTGTGCGGCTCCAAGAGGCTAACATGTTTCAACATTAAAGTAAAAGATCTTTGTCATAACATTGGAGCATCAGACACATGGTGTTAGACCTATAATTTTATCATCAAAAAGCGTGCTAGAGTGATTGCTAGACCTATAATTTTATCATCAAAAAGCGTGCTAGAGTGATTGCTAGACCTATAATTTTATCATCAAAAAGCGTGCCAGAGTGATTGCTAGACCTATAATTTTATCATCAAAAAGCGTGCTAGAGTGACTGCTAGACCTATAATTTTATCATCAAAAAGCGTGCTAGAGTGATTGCTAGACCTATGATTTTATCATCAAAAAGCGTGCTAGAGTGATTGCTAGACCTATAATTTTATCATCAAAAAGCGTGCTAGAGTGATTGCTAGACCTTTAATTTTATCATCAAAAAGTCTGCTAGAGTGATTGACAACATATGACGGCCACCGTTACTTTACAGGGCATGTTCTGATACGACCACCGCATAGATGCAACACTTTCCATATAAAGACAACACCTTCCTGAGCATAGCTTGTAAATGACAACATGTATGGCTGCGATTTTCTCCACCCATCGGAACGCCAGAGTTACCACCCTAACCCCCATTCTCATGCTAGACGTGGTAATATAAAGTAAGGCAAATCAACCTTGTTCCCCATGCTCTTGCAACAAAGCAACATCCTTTCTTTCTACTCCTGGCCACTGACCCATCATTGTGAATAATCCCTGCCTGTAAACCACAACTTTGTCCTCTATCATTTGCAGAACCTCTATGTCTACACGTCCTTCTACACATTCCTATATCCCATCCACAGTATCTGTTGAAAAATATTATATTTTTGTTTTTTCTTCCCCGGCAGAAAAAAAGGTGGAGATACTCACCGCAAATGTTTAAAGAGTGATGCATGTATTCACCCAACATGTCTTTAAAAGAAGGTGCCAGTACTCACCTAAAGAGTCAATTGCTGTAGGAAAAAAAAAAAAAGAAAGAACCCCCCCACCCCACCCCACCCCCTCTACCCCTTGGTGCCAACACTGTATACCCATCCCCTCCCGCCCCTCTACTCCTTGGTTCCGACACTACGTACCCATCCCCTCCCCCTTCCCCCTCTACCCCTAGATGCCAACACTACGTACATATCTTCTTCCCTCCCCCCCCTACCCCCCCCCCCAAAAAAAAAAAAACCTTTTTACTTAGTTATATTCGTTGTTTTCACGCATAGACACATATGACATTTGAAATGATGTAAATGGATTTACCTACCACAAACAGTAAAACATAGAACAGCGGGAACAATCAAATACCAGCTGGTCATGTGATCTGCCATAGTCTTACATTGTAGTGAAGGTCACACCTGAAATCAGAAGTCATCGATTGTTATGTTAGAAAACTTGGTACGGAAGCCCACCAGGTAAGAAACTGGTCATTTAACCTCATAAAGCAAATGAGTTTATGTGAAAAAAAGTCTTATTCTCCTTTCCTCTATTTTATTTTGGTGGCCACCTCTGCCCTATATGTAGGCCTAGTGGAAATAGAGATCTAACGAAAACCCTATAGTTAATATCCTGTCTTCTACTTTATCTGTTCAGTATTTAACATTTTGGGAGGCAGACACACATAGATATGTGCTTTCAAAGGAGGTAACAGCGAAACATAATTAAAAAAATATACCTTATCAAGTGCAGTAATAGAGGAAAAATTATTCAAACGGATATCATTCCAACGAAAATGAACATATACTGATTGTCGCATTTAATACAGAAATGGACAATAATCTGGGCCGTCAATGTGACTGTTAAATTAAATATTGTAGTCGTAATGGCAAATGTATTTAGCCCGTGTGTTAGTCACGGTTTGGGAGGAGTTAATACTTCATTTACAATAAACACACGAAATGCAGAAAAGATTTTGTGAGTGATAATACATATATATGGTGTATTTGTACCAGTGTCTATATCCTTAACATATGCATATGTTTTTTATTTTCTTTGCAGCGTATTCTTTAAAAAAAGGAACAGTATGTATGATCAATATACCATGACTCCATGTCGTTGATGTTACTGGAAAACATTTCTTTAGTCCAAGTTTGTGTACAGATATAGTTCTTTGTGCTATTTGTGTGTGTGTGTGTGTGTGTGTGTGTGTGTGTAGGGATTTACTTGTAGGTAACAGTTTTATCACTATGCCCACTTGGGGAAATGATCACCTGAGTCGTCAATACATAGGTTCATGGAAGAAAGAAGAAAGTGACATGTCATCGGAGGACTGCTTTAGCACTAATAACATCTCCTGGGGAACAGGAAAGGTCTGTCACGACATCTAGTAATCTGTGATCCACGAAATCACCCGGGTTTGCAATTTGTGAAAGGGTTCTTAGATACACACACCACTTTGAAACAACGATGGATACCTGTAATTATTCTTTTCCTCGAGATTTCATGAAGATTCATTAATTGCGCCACGACTAATATTTGCGTAGAAACAATCTTATGTTCTTCAGATCAGAGATCGGTCTCAACTGGAAGATAATGGGTGTTTCTCTCTTTAGCAAGAGATGTAGATATTGATATTTAACAATTTGGCATGTGAGGTTTTGTTCTTATGTTCTGTTTATAGTGAAGTCGTTTCACAATCCTCTGTGAATCGGGGTTTAATTTCCGGCGCGTTCTAGAAATAGACCATTATAGGGATCTTTCAGACGGTAGTGTGAGAGTCGCACAGTGGTAAGCTAGGAGGCTTTACCAGTTAACAATCACACAAGTAGCGATGGGTGCTCTGCTGCCAATCTCGATTGTGAAGATGGTACAATTTTAAATAAATAAACACACAGTAGAAACTAACTACTAATTAAAAGCTGGGTCTTCTTTGCCTTTGTCTCAACCTCCTTAATACGAAGAAAAAATGGCAGTAAAACTCAGAGTTCGTTTTTTTGAGTGAAGACAGAGTAGAACTACCGAGTTTTCATTATAAACTTGTCGATCACTTTTTCTTTTCCTAATATCGAGGATGCGTTGTTTTGAACCCCACCCCCCAACCCCTCCCCCCTAACCCAACCTATGAGCTGGCTTCCCTCGAAATTTAAAATGCTGTTCTACTTGTGTCTTGGTGGCATTTCTGGACTACCCACAATTCCAGTATGTTATTCTATCTTCGGTTGCATATGCAATTAAGTAAAATAGCCAGTGCCACTGACATCTTTTTTATGTTTATAATTATTTTACAGTGTACTTTCCAATTAAAAAAGTATTATAGTCACGCCATATTTTAAAAGATTTTACCCACTGACAACTAATCACAGACATCTAAAGGAGACAGTCATCATTTTTTGGCCATGAGAACATGTGACCACTGGAAAGATCTGTGGAAGGAGGGGTAAAGGAAAACAACGAGAGAAGAGGCTTGACAGTCTTGTTGCATGGCATGAAGGTGTATCGGCACACGAACTAATACATGCTGCAGGAGATCGCAGATTGTGGAGAGGCATGATCGTTCACGCCAGTCGACAAGGCACCTGCTGATGACGATGACGCAGGAATTTCACTAGCAGAATTTCCTGAGATTTTTTACACACACAGGCTTGCCTCGATTTCAGAAATATTGTTGTTGATGACCTTACAAAACAATCGATTTCCCGCCCAATATAAAGATTGTTACATAGATGGACAGACGGGCGCACGTTTCACGGTGAATGAATTAAGTGGGTAGATATAGATTTTTTTTTTCGGAAGAGATGTGTCACTCTAACATGAAGATGTCAATCAATTGTTCGGTGAGAGAATAATGACTGGTATTTGATGTATGAGGAGCCGTCGGTCGTGCGGTAAAAAACTCTAGGCTTTTCTCATTCGAGAAAGCCAGGTTCGAATCCTCAGTAAGGACGTGGACATTTTTCTGTCAAGACCAAAAATAACATCTACCGTTTCAGTGAAATGATGTTATGCAACGTTTGTATGACCGGCTCAATCAGTCAATCAGCAATCAGTCAAACATTTTACGCAGCTGTGCCTGATTTAGATTTAAAAGCATTGTAATTCCTACGCCATCAGTAAAAGAACCAGTGTCAACGAACGCCAAATCTAATTGTATTCACCAATTAAATGCACCTGTAACGCTGCATATGTGGGCAGAACTGATCGACGACTGGAGAAACCGGTTACCGAATATATTCCACTGTGGGTGGTAAAAGCAGTGCAGAATACTAACGACTTTACAACAAAGAATCAGATAACTGGTCGAAAAAATCCATCATCAGCAATTGCGTGTCATATTCTAAATTTCGGGCACAATGTAAACCAGGACATGCATTTCGAATTATTTACAGTTTGACCAACCATAGATCACCGAAATTCGCGCAAGTATTAGCTATCAGCAGGTTTAGTTCAGAATTATGCAGGCAAAAGGATATTCTCTTTACCTTGCGGTTACCATGGTGAAACAGACAATTTATAAATATAGTCGATTTTGTGTTCCAGTTCGAAGAATTAATTTATTTGCTTAATTGTTTCTGTAGTATGCACCTGACAAGATACAACGAAATATGCCAGGCAATAAATTGTGCATTCTGTTTTTGTCTTCTTTGTTCAATTTCACAACGGCGAAACATTGCTTTATTTCTTTGAGGAAGGTCTATTCAGACATAATCTTTCGTCTGTTCGTCCCTATTAGGGGGTACTTAATTTATAACTTACCCTTGACGTCACGACAACGTGACGGGAGACATTCCCAATAAATTCTAGGGTGTTCAGGTTGTAGTTTCTCGCGATTTCTCTAATTTAGGGTTAGGGTTAGGGTTAGCTTTAGAAGACACTAAATGAACACTCAAAAAAAAAAAAAAACACACACACACACACAACAGCACACTTGCACCCCTTGAAATAATGGACTGTCAGGTCAGCTGTGGATTTCCCACGGGGATTTCGTGTTTGGGGTACGTTATAAATTAAGAACCGAAAAGTCTTACCTCACTACCTAAGAGATAAGGCGCCATGCAATATTACTCAGTGGTTTCTAGAAAAATCCCCAGCATTCTAGCGTCTTCTAGACCTGACCTAGATTTTTTAAAGCGCCTAGTTCATCATTCTTCAAGCCTGGAGCTAATGGCAAACACGCGAGCATCCTTGTGCAGTGTCAAGTCAAACAGGAAGATTTAACGAAGATAGATCCTCGGTTGGTTTATCGCTGAATTTCCCTATCCGTTTATTATGTATTCCCACTTTGGAGACCATTCTTCCCGAGCAGTTTATTTATTCCGGCAATCATTCTCTGTTAAACATATAGAGGTAAAAGTTTTCGTTTCTTTAATAAACATTATTGACAACTTTTAGAGAAACATTAAGTCTATTCTTCTTCTTCTTCTTCTTTTTTTTTTGCGGACTATAAACATCGGCGGAAACTGGACTTTATTTTTGGTGGGGGAAAAAAAAAAGGGGGGGGGGGAGGGGGGGGGGGGGGGGGGGGGGGGGGGGGTCCGTGTTCTTGTTCCAGCAATTGAGTGTTGCGCGCAAATCTATTTCATAGATCTAACTGGTAATTACAGAGGCAGCGAAAAGTAGATATTAGATTTATGTACAAAAACTTCGGCGAGCTTTGACGCATTGCTTGCAGGATGTTAGTATGCTATATTAACGTCCAAATGAGTTAGGGGGAGGGTGTAGGTGCTCAGCAGCCTTTCACATTTGTTTCGAGGGTTCAAGGCGTCCGAATATCAGTGAAAGGATAATGACTGGTATTTGATGTATGATCGGTGAGAGGATAATGACTGGTATTTGGTTTATGAGGAGCCGCCGGTCGAGCGGTAAAATTACTAGAAGTCCAAGTCGACGTGAACAAATCCCAGCCCTTACCTGGGATTGAACCCGGAACCTCTAGCACTTTAGGCGGACACCATGCCCCGAGACAACGCAGCACCCCCCCCCCCCCCCCCGAATGATTGGAAACAAATATTTAGATGGTTTCAAAACATGGCAAGGTTCCATAAGAAACACCAGATTCAAGGCTTGAACCAACAAACAAACACTTTTTTTAAAAGCCCTAGAATTGTAAAGATTTGGCACGCGGGCCCGTCTAGCATTTTCCCATTCTGACCTCTTTTATCCATTTTTACTCGCATAAAGCCTGTAACAGGTGATAAGAAAAATCCCCACTTGGTGTGAATAGATGTATTGTAATGTTGTGAATTCATGAGGACATCCCAGAGAGTTCCCGAGCGGAGGACAAGGTAAGAGGACCAGTGATACAAGAGGAAAGCGAGATAAGCGGGTCTCGAGTATCCCGTGGTGAGTGAATAAGGGATAGGACAAAAGCTTGAGACTGGAACAGAAGACGTGAACCCAGAGAGGGTAGTAAGACAGTTGAAGTTCGGACCTGGTTGTGTGTGGTCGTATGTGCGAGAACACCTGATGAGAATGGAGAACGTATAACCACGTGTACTTGTTCGAGAGCAGAGATGAATGTTTCCTGATTATCAGTTTTAACCATGTACTAATACCAGGTACAAGACGTTAGTATGATACCGATGTATGATCCGAGAGATACGAGCGGAACGAATCACCGTGTGAGAGAGTTGGCCAGGTCATCAGAAATCAGCCATGCATAGCAACCCTTGGCGGATAGTACAGAGGAACACATAGATCATTACGGTCTGAGGAGAATGGTAGGAGGAGTTACCAGGGGATCTGCCCGACGCTCAACACTCCTCAAGAGAAAGGCAAGATAGATATTCAGACAGTTACTGGTACCATCGGAATTTGAACTCTTCGCTTGTTGCTGAAGATGGGGACGGAGTGCTTATGGGTGTGTGCCGAGTTCTGTGATGTCGATTCTTAATTCAATATTTGACATTCAATAACATTAACTAGCAACAATAAACTATTGGTTACAAAAATTACCGATGGTGAGCTATTACTGCGTCCGCCTGTAGCGTGGTACAAGATAAATGAACGTATCTGACAATATAGCTGTAGGGCATTTTTAGACGTGTAATATAATATTTCCATATTGTGTTTCTTCTGCTTGAAAGCAGATTCTTCCTCGATAAATTGCCGAGCTAGAGAATGTTGACAACGCATCTCCCCCGAGTACAATGGCGATGCATTGATTTAGCCTGTCATTAGGAGTTGGTATAGATTTTTTTGCATGACGTCACTAGATTGGAATCGATTCGAACACTGAGAAAACGGCTGCTAAAAGCGTTTTTCTAAAGAAGAAAAAAATTCACCTCTTAACTGAGTAGAACAAAGCCAAAATAGCTCTGTGGCTAGCAGGCTTAACTATCGGCCCTGTGATCAGGCGTTCGAATAATTAAAGTGGAATTTAAAAAAAAATTTAATATTATAGTTTCCCAAGTTATCAAAACGGCTAACGTCAATTTTCTAAGAGGTTTGATGACCTCACGGTTTTGACCAAATCATCCACACAATAGTCAAAAATATAGGGCTAATACTCAGTTTTGGAACCGAGGGTGTAGAGGCTAGACGCTTCTCCAGCTAGCCCATGTGTCGTGTTTTTTGTTTTCTTGCAAAAACTACACCAAGTCCCAGGTCGACCCCACCGAAGATTGGTACAAGTGCTGAGAATTAAAGGCGCCAGCGTTCTTTTGACTACACCACTTATCGAGGTCTATAAAATGTGACTTTAGCATTATTTTTCCCATGCGCCTCGGCGAAAAAAGGCTCTTTTATCTTTATTTCTTTTTACCTATCGTATATTAAGCCACGGAAAGGTGCCTCTAACAATACCTTCAAAGACTGCTTATATATAAATGAAAGCTGATGGAAAACAGTGATATACATGTGTTGTATGTTTGCTTGTGAAATAAAGTGTGGATCCGACTTAAAAGCAGAATGAGAGGAACCGTATGACGAGCGTAGAACCAATGTATTACTGGATCAGACAACAAGCAGTATGAGAGGAAAAGTATGACTAGCGTAAAACCAGTGAGCTACCTGATCTGATAACAAGCAGTATGGGAGGAAAAGTATGACTAGCGTACAACCAATGTATTACTGGATCTCACAACAAGCAGTATTAGAGGAAGAGTATGACGAGCGTAAAACCATTGAGCTACTGGATCCAACAACAAACAGTATTAGAGGAAGAGTGTGACGAGCGTAAAACCAGTGTCCTACTGGATCCAACAACAAGCAGTATTAGAGGAAGTTTAGTATAAGAGGAACGATATGACCAGCGTATAACCAATGTGCTACTGGAAAAGTTAGCATCTACACCTTACTATATTTGCTGCGGGAGACGATATTGGCATGTCCAGTATGCTACACTGTCGATTCTTCAATCCAATTGTATTAGTAAGCTCATGCAGCTATGTATGATGAGTGTTACCGTCACATGTTTTGTGTGTGTCATCAGCACGTAGGAAATCCTTTGCAGAACGTCGCTCTCATCACGGTCTGTCTAAAAGAAACTCGGTCTCTAGTCAGCTCTCCCGCCTCATGCACTTTCATACTCAAGGAGTCACTTATATCCTTTGCTCATCTTCGTGTTGGTTGGTCCCTGCCCCTACTTCCTGGTACCATGCCTTCTGCTATAATATTTTCCAATCCGTCGTGGCGCTTGATATGACCAAAATATTTCAGCTTCTGATACATGATGCTGTTCATTAGCCAATCTTCCTTGGGGTTTAGATCTTTCAAAATGTCAGCATTTCTCCTCTTTTTCGTCCATGATATTCTGAGAATCTTTTCGGCTCAAAAGCCCCTATTCTTTTTCTTTAAGGAGTGTGAGATAGTCCACGACTCACATCCGTATGTTGCTACAGGGAAGATGCATGCTTGCTGGTGCTTAACCACATATTTTTTAGGCTGTTTAATATTTGCGTTGCTATGGCCATCCTCCTTTTAATTTCTGTCAAACAGTCTCCATTGCTATTTATTATAGAGCCTAGATATTAGAAGTTTGTGACATTTTCGATTTCTTCACCATTTATTGTTTTTTCTGGGTGACAGCCAGTTTTATCTGTAGACATTATTTTGAGTTTTCTACAAATTCAAGAACAGAGTTTAATCTTCGCTATACTTTTGGACAGACCATAATAAATGTTCTATTCCCTTTACGCTGTTCGAAAGGAGGATTTTGCAATCTGCGTAGCAGATAGGGTTGCCATCAATTTTGAGCGGATCATAACTGTCACAAGTCTGGTCATTTTTGACATTTCTCATTATATTTTCTGTGTATATATTGAATAGGTATGGTGAGCGAATGCATCCCCGCCTCGCCCCCTTTTGCACCTCTCCAACCAATCCGATGTTTCACCAGCTGTAATTGTGTATACAAAGATATTAAACATGTGATGTATGTAAAGACTAAGTTATTGGTCACAATTACTTCAAAACAGCACACATAATTAGTTTAACTTTATTGCGTAAGTTCGTTTGATATAATTTTACCTTCCGTTGGCCTGAGAATCAGCAGTACACTCAGGTCTTAGTTGTAACTGACTCACAGAGTATGTTGAGAAGAGGTGGAGACAGGCAGGCTCCGTGGAGAATGGCAAGCATCGCTTCAGAGATCCTGGATAGTTAGTGCCCTTTGGCTATTTTCTTCTGGCAATGCTGTTGTGTTAGAAAACGAGCAGGCAAATAGACTGGGCGGTTCTGCACCACTTGGGGGTGAGTTGACCTATGACAAACTAGATGTTGTGAGGGCTCTTTAATAATTTTTTTCGTTTGCTGCTTCATAACTTTAGTGAATATGTGTTTTCCGATGGTCGTTGAACACACAAAATGATCATTTAGAATCGCTAGGCCTGAAGTATATTTTACTGACCAACCGGCATTTAGTTGGTTATGTGGTCAACATCACGCCGGCCGCCTTTACCTTACAGGAATTTACCCGTACACATTTAACACTGCGTCGACCTGTAAGACAAGGCCACTTTGAAAACAGAAAAAAAAAGTTCGGCCGCGCCAGGACCTCAACCCACGACCTTCCAATCTGTAGACGAGCATCTAGCCGCTACACCACATCTACTTTGTTCAGTTTATAAGCGAATAAATATAATTTAATTACTGGAAAAATCTTCATCGACAAAATCTAGTCTAGACAGTCTATATTATTGTTAGCTTATTAACTCTTTGAGTCCCAAGGAACGCATCATATGTTCATAGGTTCCTACCTAGAGGCCCAATGAACGCAGGATGTGCCGGTTTCACGTCTCTCTTGACTACCCGTTGGGCCTCTGATGCTAAACCCCCTGGGACACAAAGAGTTAAGGAAGACTACCATTAATTCTCAGCCGTAGAGGACTCTCAACAATCGAGACAAATAAAATATTTCTGACCACATTTAAAGACATATCCACACAAAATGAATGTCAAAGGAAAGAAATGTAAGGCCGGCGAGTATGACGTAGATAACCCGGTTTAAAAAAAGTCGATCCTCATGAATTCAGTTTAATTTTTTATTCTTTGTTCACCGGCTAAAAGCCTCTGTGGAAAATCCTGGTTGTTCGTCCAATTGGCTTTTCGTTTAACCAGCTTATTTGTGTGCAGTTGATTGATCCTTGCTGCTCAGGCAGATGCACTTTGACTTCGAAGGAAGCCCCCGATTAGTCGATTCCTACGACATGCTTGGGAGGCGGTAGGTCTATTTCTGTTTTTCTCACAATAAAGTAAAGATCTCTTTTCAAGCCTTAAGCGCATTTGGCATATGGGAAGGGCGTCACACATTTTTACCGACCAATCGTCACTGGGTGGGTAATGTGGTCAGCATTACGCCGGCAGTCTTTACTTCCCCAGGACAGCCATCCTGGTACCCATTTTAGGCTGGGTCGACCTGCGACGCCCCATAACACGATACAAATCCACGCAGCCAGCAGTGGGTTTCGATCGCGGTACGTTGGAATTACGAGTCGGACTCGCAACTCCTAAGCCACGGACGCAGTTTTTTTCTTACATAGGGACCATAAAACCCACACAAGGATTTAAGCTAAACTAACCTTCAAACCTCTTTAGCTCTTATTGTAGAGACGGCATCTAATTAAGCCACAGATGCTAAAAACAGCTAAACCGGAAATACGATAATCAAAATGCTGCAGGCACTACGGTGTTAACGTTCAGCGCTATCTGGTGAAGATGCGATAGAGGCGCTTAAATGAATGTCCCCTGTACTAGGATGTCGGTCCTCAATACATCACCGCTGATCTAGAGATTTTCCGCCTCTCTCACAAGTCTTTCATGTACCGCCCCAAACCGCCGGGGACAGTAAGACACGTAGAAGCATAATCCCCCACATTAGTCGGCAAAACACTTGAAGATGGAGATGTGTCCCTCGGATATTCACTTCTTATCTTTGATCTTACAGGAGTTGAAATCACTACAGTTCTCTAACCACGTTACTGGCCTCGAGCGCCGTCAGTGTGATCGACATGGCTCTGGTGACCCACTGTACAAAATTAACCCCCAGAGGTAGGAGTTAATTTGTCGGTATCACATCCAATGGTTCTTTAGTACAAATCCGGTGGTTCTAGGAAATATGTCGTGACCGGTTAATCAGAGGGAAGACTTGGATGTGATTTGTGTTGTTGAGTATACTGCGTCATTGAAATCCACACTTCTTACTGCACAGTTGAGAGTTGCGAACGCGCTTCGTAATGCCGAGGTACCTGCTTCGATCCCGGCTGCAGGCGATTTGACATCTTACGACGGTGGTATCGAGCCGACTGTTCAGTGCAGTGGCAAACTACTGATTGTAAAACGCCTAGTAAAATCACAAACAACCAAAAGATAGTGGGGTTGGTTCTGAAATGTCCTGTAAACTAACCTAACTTATTTTTCACTGAGTCGTGAAAGTCAGTTTGATCCATTTAATTTATAGGTACACATGAGGGATGTTCAAGACACGACAGAGAGAATAGACTGGGGCGCGCACCTCATAAAAACTCAACGTTAGCAATGAAATGAGGAAAAAAAAAAGTCAGACATTAGTGCCTCAAAGACGTAACACTGATAAAAACTGCACAGGAGAGAAAAGTGGAAGGCAGAAGATAAAGACGTACGCAGCGATACAAGTGGGATGCTAACATAAAGAGATGGGTGAACACCTGTCTATGACGATATGGAATCATGACAAGAAAGCAAATTATGGTGATCCACTGCAGCCACTATTCATTGTGGAGACGACACCTCATTGGTCCCATAAGAAAACTTCACCATGGAACGTTTTACTCACAACGATCAAGTCAAAACTTAGCCATTGAAATCACGTAATGATCAATGTAGTCAGTCAGCCACGAAATGGGGTGAACTGAAATGAAAAGACCCATCACCTCAGAAAAAAAGAAAAACACACACACACATACACACACAAATTTAAAGGCATCGTATAACAGGTTTGAAAGTAATTATGGCAACAGTGATTTCATGCTTCAAGGGGTAGACACAAATATCAAACGTTTCATCTTGTTCGCGGCCGACTTTCACACAGCCTAATGTGGGTAAAATATAATTTTTATGGGAAATGAAAACAGCTGGCTGATCCTACTTAGCTTCGAAAATGGATTATTTTTTACAAATTTTGGAGAGAGCATCATATATCCTTTACATAAAAGGCAAATAAACTCGTCATTTTCAATATTCCTGGAAGGAGTGGCCACAGAACGTGTTGAGGCCTAATAACCTAGTAATAACCCCATAGTCAGAGGTAAAGGTAAAGATAAAGTCGGGAGATGTGAACCAGCGTCATTGCACACGGTTATAAACCATAAATGCTCTGCCACCAGCACGGACAGCTGATAAGAAACTATCCGCCTGTGTCGCCACCCGCATGTAACTCTGTGGCTACATCGACGTTCCTCCATTTACCCCAGATTGTCAACTCTGGTACCCATTACCTAGAGGCTGGGTGAACCCCAGGAACCGCCAGGTTTCGAACACCGACCGTGGCTGCAGTGAGTCGCAGCGGGATTTGAAAGCGAGCCTCCTATCGATTGCATGATACACACAATATCAAGTCGGTCTTTTTTTTTTACAATGGCAAACTACTGGACGTAAATTTGACTAGAAAACCCACACAACAGACAGGGGCTTTTGGGGTTGGTTCTGCAACGTCCTGTAAAGGATACGCAACTAACTTTCTTTTACATCTTAAAACATTTTCTGAGACACATTTTAAGACTGAGCCCAAGCAAAATTTAAACACCAGCTTTCATGGAATTTGGAGACGCCGTGGTGTAGCAGCTAGACTTTAGCCTGTGGATCGAAAGTGCGTAGGTTCGGATCCTGGTGGAGCAGGACTTTTTTCTTCAAAAATCACCTTGGCTCCCAGGTCGACCCCGCCTTGAGTGGGTACCAGGTGCAATCCTGGGAAGTAAAGGCTGCCGGTGTAATGCTGACCACATCACCCACCAAGTGCCGATTGGTCTCTAAAAAATGTGTCTACCCCTATATGCTCAGTACGCCTAAAGCTGTGGAAAAAGATCCTTTACTTTACTTTCACAGGAATTCAAACACGTTTACACCGGGTCAGCAGGCAATCATGTTAACTAGAATACTATCGCGACTCCTAGGCGATTCAATTACGCATAACATACCCAGTCGCCATATAGGTTGGTAAAGCTACTAAAAAAAGTAACAGTTAATTCAGTCTCCTACGGGTATCGTCTGAGTTGAATGAAGTGAGACTTCATTTCTATATGGCTTCCCCAGTTTCAAGCGATGTTTAAAGTGTTCTCAAGAAAGAAACGTCACGTCCTGGTGTTGGTAGACGTGTGAGGGCGTGTGTTTGTGTCGCACTCACTTAATTGTTTTGGTAGAAAATTGCCAGAGTTATGCCGACGCAGTGTTGATTCGTTTACGTAAAGACGCTCTGTACAAACGACGAAAGAAGCACATTTATTTTATGACACTTTTTAAGAAAGGTTTAAAAAAAAAAAAAAAAAATGGCGAAATCGGAAACAATTTTGGGTAGACTCAGCGCTAGATTTAATTAGAAAAAACCACATGAAAGGGGTCATCCACATAATTTTAAGCAATCAGTGTACCACAACAGGTAATAATGTGTATACCGTCTGGAAACAGAAAGAGAGGATAGACATGTAAACGACAGAGAGAGATAGAGTGAGTGAGAGTGAGTGAGAGAGAGAGAGAGAGAGAGAGAGAGAGAGAGAGAGAGAGAGGAAGAGAGAGTAACGGAGACCTAGGAATCCTCATATATGGAGCAAGAAAACTGTCACTTCATCCGCTGTTTATATCTCATCTCCATCGCAAAAAGACAAAAGGATAAAGAAAATATGGACAGCTCTTGTGTGTACGACTAGACCAGTCAGAACTAGATTGGCGACATCAGTATCAGTACACTCATCTTTAATTTGACTTATTGGTTTCTTGTTAGCTCTGTTGTCTTGCCCGTTGAGTTTTGCGGTCACAGTTTGTGCTGTATTTAGTACTACGTTGATAAAGACTTTTGTCCAAACTTTCGGTTGTGTTTGTGTGCGTCTTTTCCATTTCCTCCATTGAGCTTTCTAGTCACATTCTGTGTCATGTTTACAATTTCTGGTACCAGTATTGTCTGGGCCGAACCGTACAAAACATTCCTGCCACGAAGAAAAAGAAAACGCAGTATGGCAGGGTAAGTAAAGTAAAGGTCCCTTCTCCACGCCTTTAGGCGTATATGGCATATAGGGCTAGACCTATATTTTTATAGACCAATCGGCACTAGATGGGTGATTTGGTCAGTATCACGACGGCCGCCTTTACTTTATGGGACTGCACCCGGTACCCACTCAAGGATGGGTCGACCTGGGAGTCAAGGTCATTTCTAAAAAAGTATGGCTCCGCCAGGGAGCGAACCCACGACCTCCCGACCCGCATACAAGCGGCTAGCCGCTATGCCACAGTGACTCCCAGTATAGCAGGGTGGTACCCATAATGTTACTTCGGCTGCTAACAACTACTCTAGTCAGAGATGACATTCCTGGCGGATTTGTGATGTTTTCACATCAAGTTTTCACATCAAGTATATATGGAAAAGATGGATCAAGCTAGTGAAATAAGTACTCATAAATCTGATGTTTAATTTGTCCACTATCGTATGTGTTTTATACCATGTCATTGGAAAAGTTTATGTGAGGGATTGTGCTCTTGTCGCACTCACTCAATTATTTCAGTAAGACACGTCTTGAGCCATGGTATGCTGACGGAGTGTTAGTCCGTTGACTTAAATTCGCTAATAAAAACGAGAAAAGACACAATATCACTCCATGAAGGTTATTGTGAACGTCAAAATCATGACATAGCCATCGACCAATCAATCAATCAATATCAACCAATCACCCAAACAACCAATCAATCAATCAACAAATCAACCAATCAACAGATCAAATAGTCAATAGATCAATCAATCAATTAATCAACGAATCAATCAATCAATCAATCTAATAATCAGTCAATGGATCAATAAATCAATCAATGCATCAATCAATAAATGAATCAATCAATCAATCAGTTGTCATTCTGTCAGTCCGTCAGTCGGTCAATCAGTCAGGTGAGTTTTCATAGCAATGTATCTCCAATTTTACATTAGCTTTAAGCACTAACAGACCACTATCGGTCCATCTCTGTTGTTATCCATTTACTTGTATCGCTGTCTGCCTCAAATCCTCATCACAACCTCCCTAATACTTGTGTTGAACTTCTAATAAATAATAAGATATTCTTGATAATTTCCTAAAGTACGCATGTGTTAAGTCTGAGTTACTAATCCCTGATCGGGACACATTAATTTTTTTCAGTTACCAAAAAAAAAAAAAAAAAATCTGCATTTTTCAAATTGAATATTCATATTTTATTGTCCAAAGGCTGACATATTTATCTTTGTTGTACATCGTATGTTTTTTTTTAAATGTACAAACTGACTGTGTTGATGGTATCAAAAATTATATAAAAAAAACTTTGTGTGTGTGAACCGAAAGTTTACACATGTCTGTTCCTTTGAGTGGTTGTATATTCAGGTACTAATATAACGTCTTTCCTTGGGTCTTGGATATCTTTAAGAAAGCCACGCTTGACAACACAATCACCAGGGGCGACTGACTACGTGACTAATTGAAGAATGGTTTGCATCCTGAACCAGCTAACAAAATCATACTAAAAACAAAAGGATTCCTCTCGCGCTGATCGAAAACTATAGAAACGTAAAATAGGATTAGAATCTCAACGTAAGGGAAGCCGAAATGCAAATAGATCGGTGTCTTCTCAGTCCCTGTGTTGAGCAGAACAGTCATAGCTGTGTTAAGTTTAGATTTTGTTAATATAATACTGATATAAGGAATGAATGGCGGAAACATAATTAATTAATTAATTCTTGGCCACAACACTGGTGCACTGTCAAATGAAATCAGATTGTCATCATTTCATCCCCTTGTGGGATGCAATTTTTCGTTATCTAAAACCCCACTCTGGCTTTTGCCGGGAGCCCTGAATATAGCTGGGCCACATTTGTGGCCAAAACGACTGAAAGGGGTTTCTATGACCTCTCCACGGCTGATCCTCATCCATATGGTGGCAATTTTTGTCGCCAGGTGTTAATCGCTTGAGTGATGTCCTGGTGGGGTATAACCAGCAAGCAAGCAAATGAAATCATTGGTTTTAAAATACAAACGGACATAACAAATGTATATGTATTTGTGTGCGGGTGTCTGTTCATGTGTGTGTGTGTGTGTGTGTGTAAGAGAGAGAGAGAGAGAGAGAGAGAGAGAGAGAGAGAGAGAAGAGAGAGAGAGAGAGAGAGAGAGAGAGAGAGAGAGGGAGAGGGAGGGAGAGAGAGAAAGCATAAACAGTCGAACATTCTGGATACTGAACAAAACATAATAAACGGTTTTAGACTGCGAGAAAATTATTGGGGAAAAAAAGAAGACTCTGAAAAGGGCTAAGAATATTTTAGAAAGACATGATTATGAAATATATCAGCAACAGAAACTGAAAGATGAGACAGCGGCAAGGAAAATGCAACACAATTAGTTACAAAAAACGCAAAAAGAAACAGCTGAAAAGAACGATAGAGCAGAGAAATAAGTGTAGATCTCAGAAGGCGTTAAAGAAAAGGATTTTTGTTCCCCTTCTTCTGCCACCTCCTCTCAAGCAGTCAGAGACAACAAAGGTTAACTACTGCCACCTCCTCCTCACAAGGTTAACTTCCGCAACCTCCTCTCAAGCAGTCAGAGACAACAAAGGTTAACTTCTGCCACCTCCAGAAGGTTAACTTCTGCCACCTCCTCTCAAGCAGTCAGAGACAACAAAGGTTAACTTCTGCCACCTCCTCTCAAGCAGTCAGAGCCCACAAGGTTAACTTCTGCCACCTCCTCTCAAGCAGTCAGAGACAACAAAGGTTAACTTCTGCCACCTCCTCTCAAGCAGTCAGAGCCCAGAAGGTTAACTTCTGCCACCTCCTCTCAAGCAGTCAGAGACAACAAAGGTTAACTTCTGCCACCTCCTCTCACACAGTCAGAGCCCAGAAGGTTAACTTCTGCCACCTCCTCTCAAGCAGTCAGAGCCCACAAGGTTAACTTCTGCCAACTCCTCTCAAGCAGTCGGAGCCCACAAGGTTAACTTCTACCAACTCCTCTCAAGCAGTCAGAGCCCACAAGGTTAACTTCTGCCAACTCCTCTCAAGCAGTCAGAGCCCACAAGGTTAACTTCTGCCAACTCCTCTCAAGCAGTCAGAGCCCACAAGGTTAACTTCTGCCACCTCCTCTCAAGCAGTCAGATCCCACAAGGTTAACTTCTGCCACCTCCTCTCGCGCAGTCAGAGCCCAGAAGGTTAACTTCTGCCACCTCCTCTCGCGCAGTCAGAGCCCGCAAGGTTAACTTCTGCCAACTCCTCTTAGTCAGAGCTTACAAGGTTAACTTCTGCCACCTCCTCTCAAGCAGTCAGAGCCCGCAAGGTTAACTTCTGCCAACTCCTCTTAGTCAGAGCTTACAAGGTTAACTTCTGCCAACTCCTCTCAGTCAGAGCCCACAAGGTTAACTTCTGCCCACACCTCTCAGTCAGAGCTTACAAGGTTCACTGCTGTCTATATATATCACCTGCCTAAATTTATCTCTGTGATTGGTTTTCTCTCTTCATTTGGCAACTCCAAGTCCACTATGTGTTGGTTAAAGGTCTCCAAGGCAAAGCAGTTTGCCTGGCTTTCTGAATATCGTGGGTTCGTTTACAGCTGCGTCATTCAGTTTGCAAGAGCATTTTTACTGAGATCCCTTGAGCTACGGAGTTCGTGCTTTATACGACACTCTCGGTAGGCAGTTAGCCATTCTGATAAGAGAGATAGTTAGATAGATAGAGATATAGATAGATAGAGATATAGATAGATAGACAGTTAGATAGATAGATAGATAGATAGATAGATAGAGAGAGAGAGAGAGAGAGAGAGAGAGAGAGAGAGAGAGAGAGAGAGAGAGAGAGAGATGGAATGAAATTATGTGCAGTAAAGCCGATTCTCTCGACCTAAATGTTAACTTTTAACAGTTTGCAGGTCTTCGTGAACATATAATATTTCTCCACATAATTCTTGGTCAGCCTCGAGGACTACTCTTATCAGTTCTTTTATGTACCCATTTTTTGTCTATTATCTGCCATTCTCTTTATATACGATAATCATAACTGTCCTACGAGACCTGTCATTTTTGGTGGTTTGCACAGCTCATGAATTTCACCGCAGCTTCTCATTCTCCATTACCATAAAGAAAAGAATTCTCTGTATATATAATTCATAAATATAATACACAAGATGGCGTGCGAAAGAAATATGAGAACACATAAAAATAATTGTTATTGTGAGCAGAATTGTTTACGAAACATAGAGTCAGCGAGTGATCAATCGACAAGGGACTGATCTGTGTGACGACACCGGGAAATTATTGATTTTGTCACAAACTTGTCATACTTGACGCCAGCTCACTGAGTGGCGTTAAAAAAAAACTGTAATAAGATTACACTGCTTTAAAGAGACGGCTGTATGAAACAGGCAGAAACTACGAAACAAAATTGATTAAAAGTAAAGATAGTGAGTGTTGTTTGTTGTAAAAAAAAAAAAAAAAAAAAAAAAGTCAGGAGATGAAAACCAGCGTCATTGAACACGGTTGTAAACCATTAGTGCTCTGCCATTAGTACAGAAAGTTAAAAAAAAAAAAAAAGTAAAGGACCCTTTTCCACGCTTTTAGGGCATATAGGGCATATATTGCTAGACATATATTTTTATAGACCAATCGACACAAGATGGGTGACGTAGTCACCGGCCGCCTTTACTTTCTGGGACTGCACCCAGTACCCACTCAAGGCTGGGTCGACACGATAGCCAAGGTCATTTTTGAAAAAAGTCCGGCTTCGCCAGGAAGCGAGCCCACGAGTACGAAAAGCTGATAAGAAACTGTCTGCCTGTGTCACCGTCCGCACGAAACTCCGTAGCTACAGCGATGTTCCTCCATATACCCTAGAGTGTTAACTCTGGTACCCATTTCCTAGAGGCTGGGTGAACACCGGCCATGGGCTGCAGCGAGTCACAGTTGGATTTGAAAGCGAGTCTCATATCGACTGTGCCTTACGGGTTCACCCAACAGCTTATTGTTTATTATTGCTGATACAGCGTTATGGCGTTACATGTTATCTTCCCATAATCTAGGTATCGATATGAAAAAAAAAAAAAAAATGAAACGGGTGTTCTCTTCAGCATCTCCATTCATCACCAAATCAACCACCAATCCTCAGTCAGTTTTTGCTTTAACTCTTTGATGTCGAAAAATACACAGAATTCTAATATATAACAAGTATCCTGTTACCAGCAACTTTTGTTGATACCAGTAACATGCCTCTGATAATTACCTTCAAAGGAAAGAGAAACAACTAAAGAAAAGAAAGGCAATAATGTTACTGCTGAAAGTAACAGTAGAAGTAGAAGCAGCAGCATAATATAGTAGTTGTACTAGTAGTATTAGTAGTAGTAGTAATTAGCAGTAAGAATTGTATTAGCTGTAAAATCAGTAGTAGTCTTAATAGTCTGCATGTTGCCATCCATTACAATGCTGCTATTTGCCGGAAATGTTATATCACTAACCCAAGATGTCGGCATGTTGTACTCTGACTAGGAATTGTTTAAAATCCCACTCATGCTTTGTCAAGAAACAACACACAATCCGACGATGTGCAAGACGGACGCTCTGACCCCTCGGCCACCCATACAGGTACCTCGCTGTCGTGAAATGATAGTCATTACACATCGGTTTGTAAGGCTGATAACTTGTCTTACCTGTAATCTGCACAAAATTCAAACTTGGACTCGCCCAGAAATATATAGTCCCTTATATCTATATATATAGGCCTGTATTGGACAACATTATTATGTCTGCCTTTTCTGGTTACTTTAACTAAACTCCACTTTTAAATGTATTTCTTTTGGGGATATATTTAGGGAGTTAATTGAGGTTTCTTGGAAACCGATTTACTCCTTGCCCCAGTATACAAGGAACTTCTTTTGTACCAACGCCTGAAATGTCTAACTGACGCCATTCTCCTTGCCAGCTTCTCAAGCCTCCAGATGTGTTAATCTGTGCCTGTATACTTTAAATTTTCAAGGCAATCGGGAAAGGTTTCAGTTTTACATATGCTTGGGTAAGTTAATTATAGTTTACGAGTACCTAGAATGTTGTCTGTAAAGTAGTCACTGCTGTAGAGAAATCCATATCGGCTGTGTGATCTCACTTAGTTCTACCATTCTTAATCGCTAGAGTAGCGGATTCGAACGTAGATCTTCCACTGTACAGACTAAATAGCTTATGCCCTCAATAAACCACCCATACTGATAAACATTTAATGCCCTTACAATTGTGT
>CAJHNH020003079.1:1083294-1208535 GCA_905116865.2 Candidula unifasciata
GATCGTATATTGGCCACGGGGAATCCCTTAGACCAATACGAGCCAAACGACTCAACAAAATTATCTCTGAGTGCTGCTGGTTCTGAAGGAGAAATCCTTATATTAGGCACGCGACAGGAGTGATATGTGACACTCGCAGCTGTAGTTGACATAGTTATTGTAGTAAAGGACACGTTTTCTCTCCTTCATTGGGCATATAGGGCTAGACCAATATTTTATAGACCAATCGGCACTTCGTGGGTTATGTGGTCGCCTTTACTTCCGAGGACTTTAGCTGGTATCCATTTAAAGCTAGGTCGGCTTCGCAGCCAAGGTCATTAAATATATAAAGTTCGGTTTCGTCACGACCTGAACTCCTGACCGTCCGATCCGCCGGTGAGCGTTTCTCCCAGTGTTTCACAAAGTGGGTGTTACGTAGGGGCGCTGGGACAGTCCAGGGGGCGGTAGTAGCCTCGATCAAATTGGGGGAGGGCGTAATGGGGGGTGGGGAGGGGGGGGGGGCGCTGGGGCGGTCTAGGGTGGTAGTTTTCAACCTTCCTACTGTCGCGACTCTTTTACAATTCATGTTGTGGCGACCTCCAAACATACATTTTCGATGTTACTTTATAACTTCAGTGAATATGTATTTTTCTGATGGTCTTAGGCCACTCCTGTGTAAGGGTCGTTCGACCCAAAGGTTGAGAACCACTGGCCTGGGGGAAACAGTAGCAGCCTCAGGTGCAGTTAGAAGATATTGAATAAAATGAAGACAGCGGTAGAGACAGACAGACACGAATGCACAAACACACACTCACACGCACACACATACACAGAAAGAGAGAAATAACTGAGAGAGAAAACATTTCAATAAATACTTCGTAACTTTTGCAATACAGTGTAGCCGATTAAAATCACAGTTATTGTTTAATTTTCATTTTAAAAAATGATTTATAATAAAGAAGGTTTATACTTCTCCTTAACGTTGTTAATTATGTTATTGTTTAGTGTTGTTTTAATATCAACTACAATGACTGTTTAGCTGTTTCATCAGTAAAAAGGGAGGCTGTTTAATGGAGCAACCTAAAAGAGCTAAGGATCCACATGGTTCGTATAATTTCAAGTTAGATAGTGTGCTGGCGCTTTGGGAGCCAGTAAACAGTGCGGATAGATCATGACGGTCTAAGGAGAATCGCTTTGCGAGGTGTTACCTGGGGATTTGGCCGACGCTCAACACTCAGGGGAAGGATGAGAGTGATTTATAATCAGACGATAACTGGTATCATCGAAATTTAAACTCTTCGCTTGCTGCTGAAGATGGGGGCAGAGAACTTATGGGAGTGTTCTGAGTGCTGTGATGTCGATTCTTAATTCAACATTCAACATTATATAACTGACATTACTAAATGTTGTCACCAGCAAGTTTCCAACAGCCTATACCAATCGTCGGCAAACTCATTAGTCATAAAGCCAAACACCAGCACCAGGATGATTAATATTTTTTTTGAGAGCCAATTTCTTTTCCAAAAAAGTGTTTTTCTGAGCCAAACCCGATTTGTGGCCGACTGACCAAGCCGCACTCAGGTCGCCAAGGAGACGCATGGGGCTCGCGAGCCCCTATTTGCCGACCACTGGCCTATACGAACGAGAGCTATATAAAACCAATGCTTGTCATAATTGCAAAGCAGAGACATACTCAATATCTGCATGGTAAGCGTGCACCAACATCATGTCAGAGGCAGCAAGCAGACTCTAAATCGTCACTAAAAAAAAAAAAGCTGTCATATTAACATCTTCAGAATCAGATCCAAAAAGAACAGTAACGTTGTCCACAAAGAAATGGAAAGGCAGAGGAGCTTGCAAAGACTACAGGAAACCTTTTGCAACCGCGTCTTTCTCAGCACTTTGACGCGTAAATACACTCTGAAACAGTCTATGAAGAATATAGCAAGTACAGCCACTTGCATGTTGTAAGACGTTTGAAAAAAAAAAAAAAAACAACAACACAACCGATTCAATACAAAATTGTCACATTAAATTTCTTGTTCAACTACAGAAGGTTTATTTCAAGGCGAGGAACATACTCGAGAACTTAGTGAGAACTGATAGAAATTGGACAGAGGAAAAACAAAATGGTCAATATGTTAAATTGATGGTCACATCTATGGGTCGGCACAAGAGTACCACCAGATCCTAGATTCTTCTGATTGTGTAAGATGGCGAATGATGGCTGCTTATGATTTTCAGCTGGGCACACGATGATAATGGCATTATAATAAGGGGGAAAAAGAGGGCGGGGGCGCTGGTCGATTGTTTTTACCGAAAAGGGGCGGTGAGTAAAAAAAAATAGTTTGGCTAACACTGGTCTTTCGGCTACACAACGGCGGCTCCTAGTTGTAGTTGTAATACGATATGTGACTTCTCCAGTCACAGGCATGGGGAAAGATGAGGCCATTGTACGCAGTAGTTATATAATGAACGAACAGACAATTTATTGACTGGTATTCATTAAAAAAAAAAAAAAAAAAAAAAAAAGAAAGAAAGGAGGACACATTAGACAACACAAAAATCGAAAACTATAGTTAACGTGTGTATGCATCGCTATGGAAACACGTGTACTAAGATATATGACCAACTAGGCATCCCTATAAAAGGTGTCTTCAGTGGCCATGGATGTTACTATCCAAGTGGTAGCCTTGTGGGATGCAATTTTTTTGTTATTTGAAGCCCCACCCTGGCTTTTGCCGGGTTCCCTGAGTATAGTTGAGCCACAATTGTGGCCATAACGGCTAAAAGGGGTATCTGGGACCTCTCCACGGGTGATCCTTTTTTCGCATGGTGGCACTTTGTGTTACTGGGTATTTATCGCTTGTGTGATGTCCTGGTGGGGTACAATAAGCAAGCAAGCCATGGATATGTTTATAATTGTTATTGTGTTGGTTAATATACAATTCTGTAACCTGTGGTGCCATTTCAATGGCTTGAGATGAATTATATCTAGTATTTCACAGTTACTGATTTCAAGCTGGACGAAGACATGGTCAATGAAGACACATTTTATAGGGTTACCTGGTTAGTCATGTAGTTTAGTACACTTGTTTACATAACGAGGGGCACAAGCTATTTTTAGGTGATAGGTTTGATTTCCAGCACGATAACTATAGCTTTTAATGGCTATGTTGTCTAGTGCGTCCTCCTATCTTTCTACTTTTGTACAGAGTGCTGATCAATGCATTGTCTGTTCGTTTATTTTATATTATATGTCTACGGCCTCAGGGGTCCCACTATGTTTATTTATGTGAAATACCGAGTATTTGTGGATGCTCTGTACCCCACCTCCGACCCCAAAGAACTCTATTCTGGTTATGTTTGTGATAACCACTACCATCCTACTCAATATGTCTCAGATAAATGACTGCCATGGAGAAAAACTGAACTGACGATTTGCATGGTAAGCTTGCATTAACTTCAGGTCACAGGCAGCAAGCCTTTTAAAACCGAGTAGACTCTAAATAGTCCAGTTTCACTAAATAATAAGCTGTCATATTAACATGCTCAGAATCAGACCCCTAAGCCATCTAACACAGTGAACAGAACAGCAACGTTGTCAAATACAATATCCAAATAAATACACTGTTTCGTCTTGTTGCACCTAGAAATACTATGATCGGAAACCACGTTGTTAGAAAAACGTCTAGTACCCATAAGCCCATGTTTAGATCATAGATAAATGAGCTCTAACTAAATTACCAATGTGATTCTTGATTTCCATGTCCACAACTGAGTTCCTTACCAGACGACGATTTAGGCTCAAATTCCATTTACTTATCCTTTGAACATCCCCATACACCCAGTCTGCCTCTCAACACAGAGCCATCTGCACATATAATTACATGACCTGGGCGGGACTTGTGAGGTGTGTATGTGGAGATGTATTATCTGGAGTAAATAGAGACGCCGCCACAAGGAAAACATCAAGGAAAGGGTTCTCAAACCCCCTACAGCCATCATCATTTTTAGGATTAGGCTGGTGGCGAATGCCTTGTTTCGTTGCGTAATAATAGAACAAAATGTATCCTTATTGCGAAATTGAACACGGTTTAAATCCTGTGAACAACACACTTCCTGTCTTAGAAAACAGAGGGGAATAGGGGGGGGGGGGGCGGAAAAGGGATGCCACAGCAGGGTCAGATCGTACCCGCGGCGGAAAACTTCCAATCTCTCTCCTAAACTCCGCCATACATACATACCCACTGAAAAACATTTTAGTTTTTCAATATTAAACGCCCCCCACCCCACGAACCCGCCAGTAATGACATCCCCGACGTCATTCACAATTGGCACGCCCCTTCCTACTACGCTACGCCGAGGCGGGGGAAAAGGGTTGGGGGAGGGAAGGGGGCTAGAGGTAAATGGCAAAGGAAAAAAATATACTTTAAATAATACTAAATGTAAAAACAAAAGCTTAAAACGAATGTCTATACAAGGTGGTGGTGGTGGTTTTGAGGAGGGTGGGGGAAGGAAAGGGGTGGGAGGAACTGTTCCCTAATAATTGCCGGGAAGGGGGAGGGGGTGGGGACAGTGTCACAAGGTGCAGGATCAACAGGTTACGGTGCCTACATTTCAAGTTATTTCAATATACAACATTTCAAAATAATTTGTAGTTATTTACCACATTACTATTATTATTATTATTATTATTATTATTATTATTATTATTATTATTATTATTATTATTATTATTATTATTAATATTATTATTATTATTATTATTATTATTATTATTATTGTTATTGCTGTGGTTATTGTTGATTGCATTGAATAGCAAATTGATATAATAATATATGTGACTAATTCTTAAATGATTAAACACATGCAATTTACAGAATAATTTGCACAAACGGATAAAGAGGCCACTTAGTTCATTTAAAAAAATACTGGGGAGAGGTAACCGGGGAAGGAAAAGTGGGGGGGGGGGGGTGGTTTGGGTTAGTCCCCTAACTTAAAATGTTTGGGTGTGGGGGGGGGGGGCGGTCGTCAAAGGGAACTGTACAAAGAACCTAAGCTTCCAGGTTCCTGTTTCTTGTTTTTGTTGTTTCTTCTTCTTCTTCTTCTTCTTCATCTTCTTCTTCTTCTTCTTCTTCTTCTTCTTCTTCTTCTTCTTCTTCTTCTTCTTCTTCTTCTTCTTCTTTCTTCCTCTTCTTCTTCTTCTTCTTTCTTCTATCTTCTTCTTCTTCTTCTTTTTCTTCTTCTTCTTCTTCTTCTTCTTCTTCTTCTTCTTCTTCTTCTTCTTCTTCTTCTTCTTCTTATTCTTCTTCTTATTCTTCTTATTCTGCTTCTTCTTCTCCCAGATGCGATTTCTGCAATACATGCAACTACAGCAGACCTTGGTTGCCTTTAACGACACGCTTGTTAAGAGTCCGTGGATCTATTTGTTTGCTATGGTCTCTGGAACCCATACAGTGACGAGTATAATTTACGATGGTGGAATCTATTTTCCCGTTAACTTGCTTCACATCAAACACTGGATCATTTGGTGTCTTGCTCTGCTGAAGACGTGTCGTTTGCACAACACGGAGACACCTAGTAGCGACACAGTCTTCTAGAGTTAATAAACTAGCATGTACACAAAAGACTGCTTTACTCACCAAGAAAGGGCAATTCCTAGTCACAACAGCAGCAATATCACTAAAACAGCAGCCTGAGAAACCTTATAGTTTGCTGTCTTAACAAGAGGTCAGGGCTTACAGACTGTGCTTGCATTGAACACTGTAGGTTGAGCACAAGTCGTACACTGACAACTGCTCACAGTTCCGCGGAATATTGATCTCGGGCTGGGCTCGTAATGTGGAAGTGGACACACGCTGTTTGGTTTACGAGTGGGTGCTCCAAAGACGAACACAGTCCAAATTATTGTCAGCGTGTCATTAAGTTGGAATTCGTTGAAATATGCCACTGTTAGATAAACTGCGCGGAAATATGACTCTGTTGGATGAAATACGTTGAAATATGATATCGTTGGATTTATTATGATGAAAAAAGTTACTATTGAAGGAACTAAGTTGCAATATGACGTTGTTATATGAAACACGCTGCCGCTAGATGAACTAAGTTGAAATATTGCGACTTTTAAACGGAATATGTTAAAATTTGATACTTTTATGATAGAATACGTTTGAAATAGGATACTGTTGCCCGGTGCGCTTGCTTAGTTAGCAAAACCGGCTGCGCGGCGACCCGATGACAAACACCTTATGGTCCGAGTTTATGCTCAGGGTTCGGCAGAATATCCTTTACAGGACGTTGCAGAACCAACCCTAACAGCCCCTGGCTGTTGTGTGGTTTCTCTTGACAAATTTACGTCCAGTAGTTTGCCATCGCTTTTGGACGGTCGGCTTTCTTGATACCACTGTCGAAACCAACGCAAGGCGCATTGCCCACGACTGGGATCGAACCCGGCATCCCGGCATTTCGAAGCGAAGCGTTTGCATCGACTTAGCCACAGAGCCGACGAACAGCCACATAGTTTCTAAGATTTACGGCATCTATCACCGAACCAAGGCTGAAGGGTTGCGATATACATAATACCGAGCCAAAGAGCCTACAACCCATGGTTTCTAGAAAAAAAAAAAATTACTGTTAGATGAGCTGCGTTGATATCTGAAACTGTAAAATTGAATACGTTGAAATATAAAGCTCTCAGATGAACTAGGTTAAGATCTGCTGCCGCTAGATGAACTACGGTTAGTTGAAATATACTACTTCTAGATGAACTAAGGAGAAATAAGCTACTTTTAGATGAATGTAACCTGTCAGATATAATCCATATGAAGATGAGTGGAACAGTTCGTAATTAAAATCCGGAAATTAAATATTCTGATACAAATAAATAAGAAGAGAGAACCATAAAATAAACAGGATTCAACAGACACTGGGAGGGAAACCAACCGACCATAAATAAAATATTTATCATCATAATCAAAAGACACAAACATTAAAAAAGTATTGACTGACTGAATTTCTACCCCACTAGGACATCACACAAGCGATAAACACCCGATGACACAAAGTGCCACCATGTGGATGAGGATCGCAGTGGAGAGGTCCCAGAAACCGCGTTCAGACAATTGGCCATATTTATGGCCTGTCTATATTGTGGCCCCTGGCAAAAGCCAGGGTGGGGCTTCAAATAACAAAAAATTTCGTCCTAAAAAGGACGAAACACCTATAGATGCGACTAACTGTAAAAATTTAAAAAAGTATTATGATAAAGCGGCACTAGTGAAACACCTCTAGCAGATGTTGTCAATGATAACACTTATAAATATAATCTAAGTTTCAGAGAGTCAGGTCTACCTGATACAAAGATGCCGACACCAAGAAGGTATGGAAACGAGGGATGGAAAAGAGACACAGCTCCTATATACAATTGCTGGCGGGGGTGGGGGAGTGGGGGGGGGGGGCAGCATTATAGTGATTAATGTTTGCGCTATTATGATAATCTACCGGCCTGGGTGGGGGTCATTACCCCCAGTGTCCCACATTGTTGTGTAGCTGACAGTGCTGGATTTAGGCATTAGCTGTTTTAGGAACAGCTCAGGGCCCCACGATCTGCACGAGCATGAAGTTTTCTTTTAAATTTTTTTTTCTGGTGTAAAAATCCCCGATTTTTTTCTATTTTATTGTGTATGTGTTTTTTGTTTGTTGTGGGAGGGGGAGAGGAGGGATATATTCACATAAGGCTTTTAATTTACTCATTTCTAACCTGCAGCCTTTTTAAACTGAATAAAACAATCAGCAAAGTCTTAGTTTTAGTAGAGGTTTCAACTTCACAACAATCGGGATTTTCCCCATACTTACTCCATTCCTGTGCCAGTGAAAATGGAAAGAAATGTCCCTCACTGTCGCATTTGAAGAACTGGTGAACAAAAAACAAGTCCCAGATTAATCCTAAAATATGTGCACTTAGTAAATGCGTATTTCAGTTGCTCGAGGCGCCAAAGCCAACAATCGTCACCTGAAATGTAGTTTGTCGTTGATGGAAGTAGTCGGGCACGATAAGCTGGTTACTTTCATGCCCACAATTAATACACAAGGTATTTCACCAGCTCATATATAAAACTGGCTACGGGCCATATTAAAAATCCACGACACAACCGCTGCACAAATGAAAGACATTCCACAGGAAAAACAGCTAAGAGGTGTTGTAACCAAGCACTAAACTCGGTAGCTCAGGCAGCGAAACCGTAGACGACCGTCTTTATGTGGAAAACGCAGTCTCTAGATTTCGCCTCTGCCTCGAGTGATAAGGTTCCGGGTTCAAACCCCAGTGGATGCTGAGATTTTTTTCACGCGGACTTCTAGTCATTTTATCTGGTCTCTGGGTAGTAAGATCGGACACCAGTGTGTATTGTTGCTCACGTAAAAAGTCTATTGGCAGTTAGAAATCGAAAAAAGTAGCCTAACGGCGCTGACTGGGCAAAATTTGGAGTTAAAAATCTACCCAAAGTATTTCAGGATCCTCTTCGGTGCAACGGAGTTCGTACACTGTGCTGAGATTCTTCAAACTCATGCTTAAGTTAGAAGTAGTACGGAGCACTTATGGGTTACACCCGTGTTCCATGATGTTCATCTGTTAATACACCAAACCAAAGAAATCATAAATGCGATCAGTTATTCTGACCTGATCTTACTTCAGATGAACTTCCGCTGGTATTTATTGTCCACGACTTTCGGAATAGTCAGCTTCCTTTGAGTATTTTCTTTAGGGCATTCAGGTACACTGTGGCATTATACGCGTGACTCTCTGTTTTCAAACAGTCTACCTTGTGCGGGTTCCAGGGTCCCTTTGGGGATATGCAAGAATAGACCTACTGTGTGCCTAATAAGCATGTCGTAAGAGTCGACCAACTGGGAGCTTCTTTCGAAGTCGGAGTTCGACTGCCTGAGCGGCAAGGAACAACCAACAGCACACAAATAAACAAGTTAAACTGATGTACACACAAAACCTAGGCCCTCTCACAAAGCCAAAATCCTAATGGACGAACAACCAGGACTTTTTTTGGAGCTTACAGCTGGTGAGCAAAGAAGAAGAAGAAAAAGAAGAAAAAGAAGAAGAAGAAGAAGAAAAAGAGGAAGAAGAAGACAGTGTCTCTCGCACAAGAAATCGAAGAATCTGTCAAGAAAAACATATAAACTGCTAGCTTCTGTCTTCGACGTGACCAAAGCCTTTGATAAAGTGTTGAAAAAAGCACACAGTAGGATAATAAGGACTTCTTTTGCAGGTACTGTGCAAGAGTCAGACTAGAAGAACAGAGAAGCAAACAATGGTCAGACTCCAAGATGGTGTTTCTCATGGAAGTGCTATATCCTCTACCCTGTTCATTCTCTCCATAGATGAACTCCCAAAACATTCACGACTTACATTTACAAGACTCTGCTAGCAGATAACCCGGGCATGACTGGCATTTTCCTGTCTATCCAGACGATAGTGTTATATAGCGCTATGAGGAGGCATGTGACTCACAGCCCATGGCAATGGCGAGTGAGACTAGCAAGGCCCACCCGCGTTAAGAAAAATCTTAAAGACTTGGCCATATGGACCAACATAAGAACAACCGAAACAATAATTATGGAAACTATAAATACAGTTAAGAAATTAACAGACTATAAAACATCCTCTCTAAAGACCCAGCAAAGTGGGAAATGATCCAGGCATACAGCAACACTTACCTATATTCTAATAATACAGTCGTAACGAAAATTACAGGGATAGATAGAAAGGGTGAAAAATGTGACATATTACACAACTATTACGTCAAATCTGAATGGGTCAATATATACACCGATAGATCACTGGAAGCGAAAAAAAAAAAAAAAAAACAACATAATGCTGCAAGACAAAACTACAGTGAAAAAGTCATGTGCCTCTGGGAAACTCACAATAAACTTCACAGCAGAGCAGCAAGCAAGTATAAATAGACAGAACTTTTTGAGGAAAGGAAAAACAAAAAAAAGACATGATAATTATTTTCCTGTGTGACTGCATGTCAGTCCTTCAGGCCACTCTGCGAGATCCACAAGACAGCATGGAGAGAGAACTGACTTGTCAGTTAAAAAAACAAACAGAAAAAGATCAAATCGTTCTTCAACGAATCACAGAGCCACTGCGGATTAGCAGGAAAGGAACTGGCGGACAGACTTGCAAAAAATGGAACAAAAGAGAAACAACTCCCCCCCCCCCCATTCATTGCCATTACTATAAATCATATCACTTATAAATTGAAAATCCACTGAATTGTCGCGAGAACAAACCAACAATAGCACCCACAAGACCCCAAGAACAGACTCAGCAGAAAACAATGTACAACAATTTTTCGTCAAAGAACAGAACATTGCAGGCTCATCTACCATCATCATCATGTAGCAGGTCCTTTGCAGAACGTCGCTCTCATCACAGTCTGCCCGAAAGAAACTCGGTCTCTCGCCAATTCTCCCGTCTCATGTACTTTCATACTCAAGGAGTCACTTATATCCTGTTCCCATCTTCGTGTCGGTCATCTACGACATGCATAAAATAAAGACTACACATCCCATCGTGTGCATGTCAGATGGGACCACAAACACTTGAGCACATTAGGCAGCCCTGCCCTCTATTCCTACAACTAAGAAAAGAAACCTGGCACCAAAAGCAAAGTGTGCAGAGCAGCAGAGCAAGCTATGGAGATCCACGAAAGACCTACAACTGACATTTACCTTTGCAACAAAACGTACATTCTTACTGAACAGGTGTTGTACTGATGCCCCAGTTTTATCGACTGTCCAATCTCTAAATCCTCTGTCCAAGATAACTATCTATTTTTTCCCCATTCCGTTTTATCCCGTGCAATTGTCTAGATATTACGGATGGAATAAGTCTAAATTCTCTCATCAATGTTCTGCTTGAGGTTTCTCCTGGACGTTCACATTGCCTCAATCCCTCTATTTTCAATTTCAGATCTGATTCTCTGTTCGTGTTTTCTCAGAATGTGTCCAATATGGAGCCATTTTCTCTGTCGTACAACTGTTAATGCTAATGCTTTTGCATACATTTTCCTGTTTATTGTACATTACTGAATTTAACATGTTTAAGTTTCAGATAAACGTTTGTGTGTGTGTGTGTGTGTGTGTGTGTGTGTGTGTGTGTGTGTGTGTGTGTGTGTGTTCCTTTTCCATTTACTCTGGAATAGCAGTTAAACTAAACATTGAATTAGACTTCATGTCTTGATTAAAGCAGAATAACTCTGACAAATGTGTGCCATTTAAGGCAATATTGATTAAGCACCTTTAAATCAGCTGTGAAATCAAAATATTCCAATTTTGTGGGAATATTTTGGCAGAGTTCTGTAGTGTATTAAGAATAGGTAGAAAATGGGCCGAGGTCAAAATCTAGTACGATACAAAGTTGTGCACAAGTGGGCTTCAATGATATGGGTACAGAGGTGAATTCGTGGGAACAGATGCAATATACTGTGTTACATGGAACAGAGGATGGGGTGGGACATCAAGAAGGGAATAGAAATGAAGGAGAAAATAAATGCAGATAAAGAGCCGAACGTGTCATATAAAAGACCGTCAAATACATGTGAGGGCAGCTATGGTCCTGCATTTTCATGCTTTAATGGTGAAAGACATTTCCAAATGCAAACAGGTCTTGCTAGTTACACTCACCATCATAGTCGACACCGAACCATCCATCTACACACAAGTACAAGACACACATACATAATCACAGACGCACACTTACATTCACAGGCAGAGGTACTCGCATACACAGAAAACACAACTGCACTCATGCACGCACAATCATACCCACACACACACAATCACACACACTTACTCTCACATACACACTCATATATACAATTACTCACACACACACACACACACACACAAAACACGCTTACCCACACACACACATTAAATCACACATATAAACATTCAATCATTTACAGAATAATTTGTGTAAAGAGGCCACTAAGTTCCTTTCAAAAATTACTGGTGACAGGGAACCGGAGGGGATTTGTCTCCTACTTTAAAATGGTTTTTTTTTTTGGGGGGGGGGGGGGGTGGGTACTGTACAAAGGACCTAAACTTCTAGTTTCGTGTTTCAGTTGTAGCAAACACAACTGCAATCATACACGCACACTCATACCCACACACACACACACACACACACACATACATACATTCGATCACACACACACTCACTCTCACACACGCTCACAGTCACACATACAATCAATGTGTGTGTGTGTGTGCGCGCACGTATGTGTATGTATATATACGCACACACACACACACACACACACACACACACAAGTCAACGAAAGTAGAGGCAATAATTTCTCTTAAAAATCACTTAGTATTTTAACTGTAATCTCCCCTGCTTGAAATTCTAAATTGAAGATAAGGATCCTACCACATCACGTAGTGTTTTGTGTATATAGGGCTCTTTCTCTCTCGCCCGTCTCTCTAGCGTAGTTGGCTAAACTGGATTGCGCTGTGAGCGGGTGACGAACTCCTTGTGGTCCGGGTTCACTCCGGGGGTGGGCCACGTTTCTCCCAGATTTATGGTATTTAAAATGGAATCAAGGCCGAAAGGTTGCGGTATCCATAATACCGAGCCAAAGGGTTAACAACTCATGACTTCTGGATAATAAAACAAACAAAACAAACAATATAGTGCTCTCTGAATGCTGTACTATTATGACCCACTCGTCATTCGGTATTTTTAATACTATTACGTTCACGTTTACTTCCGAAATACGTATAATTACACACGTTTGGCTAGGTCGGCCTCGAAACTTTATTATTAGTGCTTTGCCGACTGACATGGGCGATCATACTTTACCAAATTTTGAGAAATCTAACAGCATGCATGAGTTTGTGAGTTAACACCGCTCCATGCCATGACTACAGTCTGTCGAGAACCTTCTCCTGTTATCTTTCGCTGTTGCTTTCACAGCAAATCTTTCCAGTAATCACAATCCTTTTAAGTGTCCTTATTTTTATACCATGACCATACAAATGATATATTTCTCTTTCTGATGTTTTGATAAGTTATCTTCAAGACCTCGTCTATTTCAAAAGCCATCCAATGAATTCTAAGGATTCTTTAGTAAAACCACATCTATTAGATTTCAATAAATTTGTTTATCTTGTTTATTAATTGTTCAGAATCTCAAGTCAACTACTACAACAGTACATGGGGCTTTTCTGTTTATCCTCCACTTTGTAATCACATTTCGTTATGTTGGTTTGGGTATCTAAGGAAAATGCCCTGAGACCAATTGCCCCAGAGAGTTAGCATGAGAAATAAGATAAAAACAAAGCAAGGGGAAGCCCACGCAAAACATGAAATGACAGCATCAACAGCAGCCTACCAAAAAAAAAAAAAAAAAAATCATCTTGTGAAAAGCATTAGAAAGAACATACAGCAGATCTTTATATAAATTTTCCTTAAAATTTCTAAGCAAAGTAATGACAAAACAGGAGGAATATAATAATGATAAATTGATAGATAATGACTGTGTCGGCATCTGTTGCTTAAGTAAAGCAAACACGCTTCGTACTTTCGAGGTACCCTGTTCGCTTTCGATCCCGCGGGAGACCACGTTCATTTCGACAATGGTATCAAGAGCCGACCATTCAAGGAGCAATGGCACAGAGTTTAAGTTAAAATTGCGTAAGGAAAAAAAAAAAAAAACTTGCTACGGTAGGGAGTCGCAACTAACGTTTAACGATCCCGAGAGCTTTTCAATAATTCAGAGAAATATAAATTGTTCTAGACTTTCCACCGTCTTTACGGATTTTTTCGTGAACTAGTTTTTGTAGCAAACAATTCCTCAGATACCTCAAATATTTCCATGTGTTTCTGGAGCGCCCATGCTTTTCCCGCCCAACGATCAATACCAGCAGCAAATTGCACATCATACAATCCAACCAACGAACCACAATCCAACCAACCAATCAAAACAAATACTTTGCTCTCTCATTCAGCCTAATGCATACCGAATCTCAGTGTATGTTGAAGACCACAACCTAATGTTGAACTGGAAAATCCCCCAGTTGGGTTGAAAAAGTGTATTACATTGCCTACACTCCAGAACATCGTTTACATGGATTTTTGTTGCTGTTGAAATTTACTGAATCACCGGCAATGATGCTGGACTCCATGAAAGGTTTCAGTGAAGTTGACCAATCAGTGAAGAGTTTCTAAAACAATGACTCTGCTTGTGTAAATAACAGCAAATGGTTGCACTTTGTAGCGAAGCAGCCAGATGCATATCTGTTGGTCCGAATAAATGTGGTTTAAATCCGGACAGTACACAGCTTCTACAGCTAGTCAGCCTAAAACTGGCATAGTTTAATAACCTGGAAAGTAAAGGCGACATAGGTGATGTTATCAAAATATCATCTATTGAGGGCCATTTGGTCTATAGTTTGGCTTTATTTGCCCAAACCGCCTCTGGTATAGATAGGATTCTTTATTTGTCTGTTTGAAAAAAGCCCTTCAACAGTTCTTTACATTGCACTACACAAAATTGCTTGTTTTAATTCTCAGAAATATACTTATCATTGTATATCCCCACATAAAATCATGTTTGCTAGCCATGTACCCCCTGCCAGCTGCTACCAAAAAAGGTTGACACTCTGAGACAGAAGATCTTAAACTGGATGGCAGACGAACAGGGCCTGAAGGATTGACACGGTACGACTAAACAGTCACAGTGCTAACGGCAGACCAACAGGGCCTGAAGGTTTGACGCTGTAAGACTCATCAGTCACAGTGCTAACAGCAGACAGACCGGGTCTGAATGTTTGACATTGAAAGACTTAACAGTCACAGTGCTAACGACAGACCAACCGGGTCTGAAGGTTTGACGATGTAAGACTCATCAGTCACAGTGCTAACAGCAGACCAACCGGGTCTGAATGTTTGACATTGAACGACTTAACAGTCACAGTGCTAACAGCAGACCAACCGGGTCTGAATGTTTGACATTGAACGACTTAACAGTCACAGTGCTAACGGCAGACCAACCGGGTCTGAATGTTTGACATTGAAAGACTAAACAGTCACAGTGCTAACGGCAGACCAACAGGGCCTGAATGTTTGACACCGTAAAACTAAACAGTCTCAGTGATGATGGTAGACCAACAAGGCCTAAAAGTTTGAGATTGAAAGACTAAACAGTCACAGTGCTAACGGCAGACCAACCGGGCCTGAAGGTTTGACATTGAAGACTAAACAGTCTAAGTGATAGTGGCAGACCAACAGGACCTGACGGTTTGACACCGTAAAACTAAACAGTCTCAGTGCTGATTGCAGACCAACAGGCCAAAATCAGATACCCCATTAAAACTCAGAACGTTATAACCCGATGTAACCTGCGGCCAGGTGCGGGTAAGTATGTGTTGGGCAGCATATGCACAAGGCTATTGTAGCTCCAACTAGTGGTAAATGTCTTACGAATGCTAGTTATTTCCACCATCATGCTGTGGTAACGTAGTTTACGGCAACACCACTGACTTGTGTCCAGTAGTTCCTATTGATCTTGCATTATGATAGCATTTTAAACTTCTTCTTCTTTTTTTTTCATCTTGTACCTCATCGAAGTGTCGGGGTGTGGGGGGGGGGGGGTGGGGGGGGGGGGGGAGAGATGTAACGTTCGATGATGAGCTCTGTCAAAAGTGTCGTGGAGTGAATCAACCAAACCCTGCACATTAGACTATTCATGACGTTGACAGCCCTAGCGGGCCGGTCGCATTTCAAATTTAGACCCGTCCGGTGGGTATATAGTCCCTCATATCGATTTATACCTCCATCTGGTGGAATAGATATTTCTATACCTTCTAGTTGTTTTGAAAAGTCTACATTTTCAAACTGGCAACTGTGGGATAAATATTCTCTAGAATAATATTCAGAATTCACGAAAAACTTTTTACTCCTTGGCGTACTAATACGGGACTTCTTTCTAGAGACGCCAAGCGAGATCAGGCGGGGTCATTCTTTGCCTGACTTCCTAGGCGTATAGAAGTATTTCACCTCTCTGATTAAATCTTGGCGCATTCAAAATACCAGTTTAATCTTTGAAGGATTCCTAAGCTTGGGTAAGCTGATTATAGTTTACGAGTACCATGATATATGTGTCTATAAAGTTAGTAGCTGCTGCAGGGAGGAAAGATTCAGCTGTGTGACCGAACAGAACTAGGCCGTTCTTGGTTATATATTTATTATATATTATATATATATATACTTAAAATACAAAATCCGACAATTATGTAATGAGACTTATTTTATTATGGCCAAGACAAAAATATCATATATGAAGAAAAGCATGGAATCTAAAGAGGCAACATTCATCTATGATCTAGGAACTTTTCATCCTCGCTCGTTAAGCAGACAACAGACAAACCGCAATTTTGTCGACCTAGTCAGAGGTGCATTGTTACGTAATCAGCATGAAGCGAAAAGCTAGCATTAAATTATTTTTAAAACTCAGAAAAAACCCAATTAAAACAGTTGAACTAATGCAGCAAGTTTATAATTGTTTATATCGTTTACAAATTTTCAGGTGGCATTCATGATTCAAAAGTGGGGTGGAAATGATTACTAATGCACCAAGACCTGCTCGCCAAATGTATCTTCGTAATGATCAAATCATTACAAAAGTCAGAGAACGAATACAAGAAGATCATTATTTTACTGTGAGGATGATGCAAAATGAATCTGGTGTTAATAGAAAGATAATTCATAAAATTTTAGTGCAAATTTTGGTGAAAAAAAAAGTTGCTTGCCGGTTTGTACCATATTCGTTGTATGATGACCAAAAACATCAGCGGGTTGAGTACCCAAGAGACATCATCAAAACAAGAACTTTAGGCACAAAAACGAGTGTGTGTTCTCAGCCTTCCACCCTATTCCCAAGATTTGTCTCCCTGTGATTATTTTTTATTTCCAAAATTAAAGTTACGATTGAAAAGAGGTTTCTTTAATTATATTGATGACATCCAAAGGGCTGTAACATCGACTTTAAGGGTCATAACAACAGAAGAACTACAGAGGCCGTTACAATGTTTGTTCTATCGTGCCACTTGCTGTTTCAATGCACAAATGGCTTACTTTGAATCATTTACATGTTATATCTTTACCTGTTGTTTATTTTAATTTTTATGGAATTAATCTCATTACTTAATTGTCGGACCTTGTATATGTACACTTGTATCCATGGTTGCGATCTTTATTTATTACCCCCCACCCCCCTTTTTTTAGGTACTCTTTATTCGTTTATCTCTATAGTTTGTAAAGTCAATCGTCAATGGTTTCTGAAAGGAAATGTAGCCCGCGAGCCTGACAATTTGTCTAAGTTATGACAATGATTTATAAGGGATTATAATTCATTGTGTTTGTATAACCTTATGAAACTATCTAAGATTAATTCGTCAGCACTAGAATGTTGCTCTGTTCCTCACGCTCTTGATGTTGTACACACAAGCAGAAGTTTATAACAATGGATGTCCGGCATGTATGACCATGCCTGTAATGTTAACCATTACAACAACAAACGTGTTTCGATGACAGATACTGACTGGTCATTGGTCAAAAAATAATGTTTCAATTTCATGGAAAAAAAATACAGATGTTTTCGAGAGACTGTCACTGAAAAGAGAGCAATTGAAAGAAACAATAAAGGAGGCACGTAAAATATTTTGGCAACATCGAAAGAATAATACTATTTTAAAAACCTGAAAAAAGTGGGGTGGGGTGGGGTGGGGGGGGGGGGGATCGAGTCTAAAGGTATAGACTACTATGTAGACAATAATACAAGTGAAAGGACAACATAACGAAATTGACCAACAGCAGTCTGAAAAAGTGTACCACCGACACAAGAGACAGAGTGAGCTGGACATCCATTGCAGCCAACCTTTCGACTGATGACTGATTGATCCTTCTCAGCATTTAGCTGAACACACTACAAAATGCATCCGTACTACGTGCAAGACATGTCTTTTCATTGTTCAGACCTCATCAGTTGAGTTCCCCAGTGGTTCTTTCTAAAAGAGGGAACCATTTACTTGTGAATCCCGGAACGCAATTTATGTCATAATCTGCAAAAGATGCAATAAGGCATACATTGGAGAAACCGGCAGGAAACTAGCTGATAGGTTTCGTGAACATCTCTCCGATATTGAAAAGAAGAGACTTAAACCAATCGCTCACCATTTTAACAACTCTGACCACAGAGACAAAGAAGATATATTTATCACAGTGACATAATCTTGCTCTATCGATCATACAACGCGTTTCGCTTTGGAAATTCTTCTTATCTACAGTCTGGGGGGGGGGGGGGGGGGGGGGGGAGGGAGAAGGGTGGGGGTCTAAGTCCAGGAGGTTTCAATGTCCAGCACACCTTTATTTAAACAGTTTTACTTTTGCCAAATTATTTTTAATTGCATTTTTATTGTATTATTTTTTAATGCTTATTTTATGTTACATTATTTAATGTTATTACTACTATTTCCTATCAGTACCATTTAAAGATCATTAACAGTTATATTTCTACTACTCTTTTATTGCCGCCGTTTTTTTATATTATCACTTTAACATTTACGACTATTTTTCAAACCTTTCTTTGTTTTATTTTATTCATTCCACATCGACGTTTTCATACTATATCAGGTGACCGTTTGGTGGTTGGAGAAACGTTCCCCTTTGTTATTGTTGTGTACATCAGTTCATGTCGAGATAGTCCATGGCCAAAATGTCGACTTGTGTTGTCTTATGCACGTTGTTCTGATTCCCCATTTCGTTTAGCTTTTATTTTTCTAGTCACAGTTCATCACTGGATTAAGTTCTGAACGCAGCGAAGCAGACTGACTGTTTGTCAAAAGCGTCCCATAATGTACGCAGCTTTTGCTTCAGCGATGACGCCAAGGATCTTTGAAAAAGACACACGTGCAAACCAAAGGTCCGTGTCATCTTTTACAATATTTAAATAAAAAAAAATTTCTTTCACATAAGGGCACAATGTGTGAAGAAAGCTAAAAAAAATATCACGCAAATCAGGGACCTGGTTTGCCGATTTCAGAGCGTACTGAATGAAAGAGAGACCCAGGGGTGTATACTGTATGTTCACAGTTTTAATGTTGTCACCACAAACTGCATACATTTTTGACAGCCTATGTAATATCTTCTGTGTTTGTTTCTGTCCTTCTTTCCAGTTTGATAAATGCTCCATGATGTCACTCCTGATTTTACTCCTCGCATAATTTCTCAAAAATCACATACCATGGCTACTAATCTGCATTCCCGTTTGTTTTTAGTTACTTTCTCAGGCACTGATAAAATAGGTGTGCACACATATACTTTGAAACATATGTTTCTTTCTGCAAATTGGGACTGCGTAATGATGTAAGAATTGGGTATGGTTGGTGGTTTGCGGTAACGGAGGAGAGTGGAGAACCGTGGCGCCACTTGGTTTGCCCTTCTGTATCAGACATTGATATGGATATTTAATTCACCAAATATTTATAAACTAGTCAGCACTCGGCCAATGATCAGGTCAACATCACACCGACTGCCTTTATTTTGCTGGACATTACCTGATACCCAATATAGGCTAGGACGAATACGCTGATAATTGTGTTATATTGAGTTTTGTCCCTCCTAGCGTACTGAAGTAAAAGAGTTAAAAGACACAAGCAACAAACAGCAGAAAACAAAAACAGTAGGTACGATTGGTGTCAAATGTGCAATGTGTTTCAATGAGATTACTTAGGGCAATGGTTTTCAATCTAACATATCGGTGGTGAGTGAGGAGGAAGAGGGCAGGGGTGGAGTGAATTTTAAGAACAAAAACACGGGAGAGGTGGAGGGAGGGAGCGCTAAAGCAATTTTCACATTAAGTGCATTTGTACTTGCTGTTACAATAATATTTTGTATTTTCACTTTAATTACAAATTAAACAATTTAAAAACTATTTATTAAAAAAAAAAAAAAAAAAAAAAAAAAAATGAAAGCAAAGATCGTTTTTGTTGTTAATGAGTAGTTTCTACATTTGCCATTATAAATAGCAGATAACATCAAGACAAAACAGTGTCAGGCATCACACTAATACTTGGCACACTATATTACTAGGTTTTGGTGATGTTTCTTTTATATAAGTTGACATTTTTGGAAAGTATCAACACTGTTATGTGGACTATGTGACAGAGATTGCACTTCCGCATTGAACTTTACAGTCATCGCTCACATAACCAAGGGCACAACTTCCTGGTCTACAGGGACTGACGGTTGCCTACACGATTAATGTGCATGTCTTTCTCCTTGTTCTTGTTAGCTCTTCTTTTTAATCACATCATATTTTTTTCAATTTAGGAGGGAAAAGGGGGGGGGGAGGGGGGGGGGGGTGACGAGAAGAAAAAAAAAAGGGGGGGGGGGGGTAGGGGGTTAGTGGGAAGGAGGCGCATGATTTATGTGCATATTTTTCTCCTTTTCTCCTTGTTCTTACCATATGTCCCCTGGGAACGCCACCTGAGGAAAGTTGAGAACTTCTAGTTTAGAGTTTAAGTAACTCTTTATTTTTTTCATATTGCAGAGGCTTCAACCAACTAATGCCCAGCGACTAAAGACAAATTTATGACAGATTGGATGGAGCTTTTAGTAAAAGACTTATTTTTGATGAGACAGCTTCCTACAATTTCTTCATCATCGCCTTTTACGATATGATATGCATGGTATGTTCCAATATTAGTTGAAGCTATTTTTTTTTTTTTCAAAAAACTAGCAGTTGGTATGTTTGTTTTACAGAATAGGATATAAATTTCTTGATCCAGTTTGCCATCTTTGGCGAAACTTGTTCCCAAATGTATGAACAGGTGCCTGTTTAATACCTTCGTACTCTACTACACATAGTATGTCTCTGCAAAAACTGGGGATGTAAAGCAGAAAAAAAAAAAAAAAAATCCCATGCCACTTTAAATAAGGTTATAGTTAACGGTTTCAAAGCTAATACTTTTCTTTACTACGGACAAAACAAAATTTGCACAAATTTCCCCTTGCACCTTCAGTTACTGTCGCTGGGGCCACTGTGCGATTAAAAAAGAATCATTTCTCAGTCCATTCTTTAACAGCACAATGTATGAAAGGGGATTAGGAAAGGGGGGGGGGGGGAAAAGGGAGGGGCGGGGGAAGTTGACAATAAGGTGTTGGTTGAAATGAGTTTCTGAATTCAGAGCACACCGACGGAATCCCCCGGGGCGTGTTTACGTATATGTGAAAGACTTCAGTGTCACTTCTGCTCACTGTATATTCTTAAGTTTTCCACAGCTTAGGTTATGTCTATTTTTGTTTGTTTGTTTGTTTGTTTGTTTGTTTGTTTGTTTGTTTGTTTGTTTGTTTCTTTCTTTCTTTCTTTCTTTCTTTCTTTCTTTCTTTGTCTTCTTTCTTCGTTTCCTTTTCTTTTTATCTCTCTTCTTTCTTTACTTCTTTCCTTCTTATCTTTTCTTCTCTTCCTTTCTGTTGTTTTTCTTTCTTTCTTTCTTTCTTCTTTCTTTCTTTCTTTCTTTCTTTCTTTCTTTCTTTCTTTCTTTCTTTCTTTTTCTTTCTTTCTTTATTTCTTTCTTTCTTTCTTTTTCTTTCTTTCTTTTTCTCTTCTCTCTTTCTTTCTTTCTTTTTCTCTACTTTTCTTTTTTCTTTCTTTATTCTTTCTTCGACTTTACTTCTTTTACCTTTCTTTCTTTCTTTCTTTCTTTCTTTCTTTTCCTTTTCTTTCTTTCTTTCTTTCTTTCTTTCTTTCTTTCTTTCTTTCTTTTCTTTCTTTCTTTCTTTCTTTCTTTCTTTCTTTTTCTTTTCTTTCTTTCTTTCTCTTTCTTTCTTTCTTTCTTTCTTTCTTTCTTTCTTTCTTTCTTTCTTTCTTTCTTTCTTTCTTTTTCTCTTCTTCTTTCTTTTCTTTTCTTTCTTTCTTTCTTTCTTTCTTCCTTTGTTTGTTTGTTTATTTGTTTTTTTGTTTGTTTCTTTGTTTGTTTCTTTCTCTTTTCGCTTTTTCTTTGTTTCGTTCTTTCTTTCTTCTTCACTTTCCCTGTACCACCTCGTATGTCGAGGGAGGTAACATTGTTCTAGTTCTTCTCTTCGGTCGCCTTGACCATAGACAACTTGCTCTGTTGTAGAAATTCTCTGAAATGATCTTTCCATCATTTCCTCGGGCTCTGCATCCCTCTCCTCGTTTTGCCTTTCATATTACGTCATCACATGACATCTTTTTCTAAATGGACTAATTACTGTGTTTGATGTATTTGTATGTAGTTTAATATCGGTTCTATGATATCCTTCCTGATTTTATCCCTCGCATCTTTTCTCAGATATCGAATGTCCATGGCTACTAGCATTCTTTTCTGCCATCTTGCGAGTGACCTTCTCTGGCACTGACAGTACGGGAGAGGGGAAAGGGAATGGAAGGGGAGGGAGAGAACAGAACAATGCTCTTTATAAGATTTTGTTTCTATGTGCTTTACTTTAATATTACTTTAAACCACATTGATTTAAATTGTTACCAGTCCTTCTCCCAGACAAAGTCACTGCGCTTTGTTTAAAATTACCTAACACTACGTAATACAGCCCGCTGGTTCAGACTAGGGATGTGAGGTTGGATTCTCATGCCAGTGTCAGAATGTTATCTCCTGACCACACTGTAGAGGCCAGCGAACGGGGAACTTAGCATCACACCTGAGCTGGACCGCAGGTCATAAAGATTACCTAACACGAGTTGAGCGGACTCTAGACATTGAGGCGACGAGAAGTTTAAAGTTTAACACGTCAGTGTAATTCTGGGGAGAACAGGTGTTTGGCAATTAGGAATGTTTTATCTTGGTCAAGGTCGTACTGTAGGCCGTTCACTGTGAGTGACAGGTCACTGGTTAGCCAATTTGATTTGATAGGTACTTCAGAGGCGGAGCTTACGCCATCATCTTGAGGGTTGGGTAAAAACTAAGTAAAGGGAGGAGTTTAAGTTGGACAATAGATTGATACTTATACTGCGGGCATTGTAGATTTACCTCATAGTGCCGCCAGCAGGCCACAGACTCAGACCTACCGTTGAAAAGTATTTTCTCCCTGGTTGAGTCGTGTTCGGCATTTGCTGGAAAGTTCCTAGCGCCCATGTGACGATCAGTCCATGAAAGAGACTACATTGTGTTAGACTCGGCCAGCTGGGAACGAGGTGGGGGCGAGGAGGAGAAACAAGCAGGGAAGAAGCTGGAAGAGGAGGAAGAGCTTGACAGTGCTCACGGCTGTCAGAGGTTCTATGAAAGTTATGTTCATAAATTGTTCATACTTTATCACCTTCATCACACCACTCTAATCCCAAGTGCTGTTCTCGCGCTGAAACAAACCATTACTATCATAACTTTAGCTAGTCACTGTTTGTGTAAATCAACAAACTGGTAATTTCATTGTAGAAACTAAAGCTGTATGTCAAGTTTTATACTACATCGTTTGTTAAATTCCAAGTGTATTCAATCTTACCTGTTTTCTAAACTGATAGATAGTACATTTGGTGGGGGCTCACATAATATGATAATAATTCTTTGATTATTAATAATAACACCGGGAGAAGGTAGATGACGGAGGAATCATTTGCCCTGTCTAATAATGCATTTAGTATAATGATAGACATCTAAAATTCCTTGCCTTCTCTTGTGGGTACCAAGTTCAGCTAATGTTAATGTACTTAACGAGCCAATATGGCTGTTTTCTTGGGTATCCAGGACTTTATCTGAGAGCAACATAGCTCAGATTTTAGTTCGGTTAATCTGGTGGAAGGAATGTGTTGAGAGGAACATCCCTACTCAACAGTTAAACAATTAATACACCCGTCACGTCACACGTCATCACATGACATCTTTTTCTAAATGGACTAATTACTGTGTTTGATGTATTTGTATGTAGTTTAATATCGGTTCTATGATATCCTTCCTGATTTTATCCCTCGCATCTTTTCTCAGATATCGAATGTCTATGGCTACTAGCATTCTTTTCTGCCATCTTGCGAGTGACCTTCTCTGGCACTGACAGTACGGGAGAGGGGACAGGGAATGGAAGGGGAGGGAGAGAACAGAACAATGCTCTTTATAAGATTTTGTTTCTATGTGCTCATGAGGATTGTTCTATTTTGTAAGAACTGAAGGTGAATATCAGCTACAATACGTTGTTTGAATTACTGCACCAGGTAGTCAAAAATTCATTAAAATCACCATCTTCAGCAGATATTGTTCAAAGATATTTACACTCTGATGCACGTTTCATACTGGTAGAGAGTAGGATAATATTTATCTTCGCCTGGCTCCTTAGCGTAGTTGGTTGAAGCTGACGTCACGGCGACCAGGTGACGAACTCCCTGTGGTCCGGGTTCACGCCTGGATGTAGGCAGAAAAGCCACATTTCTCCCAGAATTACCGTATCTATCATGGAATTAAGGCCGAAGGGTTGCGATATCTATAGTACCGAGCCAAAGGGTTAACAACTATGGCTTCTGGAAGCTTAAAAAAAAAAGTATTTATCATCTACTTGTTTCTTCTTTGTGATATCACTCCCGGTCTCTTTCACTGCTGATTTTCATATGAGTAGTTTTACATTCTTCATTTATGAGCGGGGGGTAGTGCTCAAGGTAAAGGAAGGTAAGGTTAGTTGCGTATCCTTTACAGGACGTTGCAGAACCAACCCCAACAGCCCTTGGCGGTTGTTTGGTTTTTCTAGGCAAATTTACGTCCAGTAGTTTGCCATTGCAACTGGACGGTCGGCTTTCTTGATACTACAGTCAAAACCAACACAAGGCGCATGACCCGCAGCTGGGATCGAACCCGGCATTCCAGCATTACGAAGCGTTGGCATCGACTTAGCCACAGAGCCGACTACATAAAGGTAAACAACAGGTATTATTTTCGAAACAAGCTGACAGGAATTAAGTGTGTAAAAATTGTATATGATACATAATAAATGATGAATCTTAACCTGTTGCCGACTGAATATTCACACTCCCTGTTCTAGTAATTTAGTACATTATCATATTCTGTCCTTACTGACACCTGAAACTCTCTCGTGTAGTATCCCTACAAGATCCAGACTTCCGGTTTCTTCGTAACGATCAGAAGCCCTAATATAACTTCACGGTGCAATGGAATTATCTGGATTTGTACCTGCAGATTCTTATCATTGAGAGATTAATCCTGTAGACGATAATCCTGGAGGGAACAAGCTATAATTAAATCAGTGACAAAACTGTTTACAATTGTGTTGCATTACTTGTTATTATAAATCTTTCTGTCTCAGTCAGTTGGTATATAACAAAATAAAGTAAAAGTAAAGGACCCTTTTCCACGTCTTCAAGTGTTTTGGGGATACAGGACTGGACCTATATTTTATAGACTAAGCACTTGCTGGGTAAAGTAGTCAACATCATACCGACCGTCTTTGCTTCCCAGGACATTTCATGGTACACACCCAAGGTTGAGTCGAACTTGGAGCCAAGGTTTTTCTTTTTTTTTTTTTTGAAAACAAAAAGTCCGGCTTTGTCAAGACCCGAACCATAGACTTTCAGTCCTGCAGGCAAGCATAGTTGGTACAGTCTTCTACTTACAGTTCACGCGTTATGCAGTTGATAGTTACATATGTTACCAACCCTGTCTCTTGTGTCTTGTCAATCGTTTCTTCCATGCCATATTGGCAGACAGTCCAACATCTTTTCTCTTGGTCAGTCGCTGCTGTTCTTTCTCTTCAACTTTCTTCTTGTTTCAAACTACTCCATTTGTCAGCTTCCCAAAAGAATGGACAATATCTCTTTTTGTGCTAGTGCTTTTTTCTGTGTTAGGCGTTAGGGAAGGGTTGGGGGGGGGGGGGGATGGTTTGGTCTCCCTCTGTCGTTCTTACTCGTAAACTTTCCTGTTGTTTCAAACTGCTCTAATTTTTATATGGGGGGGGGGGGAAGAGGGGGGAGAGGGGAGGGGGAAAGCGGGGAGGGGGAAGGAGGAGAGGGGGAAAGATGGGAGGGGCAAGGAGGGGAGGGGGAGGAGGGGAGGGGTGAGGCTTTGAGCTTGGTATTCAGGGCCGCATGACTTTTGCTGATGTCACAGACTGTGCAGTTTAGGAACTCCCCCTCCCCTCCCCCGCGACAGGAAAGAAAATCTCAAAATGTACCGAGAAATCGAACCTAGGTATCCCACATGAAAGCTCAGCGTTTTTAATCGAGGGGTAAGCCCCTCCTGGTTAGTTGCGTATCCCTTACAAGACGTTGCAGAACCAACTCCAGCAGCCCCTGGCTGTAGTGTGGTTTTTTCTAGGCAAATTTACGTCCAGTAGTTTGCCATTGCTTGCTAGACGGTTGGTCCCCTGATAGCACTGTCGAAACCAACGCAAGGCGCATGGCCCATAGCTGGGATCAAACCCGGCGCCCCGACATTGCAAAGCGTTCTCGTCGACTTAGCCACAGAGCCGACTAGCCCCTCCTGAACGTAGCTTAATATATGTTGTTCTCATTGTTTGTCTATAAAATCACATTTCTATAACATATAATTTTACTCCAGAGTCCGTTCATTCTAGAATCTGTCCAGGTTTAAAAATCTGCAAATCAGTAACTGTTAGGTTAAAATCGTTGAAGTTTGGCATACAACCTTTAAATAATCATTTCTTTGTAGAAAAATAATTATAAAGTAAATAACCATGTAATTTTTGATTTCCCTTTATATGTATAAATTATAAATATAAATTCAATGTTCATGATACTGAATATATATATATATATAAGACCTGCGTTTAAAGCATGTGGTTAGCATTTTTACAATAAGAGAATATCGGGGAAATTTTCAACATGTCACATTGCACATGTTCTAAGTTTAATCCATGTCATAAAAAAACCCACACAAGCATCACGTTAGATGTTATGTTATCACAGTCTACGTCACTGCACACTGGGCATTCCCATGCGTGCTCAGTCCTCCAATGTAGCAGTCACTCCAAAGTACTTCTACTAATTGTACCCATGAGAAGCTGGTTATATTGTCTCCTATATTGGCCTCGAAGACGGCAAAGACGTGCTTCACCATGCTTTACTCCCATGTCACGCAATCGTGTTAGTGTCAGAGATTCCTCATTATCCACTATCAAGTTAGATGATCACGGTAGTGTGTCTAGGACAGGATTGCCAGATTCTAATTTTAAAAAAAATTATCCAAAAACTCTCCCTCAATCTCTCTCTCTCTCCCTCTCTCTCTCTCTCTCTCTATCTCTCCCTCAACATCAAACACACACACATATACAACATCAAGCACACACGAACACAAAGTGAAAAAAGTTGCACATTTGTACTCACATCATGGCACCCACTGAAAGCACCTCCATACGCTTTGTCAGAGGAGAAGTTCTCTAAAATTTTAGGGGATGCCCTAAAGGCTTTCAACTTTTTTTTGATGGGAGCAGTTTTGCTTTTTTTTCCTAACGTTTTTAGAAGCATCAAGAACTTGTGAATGTATTCTACTTCTAGCTTTTGTTTTGACTGATGATACAATACAGAACACAGTATCAACAAAACACTACTAAGTGTAGTTATTAAACAAGTCAGAGCGAAAGTTTATATACTGCATGTTGAATGCACAGTGTGAATGAATGGCAGATACATTTGAGCTGCACACAGTGATGAGATGCTTTTTTCAACCTTGACCACACATAATGGCCACTAACCATGTTAGATGCACCATCCATTGGAAAACCAATATAGTTTCCAAGACTTTGACCACATTTTCTAATGTCATCTTCTACTAAATGGAATATACATTCTCCTGTAGCCTCTTGCACCGGAACTGAAGCTAGAAATCCAGATGAAATTGTATTTGTTTTGTCAGTCAAAAATATAACCAAAATATACATTTGCTTCTAGGTTTAGCGTATTCGTTGTTCTTTAAGTCACTTTCAGTGATTGGGGGGGGGGGGGGGGGGGGGGGCGGGGGGGGGGGGGGTTATGCTTTCTTGAAAAAAATTAGGCAAGATAATTTTGTTCTGTGTAACCTTGTTGCTCTAAAGTTTTCTTTTGTTTATTATCTATCATTGTTTCACAAAGGTGGTCAACTGCACGGATGACACACTGGCATACCACACATACAGCCACCTGATGACCTGTTGCCTCAATCTTATCATAATTGTTGTCTAGGAGCCTTATCCACTTGAAGTTTAAATTCAACAACAAGTAAAAACCCAATTGGTACTTAGAGATTCCACACACATTTTTTTTTCATAGAAAAAAAAGAACTAAAGTTGACCGAAAAGCCAACTTTTTTTTTTTAGGCAACCACTTGAAAAAAAAAAAAAAAGTTGCATAAATCTAACTTGTTGTTACCTTATTTGGCCGAGAGTTGAAGTTTCTTCTAGTGGGAACAGCACAGGTAAAAGTTCAGACAGTCGTTACCTAGGCGATGGTAATTTTATAACCTAATTGAATTCTGGGTGTAGAACACAAAGGCTGAGGCAGTTGGGAAGTTTCCATTGTCCCAGTGGGACGTGTGGAAACATTGTGTTGGGAGCTCTGTATGAGGATATTATAAAAACGTTTCTCTTTGTGAGGTTTTGATTTACCGTTGTTTGCGGGAGACACTTTAATGTCTATTTAGTTTATTATAATGGCAGGAGTCGATTGAGAGAAGATTGTAATCTTTTATATCGTAAGAGTAGATAATAGAGATTTATTATCGTTCATGTTGTAATGAATAATCATCATCATCTTGTGACGTGTAATGTAATGACATTAAAGTTTATGTGGCCCGTCACAAGAGTTATTGTTGACACGTAAAGATAACAACTGTATTAGATGATTTTGTTTCAAGTGTGCCAGTATGCAGGACTTCACTGTAGCACATCCATCAAGGAGATATCCAGCGGAATATTAGAGTAGGCACCCTAGGCCTAAATACTTGGTTGTTTAACATACAGTGTACAACAGAGTGTACTACAAACTTTAAAAAGGTTGAACTGATAATCATAATGGGAAATATGCTATTAAAATGGTAACGACGCATTGCTGCACATGAACCGATCCGAACGCGTTCCCTGCTTATGGTTCGGATTAAAAAAAAATTATGTCTTCTTCTTCTTCTTCACTTCCTCTTTTACCGCCTCGACCATAGGCACATCGTGCTGTTGTAGAGTTTTTCTGATGTTATCCTTCCATCTTGTTCTTGGTCTACCCCGTGCTCTACGTCCTTCTTCTCTTTCCATGTATGCTTTGTATGGTATGGTGTTACAATGCATTCTCTCTAAATGGGCAAACCATTTCACTTGCTGTCTTTGTATGTAATCCAGAATTGGTTCTGTGCCGACTTGTTCTCTTATGATCTCATTCCTGATCTTATCTCTTATGGTCACTCCTACAGCCCTTCTCAGACATCTCATTTCCGTGGTTACTAATTTTCTTTTATGGTTTGTTGTGAGTGACCATGCCTGGCACTGGTAGCACAGAGTTGGAATAAATATGCTTTGAATAAGATGTCTCTTTGTGCTGATTGGGATTGTCTTATGCTGTAAGAGGGGGGCTAGCTGTCCCAATACTTGGTTTGCTTTACTGCATCTAATGTTAATTTCTTTATCAAATTTTCCATCTTCGGTATTTTGTCAATTACGATATATTATAGATTTTAGGGGTACAGAAATCTGTTGTCTGACAAAGATCACATAAATTCACTACTTGAAGAAAACAGCAGCACCTATGCAAATGTAATTTATAAAGTCACAAGGGCATTGGGAATCTAAGAAAACATGCAAACGTTTTTGTTGATTCCTTTTCGAGATGTTTGATTGTGAGGGCATGAGATTTGAAATGCACTATAGCTGGCTAAGTGTCCATGATTAATTTTCGCACATTAGGGTAAGCTATGTATAGCTGTTAAGAATTCTTTCACCACAGTTGACAAAGATAGAGAGTATATAATATTTTTCGTCGGCGAAATGTTGCCTTTTGCATGAGCTATACTGGATTCAGACATATTTAATACATATTCAGTCTGTTGTTATCATGGTATCTAAGTAATTAAATGTATTAAATCGTTTGTGATGTTCCTCTCACTTCGACGATGCATTTTATAGGAAATTACTTGTATCTTCATAATAACCGTTACTTATGATTTTGTTGTTGTTCAAACTTAGACCTTCGTTTGAACTTCCTGTTACAATATAGCCATATTTTCTTGAAGCTTCCTTTAATTGTAAAGAATATAAATTATGTCAACACATTGCAAACTGTTAACACTGTGCCCACTAACTGATTTTCCCGGCAAACCTTGCATATGTTTTACTAAAATTTAAACTGTAATTAATTAATAGAAGGAGGGGGTACATTTGTCTAACATGCTGATTGTTCTAAAAAATATAGGTCTAGCCATAAATGCCCACTACGCTTAAAACTGGGGGAAAAGCATCCCTTACTTTGTACTTACTAATGTGATGGTAGGCGCCCATATTGTTGTCAATTCCATCGGTTTCTTGTTGTTGCCAGTTCCATCGCTTTCGTGTTGTTGCCAGTTCCATCGCTTTCTTGTTGTTGCCAGTTCCATCGCTTTCTTGTTGTTGCCAATTCCATCGCTTTCTTGTTGTTATCAGTTTATGGTTTTGTTCAATGTGCTGACAAATTTCCATAAGTTTTGCTAAATTCGCGTGTCTCTTCTGGTTCTCAGTTTATGATGTTTTCCATTTTTTAATGTGAATTCGGCTACATTTTTGAGACTACCAACATATTTCCAAAACGAGTCCATGTGGTCCCCCCCCCCCCCCCCCCACTTCTTTTTCAGTTACAGTGTTGCAATTTTATTGTTTTAATTTGTACGCAGTGCTTACCAATCTGTCAGGTTGTCATATAATGAAAACACCGTCATTGAGGAAATTAAAAAATAACTGATCTGGACTTGTGTTGGAAAATATTTTCGGAGCGTTAAATCGGAGATAAACAAGTAAGTAAGTAAGTAAACCTACCCCACAAGGACATCACACAGAGTGACAAACACTAGGTGACACAAAGTTCTACCACGCGGATAAGGATCACCCATGGAGAGGTCCTAGAAACCCCGTTCAGTCGTTAGGCCATATTTATGGCCCGGCTATATTCAGGGTTCTTGGCAAAGGCCAGAGTGGGGCTTGAAATAACGAAAAATTGCATCCGATAAGGGGACGAATGGTATTTCCAATAAGAGACAAACAAAATTTATCTTTGCTTAAAAGTATATACCATGCTAATTCAGCAGTGAATTTTTTGTGTGCATAATCTAGATACCTGCTGGCCGCATAAAGGTACATATTCAAGTAATCCCATTGTAAACTATGGGTGACAATCTATAACACTGGTCGGATCATAAAGGCACATTTGATGTAATGACCATAGAAAATAATGGGAACAATCTGTTGCACTGCTTCTACGAATGAAGGTACATGTTAATTTAATATAATTTAAACACAATAGGAACAATAATCACAGCATAACACATTATGAGCATTATTTTCAAAGCGGTATATGCTATACTACATATTTCAATATGTGAATATAGTTCTTGAAAAGGGTCAGTTGTGTGTATTATTGTTTGTCATTGAAACCTCGTCTATTCTCGTTATGTGCTGATGTGTTCTGATAAAGGCTTTTTAGCCGCAACGTTTACATGTCATTTGTGATTATGTGATGATGACAAGTTCAACTTCTTGTTTTGTTTCATGTCTGTTCATGATGTTGGAAAGGCTCAGACAAAATGTCACAGAAAGTTACACACGTATTCTTGCTCGGTACACACAACGATAGGATATATCATGTTATCGATTGTAAATGCTGTAAGACAAGAATAGTCTGGTGTCTTCTTTTTCTGCGTTCGATATCAGTCATGCTAAACATTGAGTCCCGTCTGGGTCACAAATAGGATTGTGCGTTTAAGGTCGCCACCGGTCTCCCATAGCTTCTCTTTCAATGTGGCTTCTTTGGGCCAGATCCACAGTCTTTGCTGGGAGAGGTTAGGGCAGAACTGTAGTATGTGCTCAGGATTCTGGTGTCAAAGTCTTCGTTGTTTTGGTAAAGAGTACATAAAGAGTGCATCGGTCCCACGCAGAAACATTCGCTTACTGTTCCAAACACGAAGTTCCCATTTTGTGCAAGGTTTATAGTTATACCAGATTTTTTAGAAGAACAGTGAGAGAAGCAATAAATAGATACGTGTAATATTGATGACTCGACAATAGATTAACTCATAAAGAAAACTAGTTACTAAAATGAAAGTCTATTTTCCTCAAGAAAAGGTTAAAAAAAGAATTAGAGCACATCGTGCAAAACAAAAGTTGGAGCCGAGTCCCAGAGAGAAAATGCTAGTTTTGCACCGTGACTTAGGAGCAACATCTATATCAGACTTTATCGATAGTAACGATTGATTCCTGATTCTTAAATCAATAATCGGTATTCAGATAGGTTGAGGATATCGGTCGCCAGCAGGTTAGCTGTCTGTTCGGTTGCTTGCTTGCCACATTCGGTATTTCCTGAGAACCTCTTCAGGAGGTGGTTCCTTATATACACCTAACGCAAATCTTGTGTCAGGCTGAAGCCCTCTAGATAATCCAAAGAAAGGCCATTGTCGTTGACTGAAGCTGTTGGGATATATATAGCTGGCATTGCTGTCTGCGTGGAGGCAGTAGTACAGTAACGCTAGGCCGAATACCAACAAAGTTGAGTAGATACATTTAGTCGTCACAGAAAGTTTGCGAGTTGGCAGCATGTCCAGCGCCATTCTGAAAATAGCAGACAATACATGTTTTACAATGAGCGATCTATAGTCTCACTTGTCTACTCAGTAAGTAAACAGTCTGTCTGTCTGTCTGTCTGTCTGTCTGTCTGTCTGTCTGTCTGTCTGTCTGTCTGTCTGTCTGTCTGTCTGTCTGTCTGTCTGTCTGTCTGTCTGTCTGTCCGTCCGTCCGTCCGTCCGTCCGTCTGTCTGTCTGTCTGTCTGTCTGTCTGTCTGTCTGTCTGTCTGTCTGTCTGTCTGTCTGTCTGTCTGTCTGTCTGTCTGTCTGTCTGTCTGTCTGTCTATATCTGTATGTTTGCCTTTATCGTGCGTTCAGACAGGGACACGACGAAATGGTGACTTTGCAAGAGGTATCGTGAAATTTGGCGCTATAATGTCGCGGTGGTGGAAAATTTGCCGCCTACCTTCACCACCAGAGTGACAAGCTTAGGGTTGGTTCATCGGACAGATGTTAGTCTTTGACAACTGGCAGAGAGACACTGGCAGACATTTTGGGGGCACATTAGCTTTTAGGGATGAAAAGCTCTTTTCCACTAGGGACTCGACCAGTCTACAGAGGCCTATTCTCCACGACGTTCCGTTGCGTCCGAAGCCAGCTCGAAGGCCTTTCCGCAGCTTCGCCCTGTTGTTTTAGTTACCGTTTACGCTATTTTCCTTGCAAGCCTATGAGCTTTAGTGCATTGTGTGTGGAAGTTGAGATAAGTCCTCTCGCGCCTACCTTGACTGCAAACGCTTCACTTCAACTTTGACCCGCCACCAGGTCTCCGCACTTTTCGAGCTTGTTCAAGTGACTTTCTTCCATTAGCGACTCCTACGGCACCGTCAGCCATGTGTACTATACCAAATTTTAGGATGGTGAATTACAAGATTGTCTTGAGCGAGATGATTTAGAGCCGCACTGGTTTAGTCGCTACGAACTGTGCAATTTAGACTTTAACTTTGCAACAACAACAACAACAACAACAAAAGTATATCGCATCACATGAGTATTCAAATGACGGTCTCTCAAACGGGAGATTAGTGTCTTAATTGTTCTTCAAGCCCTCCTGACACAATGTAATATGAGAAAATGTTGTTGTGTCTTGTGTGGTTTCCAATAATTTGACCGTATCTCTCGTACAGCTTCTAAGTGCCGAATATTGTTACATGGTAGAACAAACGCCTCTTTTTGAAAGCTGAATGGTAATTCAACTGAATTAATGGACACTTGATCAGACACTCTTGCGTTTCAAGATCAGGGATCTAACCTACTAATCCCCCCACACTCACACACACATACACATATGTATATGTAGGCACAGAGTATTTTTTACTCACATGAAAAGCTGCATTTGTCATATGGTTTTTTAATGCTATTTATTCTTTTAAAAAGGTATTTTAATACACATTCCTTAGCTTATTTTTAACGTATCCAAATAGTTAAACACATTAACTTGCTTCAGATTAGTCCTATAATCTTTGATGATGCATTTAGGAGATAATTGTTTTTTTCTGATTAACTATTAGCGTTTTTTCTGCCGTTCAAAACAAGACCTTTGTCAAACAGAACCTATGTCTTGATAGTCGGTTACAGTGTTATCAACCATTTCTTGAAATTGCTTTTTATTTTCAGCAACATATCGGAGGTCGTTTAAATTCGCACACAAACAGGTATGACTGACACATCTGGTAGGAGTTATCTCAACAAGCACCGTGAACAGATGTGGTGATGGTACATAATACTGTCTGACATCATGCCCAATATATATAGTGAACGAACTATCTTGTTGTTGTTTTGTTTGTTGAGTCAAACTATATTATTGCTTGTATTGTCAAATATGCGTTTGTGTGTGCGCTTTTGTTAAAGATTCTCAGATCTGTTATGTGCAGCAATGTTAACTGTTTCCAACTTTATAATAATTATTTTATATCTCACCTTATGTGTTCTCTAGTTTACTCTATAAAGAAAAAAAACAGTCTTTTAACAAGCAACATTTGTAAATAGTATTTCCTCTGCTACCGGTTTATTCTTCGCTGTTTTCTTAATTTCTGGTATTATTTCTGTCGAGTTTTGTATTGATTCCTTCCATTTGTAATTTTCTGGCTTCTTTACTCATCTTTATTATGGCACTTTTATTTATTATGTATAGAAAAATTTATCTGACTCATCCACCTTTCGACTCGACTTAGTCATTTACCAAACCTGGATCTTTATTTTATTTCGTAAAGCACTCTTTAATTATCATTCTTTGTTTTTTGTTCTAGTTCATGCCAAACTGAAATCTGCTTCTTGTTATATTTTAACCTATTTTTACTTAATGTAAACTGTTCCAAAATCATCGACTGCTTTAAAGTTCACATTCAGTTTCACAGCCAAAATTGTTTTCTGAGATTTTCCGTGACCAAAGACGGCTAATGATTTTGTGAACGCATTCTTCTTCTTCTTCAGCATTCTGTGTCCTTGAGGTTCATTGGTGCAGATATCACCCGCCTCCATTCATCTCTCTGACTGGCCTTCTCTTTCCAGCTGGTGACACCAAGTGTTTGCAGGTCTGTCTAGACATTATCTCCCGATCGCCTTCTCGGTCTGGTTCGTAATCTATGGCCATTCATCTCCCCGGCGTATACAGCTTTCACTTCTCTGTCATCTGAAATTCTTTATATACCCCAACCATTTATGTCTATCAGCTCTCATAATGCCAGTGATCAATGGCGATTTAGACAAATTATGAACTTCATTGCTGCTTCCCACTTTCCGTTCCCCACTATTTGCATCTACATATACACACATATACCACCACTAACCCAGTTCAAGCCGGCTGATGGTTGTCTGACTAATACAGCTCAAGTGGAGCCTATGTCAACTGTCAAGATGTTCACATGTTTTAACATTCATCTATCCAGCAGCATTACATGCAACGCTGATATGAAAGCAGTGTGACTGGGGTAGGAGAAATGAGCCACCTAGCGGGATCTTGACCCCTGTCTATTGGCTTTCCCGCAGGCTAGCTGGGACTCTACTCCTATCCATGGGTTCTCCCACAGGATAGGGGCAGCAAACAGAATTTCACCTTCTAAAGTTTACTCTATTCTACTATGCAAAATTCATATAAACAGAGGGAAAATTCTTAGGTCGTTTACATATTATATATCCACATTTTTGTTTACACACACACACACACACACACACACACACACACACATATATATATATATATATATATATATATATATATATATATATATATATATATATATATATATATATATATATATACATACATACATACATAATTATTAACCCCCCCACCCCCTGCCCTTTTCACTAACACCCCCCCCCCCCCCCCCCCCAAAAAAAAAAAAAAAAAAAAAATTATCTACACTCATAGAAAGAGGTAGAAAGAAAAAAAAAACACACTAAACAATATAAAAATGGAAAGCTAGAGTTACCGTGCCGGGAATCGAACCTGTCACCTCCTGGTGGCGTGTGCGCCTCGCTATGGAAACAAGTGTACTTAGAACATGGCCAACCAGGCACCCAAAAATAAGGTGCCTTTATTGATCATGTCTATCGTACAGCCTGAAATCCACAGCTATGGAATACTTACAGAATTAATCTCAAACCATTCAAATGTCACCATAGGTTCAGCAATTTTTATTAACCAAGCGACACAGGTATTCCTTTTCTCGAAATAAAAACTTAAATGAAAGACAACGCAGAAAGCTCTTCGATAAAATAGTACAGCGGGAGACCCACGTAACCTTCAGTAAAGTTTACAAGCCTAACAAACCTAATGAAAAGTCACCTAGTGCGTAAGTAGGTGGAGCTAACACACACATAGTAACTTCAACGTATCGCGATCGAAACCTGCTGGTAGCTGCGTGGATTTTTATCATGGTATAGGGCGTCATAGGTCGACCCAGTACCAAAATGGGTACAAGGATGGCTGTTCTGGGGAAGTAAAGAAGGCCGGCGTAATGCTGACCATATTACCCACCTAATGCCGAGGGTGTGTAAAAATAGGGACGCTCTTCCCATACACCAGACAAGCCTGAAAAGGGATCTTTACTTCATTATTTTTACTTTATATATTTATATATATATGTGTGTGTGTATAATATACTCACACAAACACAAACACAATCACACCTAGTATCATACACGCGCATGCATACACCTAGGCACCCATACATAACAGACATTCAACCATATATAACGCACACACACACACACACACACACACACACACACACACGCACACACCCATATACTCACATTTGTACAAACACATAGACACAAACATCCATTTACTCACATTTGTACAAACACACACACACACAGACACGCACACATGCATATACTCACATTTGTACAAACACCCACACACTTACACACACATCCATATACTCACATTTGTACAAACACACACACTCACACACACATCCAAATACTCACATTTGTACAAACAAACACTCACACATACACATCCATATACTCAAGTTTGAACAAACACACACACGCACATCTCCATATACTCTCATTTGTACAAACACACACGCACACATCCATATACTCACATTTGTACAAACACATAGACACAAACATCCATTTCCTCACAATTGTTCAAACACACACACACAGACACGCACACATGCAAATACTCACATTTGTACAAACACCCACACACTTACACACACATCCATATACTCACATTTGTACAAACACACACACACTCACACACATACATCCAAATACTCACATTTGTACAAACAAACACACACACCCACACATACACATCCATATACTCACATTTGTACAAGCACACACACGCACACATCCATATACTCACATTTGTACAAACACACACACACTCACACACACACTTACACACACTTACACACTCTCACACACACTCACACACAGACTTACACACCGAAAGAAGACCATGGACGCGGAGACGTATGAGTCAGAGCGATGAACTGGCTGTTGGAAATGGGTATTAGGCAATGACTGTCATGCCGACAGCCCGGGGCAAATAGTAAAGATATGCAAATCAATTCCTACGTTGAACATGGCGACAACAAGATGGCTGCTGCATCGAAGAACGGCGCACGAATGGTGGGTAGGTCCGATGTGCTAGGATGTTGATAAAGGTAACAAGTAACAAGTATCTTATACTTCATTAAAAAAATAGAAAGTTAGACCATAAAACAATGTACACTTGATGAGCCCATAGATTCTATACCTACATAGTAAAGTAAGTAAAGGACCCTTTTCCACGCCCTTTAGGCCTTTAGGGCATATAGGGATAGACTTATTTTTTTTACAGACCAATCGGTACAAGATGGGTGACGTTGTCAGCATCACGCCGGCTGCCTTTACTTCCATGGACTGCACCAGGTACCCACTCAGGCTGGGTCGAGCTGGGAGCCACGGTTATTTCTGAAAAACGCCCGGCTCCGCCAGGAAGCGAACCCACGACCTTCCGATCCGCGGCGAGCGTCTAGCCGCTCCGCCACGGCGACGCCCCTATAAACTACACGGTAAAAAAAAAAACATGCATAGAATCTCAAGCAACACAGCTAAAACAAGTACATCTTCAAGCAAAATACATTAGTGGAGCATGCACACTCAAGCAGCAAGGTATAACGGTTCAGTGGAGCACAGGCTCTTAAGCAAGGAGTGCAAGCCCCTTGCTAATTTCGAGCACCAGTATCTTTGCATGGATGTGTGGTTTGCTATAACTTACCCGTTTTTTTCTATGACGATTGTTTTCAGCTAGACCCTATGTTTTACATTTTAGCTAGTGGCAGTGAATATTTGTGATTGCAAGATGGTTTGTGTCTGACAAGGCGGTTCCAGCTTCGGTGGGTGCCAGTAGGTAGGACAAAATCAGAATCGCAGGTTGTACCTCAGAATTCAACACTACACTTTATGATAGAGATCTAAGTGATAGACTAAACTGTGCAATGCGGATAGACGATGTCTGAGAAGAAAGACGTGGTATTAAATGACCAAAGAAGTTCATAAAAACTGATTCACTTTAAACAGGAAGCTTTTTATCCATTTTCTCAATGATACGTTTTTTTTAACTCCAATGGTTTGGGCAGACATCAAAATTACCCCGAAGGCTTTGGCAGACATCAAAATTACTCCGATGGCTTAGGCAGACATTAAAATTACTCCGATGGCTTGGACAGACATCAAAATTACTCTGAGGGCTTAGGCAGACATTAAAACTACTCTGATGGCTTGAGCATACATTAAAATTAGTTTGATGGCTTAGGCAGACATTAAAATTACTTTGATGGCTTAGGCAGACATTAAAATTACTCTGATGGCTTGAGCAGACATTAAAATTACTCTGATGGCTTGGGCAGACATTAAAATTACTTTGATGGCTTAGGCAGACATTAAAATTACTCTGATGGCTTGAGCAGACATTAAAATTACTTTGATGGCTTGAGCAGACATTAAAATTACTTTGATGGCTTGAGCAGACATTAAAATTACTTTGATGGCTTGAGCAGACATTAAAATTACTTTGATGGCTTAGGCAGACATTAAAATTACTCTGATGGCTTGAGCAGACATTAAAATTACTCTGATGGCTTGGGCAGACATTAAAATTACTTTGATGGCTTAGGCAGACATTAAAATTACTCTGATGGCTTGAGCAGACATTAAAATTACTCTGATGGCTTGGGCAGACATTAAAATTATTCCGATGGCTTAGGCAGACATTAAAAGTACTCTAATGGCTTAGGCAGACATTAAAATTACTCCCACAACTTTTACTTTCAAGAACATTCCCGAATATAGATTTTATGGTTTGATCTTTGTGTGGAGCGTGTTGTGTGTTTAAGGGTCTTATATCTGCAGACCTGTAGAATTCGCTGGCCTTATACATACAGATAAAAGGTGTGGAGAACTCATCATCATGTTTCACTCGATCACCATAATCACTGATAAATTCACTCCCCATGTTTCGTCCCCTCTTTATGGCCTTGCTAGCTATATATCTCTTTGGTCTCCACTGGCTATTAATCAGACAATCTTCATAGTTGTTTTCTAGTTCATTCCTTTCCATTAAATGTATAAATACATAGATTTTTTACGCTTAGTTTCTCTGGTCAGTCTTTGAAGGCCTCTGAAGCTCTCAGCTGCGAGTAGTGTTTTTCAAGTTGCCAACAATTGTTCAAATCTCACAAGCATATCACAAGCATATTACAACACAGGTTATATTCATCGCTCTAGCACACATTTCACCATTGCAGCTGTGGGAACCTGGCATCTTCATATGTGAAATTTAATAAAGTATGCATGCATTTGTCGGCTCTGTGGCTAAGTCGATGGTAACGCTTCGTAATGCCGTGTTCGATTCCAGCTGCGGGCCATGCGATTTGCGTTGGTTTCGATAGTGGTATCAAGAAAGCTGACCGTTTAGAAGCAATAGCAAACTTCTGGACGTAAATTTGCCTAGAAAAACCACACAACAGCCAGGGGCTGTTGGGGTTGGTTTTGAAACGGCCTGTAAAGGATACGCAACTAACATTATGCATGCGTTTATCATCTAAATTGTATTAAGTTAAAAAGTAATGTACCCCTTTTGCCGCCATATTATTCGAGACCGATGCTTTCATAAGTTGACAGATCATACCACCTTCACTTTAAAGTACATTTTCTAATGCTAGGGTTAGGTATATCAGAGATTCCTGAAGATTAATCATTGTGGCTACTGAATGTTGTGCTTTGTGAGACGCTCTCAGATCTCCGTGTGAAAACAGCTAATTTGCGGAGAAAATCCTGGTTGTTATGAAGTCCAATAAGGCTTAGCCTTACTCCCACCCTTCCCCGTGTCTGTACACATCCTTGTTTGCATTTGCGATAGAAACAGTGTGGACCTTACACATAATGTATTGGAAAACCTCATGACACAACTTTGCGAGACAACATTTTATAATTCAAATTCTGTAAACACAATACCAGTTTTTTCTCTCCCTGCTATTGTCTTGGAAATGGATGGTAACATCTGCTACACTGCAAGCTGGTACGAACGTGAAACTGTAACTTGACAATTCATTCGTTATTTATGACCATATTGATCGGTGTGGATTAATCCGGAATAATTGTGCTAGATGTGTGAAAAAAGGACAACAAAGAAATAGCGGTTAAATATTGCTCTTATACAGCCAAATAAAGAGAATAAACCGGGTAAACATTAATCTAATGTCTTTTAACTATATCGCACACTAGAAGTGAGACATGGTGAGACATGCGCCTATCTAGGTATAGAAATAAAGATAGACCCTTATCCCCACCCTACACAGACACACACACACACACACACACACACACAGAGAGAAGAGAGAGAGAGAGAGAGAGAGAGAGAGAGAGAGAGAGAGAGAGAGAGAGAGAGAGCAACTGCAGAACGATCTACCCCGAGGTCATACATTTTTCACGCTCTACTGGAGGATAACAGACAGAAGACAATACGGCGAAAATTGGTTACTTATAGGTCGCATGTAAACTAAACTAAGAGACACTTGTCATGTCTGCGATGGACGTGGAGTACGATCCTATTCAACACTCGTCCGTGTTTTAATTAACATGATGTCGGTCTCCCTAATACACCAGAGAACTTCCTTGTATTTAGTTAAGGATGAGCAGACCTATCACATGTCGAATTCGACCTCAGGACCTTCATGCTGATAAGCAAGGGTCTAGCCACTGCGCTAGTGCAACTTCAGGCTAATGTAAAAAAAAAAAAAATGGAGTTGTACTAATAACGCGAAAAGTATATTTTATTACTGCGATTCCAAAAATAACCGGCAGGTCTTTCTAGACAGCCAAGCCAAAATAGAAATATGAGGATAAACCGCAATGTAAAGGCAACAGACGTGACACTGCACACGTCACTTTACTGTGTGCTGATTAATTTAGTTAAAAAAAAAAAAAAAAAGGAAATTAGTTTAAACACGAGAAGGGGCAAAAATGCTTTTTGTAATTCTTGAAAAAAAATATATTGGTGTCTCCGCTATTGTCCGTCTCAAACCAGGGTGGTTAAAAAAGAAAGCTGGTCGTGGGACCAGCTGTAAAACATAATTTGTTATGTACACTTGTAAAAACATTCAGCAACAGATGCTTTTCTGATAAATAAATGAATCAAGCCGTGTGTCTTCTATCTATCTTCTAAATTCACCATCTATGTATAAATAAATATTGCTCTTTTCTAGACGTCCAGTATGTAAAAAAAATTTAAAAATTAGGGGGAGGGAAGGGGAGGGTGAAGATTCGGACGGTGATAACATCTTATGTATGGGAAATCTAAACCTTACATTAAAAATAGTTGCACAAAAACATTGGCGCCAAAAAATCTATTGTCAAAGCCTAAGAAATGATATGTAAGAGAACGATTCCAGCTTCAGCTGAAAAATACAGTTGAGTCACTTGAAGTGGAGGCAGATCAGAATATTGAAGACAAATAAAACAATGCATAGACCACAATTTTAAAAACAGCAACAATTAGTGCAGGAATAAAGCAGCATTGTAAAAAGCGTTGAAAAAAAATTATGACTTATGGCAGTGTACTGAGGAAAAACCCCCAGATGAAGCACAATGCTAAAACAACAGTATAAGAAATAAGGGCGAAAGAGGATTACAGCAAGAGGGATAAACAAATCAAAACTTGTACAAGGCGAAACAAAAGAGCATATGTCTACAGACTAGCCACAGAATGAGAACAAGCAGGTAAGAGTGGAAATCAGCAAAATACCGTATAATTAACTAAAACCGCTGAACAGTATTTCAAACGGCGCGGTATTCGCATTAAAAGTACTGAGCTTACAATGTTTACATCTAATACTGAGAAAGGCAAAAGAGGCAGAACACTCACAAACGATTTTAAACAGGCCTAGCCCACACAAACCAATGAATTTTAATAGCGAGGCTAAAATGACAATATTATCAATAAGTTTATGACAGGTAAATGACTTTAAAAAATAAATTTAGGAGGCAATCAATTCACTAGCAAACAATAAGGCTGCTGGTGATTATGAAATTGCTGCAGAAATGCCCAAGGCAGCAACTCATAAACCAATTGAAAGATGTGTTTGATAAAATATAGGGAGATGAAATAAATCCTAAATCAGGGGAAGAATGGAATAACTTTTAAAGTACCAAAGACAAGTAATCTATCGGACTTCGACAACTGAAGAAGAATTACACTGATGTCAGTAATGTTCAAGACTTTTTGAAAAAAATTATTCTCAATAAAATTAAGGGACTATTCGACATCATCCTGAGAGTTAAACAAGCCGATTTTTGGCCTGGTTAAAGCTGCTTAAATTAGATAATTACCCTGAGTCCTATTTTAGATGGACCTTAGATAAACACCCCCTTACTTCGTTAGAATCTAACTGTGAGGAATTCTTGAATGCTATAGTATATCACTAGGGTGACCACAAGTCTCGTTTTCACCCACAGTCCCGTTTTTAGGCTGCTTCAGTCGTCTGGGTTCTCCTTGCAATAACGGTCGCTACTTGGACGGCGACGGCCGCTTAGTCGGAGTTCAGTCCCCTGCAATTACGGAGTGGACAAGGCACGAATCACAAAACACAGTGAGTTCAACATGGCGTCTAGACCACGCGCTGCGACTCACATTAGCCTAACCCTAACTCTAACCCAAACCTAACCCAAACCCTAACCCTAACCCTAACCCTACCCCTAGCCCTAATCATGTCATTTGTGTCGTTCCCTCTTTTCCACTCCGTAATTGCACTGCAGCCAGGGGACTGAACTCCGACTAATCGGTCGTCGCCGTCCAACTAGTGACCGTTATTGCAAGGAGAGCCCAAAACTGAAGTTCTTAAACAAGAAAAAATTTTTAGAAGTGGACAAACAACCAAAACTTTTCACCGAAGTTTACAGTCGGTGAATTCTAAGAAGAACTCTCGTACAGACTTGCTACAAAACCCGCAACGACTGCTAAGTTAAATGACTGAACGACTAAACAGATTTCATAAAGCGGCTCTATGTTAACATAACTTCAATGATACATTTCTTACCTAAAAACAAGTCTTAAACTATTTCCACTTCACAAATGCCAAAAAAAAAAAAAAAAAAAACCACACACACACACTTATTATTAACAAAGTCAAAGTGCTTGCAGTTGTTGAAATTTAAAGCAGGCCAGCAAACGGCAGATATCCCCAAGCTAAGACTAGCGTGGAGAAAAAGTTAAGCGTGCTCTGTCGCTTAAATGTACCATATGGAGCAGTCTCCCACAGCCAATCAAAAGTACGCTCAACCTCCACACACTTGAACGCCTCTTTAGTACATAACACGCAGCCTTTTTTTTCACAACTAAGTTATGATCAATCTTGTCCCAGTGTGGGACGCAATTTTTGTTTAAACCCCACCCGGCTGTAGTCGGGGGATTTAATATAAACTAACGGTTGAACAAGGTTTCTGGACTTGTGCCCGGTGAATTCTCATCCAAATGGTGGCACCTTGTTTCACCGGGTGTTGGTCGCTCGATGTACGGGTCCTGGTGGCGTTAAATCCCATACACAATACGCAGGTCTTTTTTTTTTTTTTTTGTAATGTAGATTAACAAAACTTTTCCAATCTTGTTTTACGGTACATATTCCTCTTATTTGCGCTTTGTCGTCATCATCACCAGCATTATATTCATCCTGCTCCTCACCATCATCACCATCAAGTTCCTTGACGACCGACACTGGCGATCACGTCTCTCCATAACACGCGATTATCAACAGCTTGTACCCGTTCGTGTGTCGATACCATTCCATGTCATGAAAGAAAGCTGTTAGTAAGTCCGCTTTGTAACCAACAGCTGTATTTTCCAGCTTCCTAAGACACCGACTGCCACCATTCGGATGAGAATTCTTCGGCGCAAGTTGCACAAACTCAATTTAACCGTTAGTTTATATTAGTGTCCCCTATAACAGCCGGAGTGTAGCTTTAAAATAACACAAAACTGCCTGTTTAAATCGAATTGTTGCTATAGGCTACAACAACTGTTTGATGGACAGTAATAAAATAGCTACCTAGGACTCAGCGCGTTAAAATACATCAAGTGGTTTTAAGACTTAATCAGGTGCCAAAAAAAAAAAAAAAAACCATACATGACAGGATTTGAAAAAAAAAAAAAAAAGAAAACTCTACAGGAGTCTACCAATCATCGGTAGAAGATTGTTTCGGCTCACGAGCTCTTAGACGATTTCAGAGAGTGGGCCAACCATGAGTCATGACTCTCAGGTTTTGATTTGCTCCTACAGCACTTTTTACCAGATGTTCTCGAACAGGGACAAGAACAGAATGGTGACTATGCAACGGGTACTGTGAGATTCGAAGCTAGGTATATTTATAGTCGCTGCGGTAGGCTATTGGATCAGCCGGCATACCTTAACGACCAAGTGGCAAACATACAGTTGGTTCATCTAGCATGTGTTGAACCTCTTTTGGCAATTGACAGAGGGACACTGGCAGACAATTCAGACACGATGGACAAAAGGGATAAGACTTTATTTTCAACTAGACTCCCGGACCAGCCTACCGAGGCCTGTCTCCTACGACGCTCCGTTGTGTGCAGAGCCAGCTCAAAGCCCTTTCAGCAGCCTCGCCTAGTTGTTGTAGTGGTCGTTTGCGTTCTTTTCCTCGCAAGCCCAGCTGCTTTATTACATTGTACATGGAAGTGGAGATAAGACCTTCTGTGCCTACCTCGACGGTGAAGATTCTTACTGTGTACGCTTCGTCTCTCCTCAGACCAGCCTCGAGCTCACTGTAACTCTCGAGCTTATACATGGGATTTTCGTCCATTGGTGACTCATACGGTACGGTCAGCTAAATCAGGATGAGCTGTCGTTTCTCCGCAGAGTGTAGGACTATGTCCGCTCTTTTGGATTAACTATGAGTACTTTTCGTGACCAGGCAAGTCGACACCCAGTAACCAGTCCCTCGCACAGTCAAGTATCGTTGGAGCATATGCGAAATTTTAGAATTAACTTGTTAAAACCTGCCCAGCCTTGAGGAAGCAGACGGGAATAAGGGTCCTCGCGCTGGCTCTCATCCTAGCTGGGTTCAAAATGGCTGCTTAATCTTCCACGACCTCATTATGTCGCCAAGTATATCTACCCTGACGTAGTGCTTTTCTGCACACGGACAATACGTGCTCGAACGTCTGTCTAGCTCTGCACAGTGGGCAATTCGGGTCGGGATAGCCGCATGCCACTTGACCATGTTGACCTCGGACGGTAACGCACCATATGCAGATCTTACGACAAAGCTCAACTGCAGCGGGGCCATTCACCATGTCTCACTTCATGTGAGTATTCGTGGCAAATCGCTCCCGAAGCCGATCCACTGGCCTTGCTGCGACTGCTGAGCGGCCTTTTGGATCCAAGTCTCGTTTTCGACCCCCCTTATCTGTTGTATTACCATGTCTCGGCTATTGTGGCTCTAGCTTTAGACCACCTACCGATTTTCCCATGCCCTAAGCCTCGACGGTCGGTTTGAGTGCAACCCATAACGTCCTTCAATTTCAGTGCATCTTGGACAGATTCAGTCGCATCTAGGACCTTCAATTTTTTTCCCTGTCTTTAGAGCGGACTGGACAGCTGTTACCATGGGGTCTGAAGACTCATGCAGCATCATCGTGAGTCTTACTTTGCCAGCTTTCAACTCTTTAGTTATTGATTTGAGCGGGAGTACCAGCTTGGCCTGCTTACAGTACAGAGACACATCAGTCAGACAAGGTGATGCTCCAAGCCATTTCCTCATGGCTGTGTTGATTTTCCGCTCCATGGTTTCCCCTGCAGTCATCGTCACTTCGTATACGCGCAGCGTCCATATGAGCTTAGGGATCAACATAAAATAAAGACACCAGACCTTAAACTTTCCGATAAACCTACAACGCTCGTTCGCTAGCAAGCCTGTAGCCAGTGACTCATATATTCGCCGGACCTCCTCTCCGTCAGATTACTTTGAATCGTAAACGCGCCCAAGATTCTTCGCCAGCTCCTCTAGAACAGTGGGGATCCGATTCTTTGTCACAGTAAAACCTATCGCCGCCACCTTACCTATTATGATTGCAAACTCCTCGCTTACTGCGGTTTGAAGTGCATACCGCACCACTAGACAAAGTTACCAAATCTTTTCAGAATCGTACGGTCTTCGTCCTCACTGCCCGTGATTAGTGTTGTGTCATTCATAAATGCATGTAGTGGCGGCATCCAGTGGTCCCCAATCTGAAGATTTTGCCAGTAGCCGGCCGCCCCGTCTGACATGACTTGCATGGCCATAACGAACAGTATTGGCGAAATCGCACATCCCATTGATATCCCAACCTGCAGCTCAGTCCATTTCGTAGTAAACATAATAATAGAGAAACGTAAAGCGAACTCAGAGAAAAATTGCTTAATCATTTCGGTGATTGTTTAGGTACGTGGAACATGAGAAGAGTCTGCCATGATATTTCAAGGGAAACCGCCTGTAGGTGTTGGTCACGTCTAACTATATCACGCGCAACTGAGTTCTCTCTGCTTTAACCGTCTGAATAGACTCCCAGATCATGGTCGCGTGTTCAAAGCACCCAGGGACGCCTGGGATTCCACCTTTCTGAATAGTGGTATGGATGTATTTTTCGCCATGAGATTCTGTGTGAGCCTTCGAACCATAACCGAGAAGAATATTTTGCCCTCAACATTCATCAGCGAGATAGTTCTGAATTGGGACAGACTCGTGGAGTCTCTCTCCTTGGCAATGTAGACCTGATGGTTCTCTGCCACTGGTAGATATGTGTTTTCAGCTCCGGGCAAATCTCAGCAAGCGGTGAAGCATTCTGAGGATTTGAGACAGCGCTTGTACACGACGTACGGAACACCAATAGACTCTGGGGCGGACTTGCTCGTTTCACAACTTCTTCGATCTCAGACCAAGAGAAAGACGTTATTTTAAATGGTACCTTCGGCAACTCTGGCCGCTTCAGGCCGCTAGTGATCTCTGGGTTGTCATCGAGAGGTTAATTCCTGTTCCCATCTCAGTGCATCCTGCGTAGATGTAACTCAAGCTCCTCTTTACCGACTATCAGAGTACTGGACGTCGATTGCTTGAACAGACCTCGGGCAAACTGGAACGGGTCCCTAAATAATTTATCTCGTTCCCTTTTGGTTCTTCTTCTGTTGTTACAAAAACGGTCAGCACGACAGAGGGCATTGTGTCTAGCTCTCAGGCGCAACAAAAATTCGTGCAACCTCTCTCGTTCGCTGCCTCCGTTTTCTGAGTGCATTCTTGTCTGCTCTGCACTTTTCAAGGTCCCTTTGCCTTCTGCTTTTACATTCCATGACGCTCTGCTGCGTCTTCTCGACTGTCCCGAACTCGCGGGAAAAGTTCGCGTATATTATATCACCAATCCGTGTAAGCTTGTCACCTAGCGACGTTTTGCTAATTTCATGATTTATTTTCTCACACAGTGAACCCTCCAGCCTGCACCACGTCATCCTATCGCTTGCAGGTGGAAACATAATCTTCGAATGCACTTCTTCGGGAATAATCAAAAATGCGCCTCCGTAGTCAACGTCTGGGCGAGGGGTGTTAACCCTGTCTGTCGTTCCCTTATGACTCAGTAACTACAGGAGTAGTTATGCGACGACGCTTACTGCGTGGCACACTCTGGCATTTCTTCCTTCCGTAATGAGTTCTCAGACCATGCAACCCCGTGAAGCTATATCCACATGTACATTGCCAACCCCGACGGTGGGCAGAAATCTCAGTCTGGGGGCTAGCGGGGTCGTTACTGTTTGTATCTATCAGGTTGGCTCTATTATTCTCCCTCTCTTTCAGTGGAGGTATTATACTGTGTAAGTTGTGATCGGTCCGGTCCACAGTCGCAACTCTTTCAATAGGCGTCAAAAGGTCTATTTGGATTGTCACCAGTCTATCCTGGTTGTATGTGGGCTAGCCACGTACAATAAAAAGAACTCCACAGGGGAGCATGTAAGCAGGAGTCTAATAATCAAAAGATCCCTCGTCAGCAGAGGCGGTAAAGAGGCGGCAGTCCGAAACCCATGTTCTAGGTGCCAAAGAACTGCATGACTGGTGGGTGAACAGTCAATAATGAGGGCAGTCAGGTCGTTGTTAAGGCGACACTTGCCTGATGCATGTAATGTCTCTGGTCAATTTGTTTTCACAGAATCCTCTCGGAAGCTACAGCGATCGTGCTCTGACGTCGATACTCGCAACACATGTTAGTAAGTGTAGGAGAAGGAGAGGAAGATGGAGAATGTGGAAGGAGAGAAAGTAAAAGAACTTGTAAGAGGAGAGCTACAGAACAGGTGGAAAAAGAAAACGCATTGGAAGCAAATACAGTTGCTACGAATGAATGGCAGAGAGCACGAAAACTTTTACCCACAAATGATGAAAACATGGAAGAAAAATATCAAGACAAACAATTCCTAAGTAAAATATCTAAAATCTGTGCCAATAAGGCAATATTCGACAAATGAATAGAAAAAGTACAGTTGGTCAAATGCCAAACATTCAAGAGAATCTGAGGCATTACATTGTCGCAGACGGTGGTTAAAAATGACATACTCGAGGCAATGAAAAACAGGTAATACATGTGTTCCAGGGAATGTCTTAAAAACACAGGTCCTGGACATAAAAAAAAAAAAAAAACACTGAAATAAAATTCGTCCCTCTTGACTTTCTAGAACATTTTATAGCTTGCGGAACCAAACTGGAAGGGATTCAAACTCAAGAGTTGACAGCGGACAGTCAAGAGAAGATTTGTGAGGCGGGATGTGAAATCTTTGCTTGGCTTTAATGCAGTCATTTTGTATCTGAGTGAAGAATGTTTGGCCTTTCCGTGAAATAACTTGAGCTATTACTGAATTCTTGAGCAGAATTTAATTGCTTTAAGTAGGGGAACTTATTACAAAATGTTCCATGTAATCACTATCTTTACTTAGTGAAGACGCGCAAATTATTGACATAAAATTTACTAATCGAATAAAGACTGCAAATTTTTGTTAAACATAATTAAGTCGTTATCTGTGGAGTCGTGTTGCCGTAGAGGAGAATTTAATATCAATAGTTTAACTATTCATTGCCGGTACCAAACGCAGTTGGACCAGCTTCGTGATCGTGTGAATAATATTTGCTATTTCGGTAAACAAACCAGTCAAGTGGTGTGTGGTGCGCAGAGTGCATGTATGTCATTTTCTAAATAAAACAGCTCTGCGGAAGATAGTGGCCCGACATGCACACTATTTGACTCACAACATAATCTTCTAGAGACAAAAGTAATTAAAGTAACAAATAAATTTACTTCTTTAGGTAAGTGAAGAAATACAAAGACATAAATTAGAACATATTGGCAAGGCATCAACAGCTTGTATTAGCTTGAACAAAAAAAAAAAAAAAATGAAACTGTAAATTGTAAACTCTGAAAAGTCAAGTTTCAATTCTAATGTTATTTCAATATTAACTTATGCAAATTAAAATTGGAGAAGCACTAAAGACATGCAATGAAAGATACATGGATTAGAAAACAAGTGTCTGAGAAACAAGATGAAGATAAAATCGTTTTGTTTCTTCTAAAAGCCATGTCATTCCTCGCTTCATTACTCTCACCAGACTGTGATGCTGCTCTGAACTTACGTATACTTTCATGAGGCCTCAACACATCTGCCTTATAATGCATGAAAATTCTACCACGTTTTAAAGCACAATCCAAAATAGATGAGATGTCCAAGTCCAAGTCTTTTTGAGAAAAAAAAAAAAAAAAAAATTTCGACAACGTTCAGACTGCTGCTAGCTAGCCTAGGCTACTAGCAGTCTCCGCCTATATTTGTGGTCTGTGTTATTTGCGTCACTTTCGTGACTGAATTTTAGTGTTTGTGCCATTTCTGGGCTTGATGCTTCCACCCGAATCAAACCGCTCGTCCTGTTGTCACTGGTGCATGTCTTCCTTCTTCTTTCTTGGTGTTTCCTGTTTGTTCTGTCTCCCTTTGATCTGGCTAGGCGTATCTCGAAGGAGAGCGATCTTCCATACACAACGTCCTTTGGACCACCATTTATTGTTTTAAAACTTTGAGTATTAATTTATGCCAAAAAGTACTGAAAACAGTTTTTGAATTTGAATAGTTCCGAAATGTGAAAATGAACCAGATGAGATGAAAACCAGAAACGTCACCACAAATATAGAGGACAGGAAAGAGAGCAGCAATGCAATCTGACCTAGCTGAAAGTGGTCAACGTTAAAAGATAGATACCAAGTGTTCCTCCTGTTCCTTTCCCAACACCCCCCCCCCTCCCCTAAAAAAATTTAGGACAATACTTTTCACCCATGACCTCCAAAGCTTGCCACTCTGCACGAAACATGCTTGCCCTCACATTTCGCAGCATGCTATCTGAATCGGTTACAATCATGATGTGTGTATGTATCATATTCTCTAGCCAGCGGAAAGTTGCAGTGACTGCCTCCACCTCTATTCTTCTACTGTACTATTAAGTGGGTACTTTTTATATTTCTACCATTCGTCATCAACACTGACTACACCAGGTAGTAACTTCTGTTTGAATGCTGTCTCAAGTCCTCGTTGTTCGTCCACGTCTAGACTTAGTCTTGTTTCAGAAATGAAATGTTCATGCACACCCGTTTTACAGATCTGGCTTATTTGTACGCACACCGTCTTCAATGGAAGGACCCCTGCTTAGTCGACTTTTACCAAATGCTTGTTACGTGACATTGGCTCCTCCCCCTCCCCCCCCCTTTTTTTTTTGCAATTGAATCATGGAACCCACCCTTAGGACATTTCCTATTGTTACATATTATTTTTTAAACGAAATATTGACTTTGGTATAATCTGTTTCTGTATTTCTGCATTGAGATTTTTACTTTCCGTAATACTGCACTATCTCAATATCAGTCCATTATGTATACTGCAATATTTATATATTACATTTTCGATTGCTTCTGCATACAGAATTCTGAATATTTTTTTTAGAGTTGCTAACTTTGTCTAATCATCCCGGCTCTTGTTGGAATCTTCATTTCATTTGTACCATATATTAAAAGTAAAGTAAAAGACCATTTTCCACGCCTTCGGACATTTTGGGCACATTGGGCTAGATCTATATAATTTTAGACTAATCAGCACTAGTTGGGTGATGTTGTCAATATCACTCCGGTCGCCTTTACTTCCCAAGACGGCAGCTGATACCGACTCAAGGCTGGGTCGACGTAGCAGCTGAGGTTATTTTTGAAGAAAGCCATGTTCTGTGAGGAACCGAACCCACGAACTTTACCATCCACAGGCTGGTTGCATAAATTCAATACTCTTTGTTTATGCTCTTTCCTCGCGATGTTCGCAGCAACATGTGGGTCAGGGAACTGTTACAATTCTCAGCGTGTCAGTGCATACACTTCTCTTCACGTCTAAAATTACTTTTGATCCATTTTTACGTTTTCACTGTTGTGATTATGTCTAAGCGTTGGTTGATGTCTAGTATGCAACCAGCTATGTCAGTGTGTACCAGATCACCTACTCCAGCGGTTTTCAACCTATCGGTCGCCACCCTTTTGTGGGTCGAAGAACCCTTTCACAGGAGTCACCAAAGACCATAGGAAAACGCATATTTACTGGTTATGAAGTAGTGAAGAAAGTAATTTCATGGTTGGGGTCGCCACAACATGAGGAGCTGTACTAAAGGGTCACGGCATTAGAAGTGTTTAAAATCACTCTATGCATAGATGCACTTTCTGCCGGGTATGGACACAAGTAGCCTGTGTATACTTTCCTTTAACGTATCCACTGCTCCCTGCCCTGTGTCAGCCAGCTCCAGTATCTTATTGATTTCCTTCTTTCATTATTTCTTTAAACTCTTCTATGTCAATCTTTTAATCTGTGAAAAACATATTTAACAAATAACGAAGAACTAAAAAAATGAACTATAATTTAATGATATGTTACTAAAGACATATCAAGTTAAAAAAAATAATTCATGACTGCATTGTCAACTGGTTCTATTCTGCCTTTCTCTACTTCTAGAATTCCTGGCAGCGTTACGAGTGGAAGAGATCTCTAGAACGGGTCCGTCTGTTCGCTTCGGTTATATTACTTTTCAGAGCCTCTGATATTCTTGCTGTCCATATTCTGCGTGATCAGCTACAGTCTCTGTTACCGTTGTATCTGTATAACATTACTCTTTGCAGTGCCCCGTCTGATGCTAATCTTGTTACATTACCAAATCATTTAATCTATTGTTTACCAATAAAGTTCAGTACTAGTTCTGTACCGACTCTCTCCTGATATAATCGTTCTTAGGTCGTTCTTTCCTTGTTATACCTACCATAGTACGCAGACATTTAATTTATCTGGTGACTATTTTTTTTTCGCTGTAAGAAGATCTTCCGGTCAAGATGGCGTGGCAAGAGAATGTTTTTTTTTTCGGACAACATTCAACCAAAGGAGTCAGTTTTGGACATCCTAGAGTGATAATTGTGTTATACTAGTCTAAATGTGATAGTCTAGTTCACGTGTGGTGTTCTAGGAAGTTTGAAAACATCGTCACTGGTCCGGCAAACCGACAGTGGTTTATTTAGTACTCGTAGATAAATAGAGCATACGAACCGAATAGAATGCAAATGAGTTACTAACCAATAAAGTAGATAAACAGTAGACTGTCATATGCAAAGAATACAGTTATCTATCCAGCTACCCACATATCCACCTACCTACCCAACTCTCCACCTACTGACCTAGCAGCAGCTCTGGGACGCCTGGGCTACGGTTAGGTATATCAGCCTCCCTCAACCCCCAATACAAGCCCCTTTCTAGGTACCCCAGCCACTACATTTTAACCAGTTTCATCGCTTAGTAACTGTCGACACATCATAATATTTCAATTATATTGTTATATTTTATTGGTGATTTAGGACACTATTATTAGTAAATATTATTATATGTATTGTTATTATTACCTAAACGCACTTAAACAAGATCTAAGTCCATATAAACCTCCCCAGCCACTACGAAATTTTTAACAGCGCTTAGTGCTAGTTACAAATCACTGATTCCGTTGTTTACTTTGTGGCGAGGCCTGTGCTTTATATTTATCCACCCATCCATCCATCCTCCCATCAGTCCACCCATCCATCCATTTAGCTAGCCACCTACCTACCTACCTACCTACTTACCTACCTGTCTGTCTGTCTGTACGTCCGTCCATCTGCCTGTCTGTTTACATGCTGCAGACCAGAAGTTCCGCGACAAGCGTTCATAATTTCAATGCAGTGCAGACAAGCCGGACACATCGTTTGTTAAATAACCTCGTTGTTCCCCCTTCAAAAAACTAACTGCACAATGGATCTCAACCGGAAGTGACATCCTAAGCGCTCACTGTATTGTGTACTGTGCTGCCCACTCGACCAGCAGGAAACATGTCTATACCTAAGATCATTGAAGTGTTTATGAACTACACCTAATTATTTAGGCTTCTCATAATACTGCTTAAACTGGCTTAACTGTAAACGAGATGGTGATGTGTGTGAGTTATTTAAGAATTTTTTTTATAATTTTATTTTACTCTCTTGAATTTAATTTGTTCAAACTGCATTTCCCCCATTACTATTCTAATTACTACTTACAGAGGACTGCGTGGCAAAGTCTTGTGTGCCATTCGTAAGCTAAAAAAAAAAAAAAAACGCTAAAAACAAAAATGTAAATGCTTGATAAAACAAACACAAAGATTTATGAAAGACAATCAACAACACATCGACAATGAAAAAAAAAAAAAAAAAATTCAGCGCGTTCGATATCTTAAATATGGTGATTTCTGTAATTTCTCTCAAGGACATATAAAGCAGTCATAGGTCACAATTCCAAACTGTCCTTGTGAGGTATCCCTTTTATCCTCATTTTGTGAGAATTAATGTGAAAATATTCATTCTGATGTGTCTGTTATGTCAGTTGCTGAAGTATTTATACACCTCAGTTGTCTCAGAAACAGAAATGCTTCCAGTTTTAAAGGAATCAGCAAGAAGACCCTTAGCATTTTAAGGCAGGGAATAGACTCAAGGACTTAGTTACAACTAACAAGATTGACAGAGAAAGGACGGTAAAGAAAAGTTAAATATCTGGATGGTTTGGTGACATGATCCATGATTCTGCTGATCGTTTAAGACGGCCAATGATGAACTTGTATGCTTTTCAGCGAGGTACATGATGTTGATGACATTTCCAGGAAAAAGTGTCGTTGAGAATTATTCTTTTTCCCACTGAAAATGGGACAGTGGGCCAAAAATCTTTGGAAACACTGTTCTAGAAGATAATTTTTTTCTGTGCATTAGAGAGGAGGGGGCATCATAATCCATGGGGGTAGCGAGTGTTACCGGCAAGACGTGTTACTCGCGTAGAAAACATAAAATGTCTTCCACAAGGAGAGCATGGGATTTCAGGATCATTGTTGTTTATCGCATGTATTTATTGTGCGTCTTTGCTCAGGGTCTCATCTCCCAACCTGCTTGCAGTCAACATTTTCTCTTTTTCCTTCCTTATTTCCCTACCCCACTCCCTTTTTCCCCATGCAACACGGTCCTTTGTTTTGTGTTTCCACGAGTTCAACCTCAATACCCTTACTTTTCATGTCCCGCTTGCACACATTTGTGTATCGCTGTAGAGGCCGACCTCCACATCTTCTACCCAACTGTATTTCACCACAGGCGACACCCTCAGGGTCTCTGCCATTGGCTATGTATCTGAGCCACTAAAGACTAAGCTCTGAGAATATTGTTGTGTTACCTGCTGTTTCCGATACCTCAGTGTTTGTGTTTTTGTCTTGCCATTTAACGAAACTAAGTCTTCTAAGGCATCACTAACTGCTTGCTGACATAAATATTTGTATACCGATCTAGTCGACTGTCTTTCTGTCACTTAAAGGGGAGGGGGGTGTGGGGTAGGTTATGACTAACTACCTACGAACTTACACACCTACATATCCACCTATCTTTATTTATCTCAATTCTTAAACTCTTCTTTACTTAACTAAAACCTACTTAACAAGCAATGAATTCACCAAACAGAAATAAGGACTATGAATCTTAAGGAACAATTAAAAAAATGTGCTCTAAACGTTTTTCACAAGAGTCATTAGCAATGAATGAAACCATAAGTAATAGGATCTTAAACACCAGTCCCAAAACGACGTAGTCATTTCAAGAAAACTTATTTACCTACCTATCAGATCCTCATATACAATTATGTGTCTCTGTAAAAAAAACTATGTTTAACAACTTATAATCCCCGTGGTATACTCACGGTGCACGTATGCACCACTGAAACCACCAGTATAATTTCCAACATAAAAGAGAACAAAATAAAGTGAGCGTAGCCAATAGCTACGGGGTAAACCACCCATGCAGCTGCTTTGTGTGAAGTTGATTCAATACTGGAGGATTTCTACTGAAGGCGTTGCTGTTACGGTCGATGCGCAGAAAGGTCAAACTGTAGCAACTAAGATAATGGCTCGCATATTTCAGCGCCAGTGGTTTCTAAGGTTTAAGGATCAACATCATGGTACAAGGGTAATAACCCATGAGTGTTCCCTTCTACTTTGAATCAAGCCTGTCCGAAGAAACTCAGCGCAGTGCACGAACTCCGTAGCACCGGTGAGGATCCTGAAATACTTTGGGTAGATTTTAAACTCTAAATTTTGCCCGGACAGCGCCATTAGGCTACTCTTTTTCGATTTCATACTGTCAAGCGATTTTTTACGTGCGCAACAATCAACACACACAAGCGTCTGATCTTACTACCCAGAGACCAGGGGAAATTACTAGAAGTCTAAGTGAAATAATCCTTGCCTTCATCGGGGCATGAACTCAAGAACTCCAGCACCTGAGGTAGACGGCATGCCTTGAGACCATGCAGCTACCAGTGGTTTATAAGAGGACATGAAATCATGTGGGCCATCTTCATAACTTTCCCCCTTTCCTAGAGAACAGAAGGATTCTGTTTTTATCTTCCAAAACGAGGACACATATCTGAACATCGGGTATCTTTTACATTTACGTTGTGTTCTTCTAATCAATCCTTACGACCTTTTTATGATGAATTTTTTTGTTATTTGAAGCCCCACTCTGGCTTTTGCCAGGGGCCGCAATATAGGCAGGCCATACAATTGTATGAACGCGGTTTATGGGACCTCTCCACTGGTGATCCTTATCTACATGGTGGCACTTTGTGTCATCGCGTGTTTATCGCTTGTGTGATGTCCTGGTGGGGTAGAAAGTCAGTCAAATTGTGTTCTACGACTTCATCCCCTTGAGGAATGCAATTTTTCGCTGTTTTGAAGCCCCACCCTGGCTCTTGCCGAGGGCCACAATATAGCCCGACCATAAATATGGCCTAATGGCTGAACGCGGTTTCCGGGATCTCTCCACGGGTGATCCTCATCCGCATGGTGGCACTTTGTGTCATCGAGTGTTTGTCGCTAGTGTGATATCCTGGTGGTGTAAAAGTACTACTTCTACTGTTCCATGTATATTTTTCCGACGACCGATGTTTTTTTTTTTTTAATTTATAATAAATTTCCGTGCTGGGCTTGATAATATCTATAATATATGTCGTTGTTTCCTCCGAGGATTATGCTCCATAAATGTTATAAATCTGTGAATCTTTAGCACCATAGCTAGGAACTGAAATATGAGGGCCTCGAATACATAATACATAGTTCGCTTGCTATACCTCTCGGCCTTGACTAAAAGACGGAAATCTGTTCTGCAGTTCATCCGAACGCAAATCGACACTTTCTTTTCGTCATTTTAAAATTTATTAGGAAACAATTTAATTTTCCCTGTATAACATAATAAAAGTATTAGCAGAAAATTTATTAATTTATTCAAAGCATTTCAACGCTAGTATTCTGTAATAAGGCGTCGTCTGTGGCTTATGCGTTGAGAGTCTGACTCGTAATTCCAAAGTACAGGAATCGAAACCCACAGCTGGCTGTGTGGATTTTATTATGATACTAGCTGTACCCGGCCACGCGTTGCTGTGGCATAGTTTGGCTTAATTGAAAAGAAAGAAAATAGAAATCTTGCTTCGTACATCGAAGTAGTCGGAAAAATTACCCAAGTGAAAAGCTATGAAAACAGGAAAAATACACAATAATTAGGAAATGATTGCTATGGTAAACTGTACCAAGCGCGCGTTGCTACGCCTCTAATAAAAATTCAATTGAAAGGAAAGTCGATATAACAATATGTAGTATTTATTTTGGATCATTGTGCTGTTTACAAATCCTTAGGAAAAAACAGGCAATTTAAAATGTAATTGTTCTTTGTTTTTCCGCCTGGTGCGTACACGAATAAATCAGTAGGTTTTCCGACGCTTGAACAGGCTACATATGGCAGTCCATGTGAAAAGCATGGATGTTCCAAATGTAGTCCACACAATTGTTCTGACTGTCCCTGTGATTTGTTGATGGTCATTGCTAAGGTGAGTCGCAGCAGAAACTGCAAGCATCTGAAGTTGAATGGCATGTCTGTTGGAATTGCGTTGCAATAGTATATCCTGGCCCTTAAATGTTCATGTAAAATTGTACTTACGATGATATTGGGCACCATCTTTTTCACTGAAAGCCTGGTACCACTGCAAAGATGTGGCGGATTGATGTTTCTGAGAGAATAACAGGCACGCCAACTTTCAAGGTTAAAACATGGGGTTGGCATGCGTGGCAAATAAAGCGAATTAAAGAACTCAGTTGGATAATTGACAACCTCGTAGCTACCAACTTCTGCTACCAACATTAACGCTTTTTCCTAGCTGTACCGGCCACGCGTTGCTGTGGCGTAATTTGGCTACATGGAAAATAGAGAACATAGAAATGTGTCTTCGCTTCACGCTATCGATGTACAGTGCAACAGCTAAACCACAGCTAATAAAATTTTGAGTGGGTAAGGCAGTTACTGTAACTTAAATCTATCTCAGTAAAAAAACAGTTTATTGTAACCACCATCCCCCAGTTCACATACTACTTTCTCCTTCATCGAAGCAGTTGGAAAAATTACCCTAGTGAAAAGCAATGAAAAGAGGAAAAATACACCATGATTACGAAATGAACACATTTGCTAATTGCTGTAAACAACCCTGCACGCGTTGCTACAATAGAAAGTGAATTGAAAGGAGAATCGCTTTAACAAAATGTAATGATATTGGATCATTGTGCCAGTAATTTAACAATAAAAATGTGTTTACTGAAGTGCTTTTGGGTAAACAATGTTCTTTGTTCTTCCGTCTGGTGCGTACACAAATAAATTAGAAGGTTTTCAGACGCGTGAACAGGCCACATATAGCTGCCCATGTAAAAAGCATGGATGTTCCAAACGTAGTCCACACACTTGTAGGGATTGTCCCTGTGATTTGTTTATGGTCATTGCAAAGGCGAGTCGCACCGGAAACTGTGAGCGTCTGAAGTCAAATGGCATGTCTGTTGGAATCATTGGGATGCGTGGCAAAAGTATATTCTCGCCCTTAAATTTCCCATTTAAAATTGTACCTTCGATGATATTGAGCATCAGCCTTTTCACTGAAAGCCTGGTACCATTGCAAAGACGTGGCGGATTGATGTTTCTGAGAAGAATGATGGGCTCGCCAATTTTCACGGTTAAAATGTGGGGTGGCATGCCTGGCAAATCAAGTGAATTTAAGAACTCAGTTGGATAATTAACAGTTTCGTCCTGATTCATTACAGTATCGATAGACTTATACGTTGTCACACCGCCTGGTAATTTGTCTTAGATGTTCGGATTCATGGCAACTCACGATCGAAAAGGTTGTTTGCAGATTGTTCTGGTGGAGCCAGTCCCACCTGAACCAGTGCTTTGTTAGTTATTGTCAAACATATGTCCTCAATGCAAACAAATGCCTCATAATATACATTTGGTATTAATTGAAGGTCCTGATCATGCTTCGTTTCACGCCAGGATGTCTTCACTCATGTAGTCTTTGTATTTTTCCCAAAGCTCTTTTGGAATGAATGGGAAGCAAGTTGTTAATATTGTTGCAATGTGCGTATTTGCTGTGGTCGAGCAGTATTCGAAGCATCAGCGAGTGAAGTGTCCCAAAGTGCATCATTTTCAAGAAGATTTAATTCTTGGCAACCTTCACGGTAAGTAGCGCATACTTTACCATAAACTGTTCTCAAGTCCTGGAAGGATGTCGGTCCCCGTTTGTTGATTAAAAGTAATCGCAAGTAAAAGCAATCTGTCAAGGAAAGGTACTTACTAACACTAAAGATCAAATGGACAAATGGGTTAAATATTTTGTAATGCTTGTAAATAGACCAGGTCCAGAGATTCCCCAAGATATCCAGCCTTTAGAAGTGGAACTGGATATCAACTGTGAGATACCATCTAAAGAGGAATTTAGAAAAGCTATCAATCTTCTCAAGGAAGGAAAGGCGGCAGGCCCAGATGGTATCCCAGCTGAAGCCTTTAGGGCCAACATAAACACATCAACAGAATTGCTACATAGATTATTCAGTAAAGTCTGGGAGACCGAAGAAATGCCAGCAGACTGGATAGAAGGATGTCTTGTGAAACTTCCCAAAAAAGGTGATCTACAGGAGTGTGAAAACTATATTATTTTGCTGTCAGTTCCTGGAAAAATATTAAGTAGAATTATTTTAGAAAGATTAAAAGATGCTATTAATAAAAAGCTAAGAGCATGGTTTTCGGTCAAACAGATCCTGTACTGACCAGTTAGCCACATTACGTATTCTAATAGAGCAAAGCATTGAATTGAACTCACCACTCTACATTGGATTTATAGACTATGAAAAAGCATTTGACAGCATTGATAGGGAATCTCTCTGGAAATTGATGGGGCACTATGGAATCCCACAGAAAATTATTAACTTAGTAAAGGCAACATATAAAGACAAGTTCTTCATGAGGGAAAGCTAACAGATACATTTGAAATAAAAACAGTTGTGCGATATGGATGTCTTTTGTCGCCTCTCTTATTTTTACTGGCTATAGACTGGATTATGAAAACAGTAACTGCTAACACCAAGAATGGAATTCAGTGGACCCCTACAAAACAGCTTGATGATCTGGACTTCGCTGATAATATTTCTCATTTGTCCTATTCATGGAATCATATGCAAGATAAATTAAATATACTTGATGCGAAATCACAGCAGCTTGGTCTGAAAATCCATAAAGGAATGACAAAGATAATGAGATTAAATCAGGCAAATAGTAATGTGGTTTCTCTTAATGACACCCCACTCCAAGATGTGGAGTCGTACACCTATTTGGGCAGTAATGTGGATAAATATGGAGGAACAGATAGAGTTATTAAAATAAGAATACAAAAGGCAAAGGAGCTTTCATAGCACTAGGGAATATGTATAGGTAAAAAAAAAAAAAAAAATACTAAACTAAATATTTTTAATTCTAATGTCAAATCAGTACTTTTGTATGGGGCGAAGACATGAAGAACAACTAAGGCAATTACTAATAAATTACAGACATTCATTAACTGGTGCCTGCGCAGAATAGAGGGAATTAAAGGGTATGCTAGAATAACTAATGTAGAGCTTTGGGAGAGAACTAAACAGGCTCCAGTGGACCAAGAGGTGAGGAAAAGACGCTGGCGTTGGTTTATTTATAGGAATGGCGTTGGATAGGACACACACTGAGAAAACAGAAGAACAGCATAACTAGATTGTCTTTGCATTGGAACCCACAGGGGCATAGAAATAAAGGAAGACCAAAAACACATGGAGAAGAGAGCTGGAGAATTAATTTAGAAAGGTGGGAAGGACATGGGGAGAGCTCCGTGTAATGGCAAAGGATAGAACGACTTGGCGTGATTTGTTTGATGGCCTATGCTCCAATGGGGGATAGAAAGGGAGAAGAAGAAGAATGTGGCGTCACAGCTCGACCCAGCCTACACTGGTTACCAGGATGGATATCCTGGAGAGGTAAAGACGGCCGGGGTAATGCTGACTACATTACCCAGCTAGTGCCTATTGGTCTGTAAAAATATAGGGTGCTCTTCCCATATGCCCGGTGCGCCAAAGGAGTGAAAAGCGATCTTTACTTTTATTCGGTAATAATGTTAATACAAGATTTTACCTAACAGCCGAGTCTGCATGTTTTATTTCAAAGATACTACAGATTAAAACGAGGAAAGGGGGGGGGGGGGAGGGGGACACACTATTCAATTTAAAAAAAAGACGGAAGTTGAATCCAAACACAGTTTGCTACTGGCGGATAATTGTGTAAAAGACAAGTCAACAAACATATATAAAATAAAAACGCGAACTAATGTGCATTAATACGTTGTTTACTTTATGAATTAGCAGTTTTCCCTTCATAGATTGTATATTTTGCTTCAAGTACCAAGTTATTAAACAAAACTGCAGACAACACGTGGTTGCTTATGATGTCGCAGAGAGAGTAGTGAACCTGTCTTGACTTGTAAAATTGCTGTCAAATCACCAGTATTTGCGCACTCTCATATTTTACTCGTGAAATGAAGACATATCTTAAAAAATTAAGACGCAAGGCAACCGTAATGTGCGCGCGCGCATACACACATATGCTGTGGTACTTCGGAATTCAACACCTCAGAACTCGAACAATATTCTTTCTCACTTTTCGATGCGGTAAGCTCCTGCGGAAAATTCTGGTTGTTCGCCCACCTCTGGATTTTAGCCTTCTTCCAGAACTTGAATTTTGCATGCTCATCTGTTTTACAGATCTCACTTACTTGTATGCAGACAGTTGGCTACTTGTCTCTTAAACAGAATGCACTCCAACTCCGAAAGGAAGTCCCAAATTAATTGACACTTACGACATGCTTGTTAGGGAGGCAGTATGTCTGTTCTTGTTTTCCCTTCAACTGGGCTCCTGACCCACACAAGGGGAACAATTTATAATCAAAACTAAAGTTTTAAAACAATTTTGCCTCATAAATCGAACACTGTCTTGGAAACCGAACCGAACTCTACTTTCCAGGACTGTACTTGGCTGGTACCCACTCAAGGCCGGGGCGACCTGGGAGCCTAGGTCATTTTCGGAAAAGTCAGGCTCCTGTCAGAAACCAAACCCACGACCTTACGATCCGCGAAACCTCGGCACCTTCGGCACGTACATATCAGTCTAAATTGTGGGAGATCAAAGTATATGTGAATCGTTCTATGCTGTCTACGATAATTACAATTATTTATTCAGCCAGGCTGTCTGTACCAAAATGACTAAAGTCGTTAGCCTCGAACTCTGAAGGTTGTGCCTTTTTCTTACGGCCTCCGTTGGTCGGTTTGCAATGCAGAAAAGCTACGAAATTTATAGGCTTTAAGCAGTCTCTCTCTCTACCCCCCCACCCTCTCTCTCTCTCTCTCTACCCCCCCCCCTCTCTCTCTCTCTCTCTACCCCCCCCTCTCTCTCTCTCTCTACCCCCCCTCTCTCTCTCTCTACCCCCCCCTCTCTCTCTCTCTCTCTCTCTCCTAAAGGACACTTTGCCACGCATACAGGTGTATTGGGCGTATTGTGTATTGGGCCGTTTACATCCCAGGACTGTACCTGGTACCCACTCAAGGCAGGGTCGACCGTAGAGCCACGACCATTTTTGAAAATTATCCCGCTCCGTCGGGAACCTACCACACGACCTTCTGATTCGTAGTCGAGCGTCTAGCCACTACACCACAGAAGCTTCTTTCTCTCTCTCTCTCTCACACTCTCTCTCTATCTGTCCATCTCCCTTCAGAGAGAGAGAGAGAGAGAGAGAGAGAGAGAGAGAGAGAGAGAGAGAGAATGAGGGCTAAGATCAATCCCAATGCACTGATGACGCACCTTTATATTATTTTTTTGTCACGTTCCACAGTCGCTACCTTCTTGTGACATTTGTACATCTGAGAGAGAGAGAGAGAGAGAGAGAAGAGAGAGAGAGAGAGAGAGAGAGGGAGGGAGAGAGAGAGAGGGAGAGAGAGGGACAGAGAGAGGGACAGAGAGAGGGACAGAGAGAGAACTTCATTTTTTGTGCAAAAGGTTATAAATTGGACACGCAGGCATTTATTACATTCGGCCCACCCAAAGACTCTTCTTTCACACAGCAGTTGCATCTTATCAGTGAAGCCTGTTATGTTCATACAATACGCATATTGTGAATATCAAGCAAAACTTACCCACACACACACACACACACACAAAGACTTAAACACAGGGCCCACACATTCACTCACACACACACACATATATATGCCTACATACATATGTGCATGCATGTATACACACATACAAACACACACTCACAGACAGACAGACAGACAGACACACACACATACAAACACACACTCACAGACAGACAGACAGACAGACAGACACACACACACAACACATACATACATCATACATACATACATACATACATACCTACATACATACTACATACCATACATACATACATACATACATACATACATACATCATACGTGCATACATACATACATACATACTACATACATCACATACATACATACATACATACATACATACATACATACATACATACATCACATACATACATACATACATACATACATACATCCATACATACATACATCATACATACATACATACATACATACATACAGACATACATACATACATACATACATAACATACATACATACATACATACATACATACATACATACATACATACATACATACATACTGACATACATACATACATACATACATACCTACTACATACATACATACATACATACATACATACATACATACATACATACATACATACATACATACATACATACCTACATACATAACATACCTACATACCATACATACATACATACCATACATAACATACATACATACATACATACATACATACATACATACATACATACATACATACATAAATACATACATACATACATACATACATCCATACATACCTACATAAATACATACATACATAATACATACATACATACATACATACATACATACATACATACATACATACATACATACATACGTACATACATACATACATACATACATACATAAATACATACATACATACAGACCTACATACATACATACATACATACATACATACATACATACATACATACATTACATACATACATACATACTACATACATACATACATACATACTACCTACTACATACATACTACATACATACATACATACACACACAGCACACACACACACACACACACACACACACACACCACACACACAGCACACACACATATACATACATACATACATACATCCTTACATACATCCATACATACATACATAGCATACATACATACATACATACATACATACATACATACATACATACATACATACATACATACATACATACTACATCATACATACATACATACATACATACATACATACATACAGTACATACATACATACCCTACATACATACATACATACATACATACATCATACATACATACATACATACATACATCCATACATACATACATACATACATACATACATACATACCTACATACATACATACATACATACATACATACATACATACATACATACATACATACATACACTACATACATACATACATACATACATACATACATACAGACATACATACATACATACATACATACTACATCATACATACATACATCATACATACATACATACATACGTACATACATACATACATACATACATACATACATACATACATACATACATACTACATACATACATACATACATACATACCTACATACATACATACATACATACATACATACATACATACATACATACCTACATACATACATACATACATACATACATACACTACATACATACATAACACCATACATACATACATACTACATACATACATACATACATACATACATACATACATACATACATACATACATACATACATACATACATACATACATACATCACCTACATACATACATACATACATACATACATACATACATACTACATACATACATACATACATAACATACATACGTACATACATACATACATACATACATACATACATACATACATACATACATACATACATACATATCATACAGACAGACAGACAGACAGACAGACCACAGACAGACAGACAGACAGACACACATACAGACTACCTACCTCTACCTACCTACCTACCTACCTACCTACCTACCTACCTACCTACCTACCTACCTACCCTACCTACCTACTACCTACCGTACATACATACATACATACATACATACATACATACATACATACATACATACATACATACATTCATACATACATTCATACACACACACACACACTCACACACACAATTTCATAGAGAGACAGAGAGTATGAGAGACTAAAGTCAATAATGATAGGAACATGGACCACTTATGCAGGTAAACACAGCTGATCATCCGCTAAAAGCGACAGGATAGATCACAGTAAACAGAAAAAAATTCAGGCCCAGCCTCACACTGCTAGAAGGGTAGAGCATTTGTTTAATGCAGACATAAAAATGAAACACAAATACATTACAAACAATGCCTCTGGAATAGTCGTATAGAACAAAGTCAATGGCTATTTGCTATGTGGCTAACAGTCTGCATCCTATAACGTAGGGAATATTTTGCTTCTCTAAAAGATCCGAACATGGCTATGAACAAACGACAACACAGTCCCGAGGAAGAATGAAGATAATGGCGATTGTTGTACCACTAAGGTATCTCATGCAGCGTACATTGTTACTACATTAACAGTACACACTGTGTCAAAAAATGAATGGTGAGTTAGGCTGGAGGAATATCAAGAAGAAGGGGCCGCGTTAGCGCAGTCGATAGGAGACTCACGTTCAAATCCAGCTGCGTCTTGTTGCAGCCCACGGCCGGTATTCGAAACCGGGCGGTTCCCGGGGTTCACCCAGCCTCTAAGTAATGGGTATCATAAGTATTACTCTGGGGTAAATGGAGGAACGTCACTGTAGCTACGGAGTTGCGTGCGGAGGGTGACACAGACGGACAGTTTCGTATCAGCTGTCCGTACTAGTGGCAGAGCACTTATGGTTTATAACCGTGTGCAATGACGCCGGTTTACAGCCGCCAACTTTACCTTACTTGTAAAAGAAGCCTTGCAAATGAAAGTGAATCGACACTAATGCCTTCACAACAACAAAGACCGGCTGTATGTAGCTGTGTGGTTTACATCTAGACTAGGATATATTCTGCTTTAGGCCTAATACATCCGGTTTAAGCAAAGATAATTTCTTTTGACGTCGGAGTGCAGTTACCAAAAAGGCAAGGAACCGTCACTTTATTCGCCTGCCTCATTTATCTGTGGCTCTTGGCTGTGGCTGTGTCCTATTGCGCTAATACTTGTTGCACATTGTGGACAATTCATTCTCCGAAGCTGTTGTTCAGCCACCTGTTCTCTTGCTCGTAGACTTCTTGTCGATTATTTTGGAAGAACGGCGAAAAGTGCCACGTAACCCTGGGCAGTTTACGTGTCCTTTAACCTTTCACACACGTGACGCAATAACCCATCATCAGGCATGTTACAGGTTGAATTTTGTTGCAACTGTTCCGTGATTCCAGTAACTATGTGTTTCACAAGATATCGCCTTTTCCACAACTGTACTATGCTTCCGACTTTCAATGGAATCTACATCTACATGTACGTGACAGTTTCTGGGATCGCATTTCTGTTGCTCTGTTGTCTAAACTCGCAAACACTCGGCTAAAACGGTGCAACCGATGAAATTTCTAGATGATTTCAAAAACTGTGCTCTCTCAGTAGACTTCGTCTCTTACATATGCGTCCCCAGCAACAGTATTTTATGCCTCAGACTTCTAACGGCATTCAGCATCTGTGTGGCAAGTGACAGTTCATGACATCATCTCGCTGTTGCTGTCCTGTTTATGCCCGGTTACCTCCGTTTTCGAGCCTCCAACTTCAATGTTCTCACTCGTTGTCTAGTGGGTGTTTATGTGTGTGTCGTGAATGTTCTTATCACACCCTCTACGTTAACATAACTGGTACCAGCCCACACCGACTTAGCCGTACAAAACATCAGTTTATTGGCATGTTACAACATTCATCTGAGTCCAGTCGTTGTCCTAATAACAGCTCTCGCACACCACTTCACGCAGCCTTCAACAAGCAGGTTCCTCACGCATTCACTGACCAGAGTCTGCCCTGATGCATCTCGTTGATCTTCTGGACATTACACCGAATGGCCTGGCTGATCTTGACTTCACACGTCGTCGTCTGATTCTCCTTTTACCATATCAATCTCACGTTGACATTCATACGCCCAGTCTCCCGTCCTTTCGCTCCAACATTTCGACACAAACTAACTTGATCAGAATCAAGTCTGAACTTATGATACGGTCTAGTTTCACCTGGCAACAAGTGGTGGTCCTGTACTTCCACGTGGCGACCTTTGGTTGCGTCATCGTGTTACATGTGATAACTCGTGGTCATCACCAATCTCAAATCCCTTGTTTAATCAGAGTATCTGGAATATCTCGGTGTTTTGGGTTATTCTTGGGCCTACCCCCCAACCTTCCTAATGTGGGTGAAAATATCCCTCATTACACTGTATATACATTAGACACATATATGTCTTACAGATAAGACGCAAAACTGGAGATTAAAAGAAAGACAAAACTGCATTAGTGGATAAATGACAAAATCTTTCCACCGAAGTTTACAGCCGCTGAACGATAAGAAGAAAAAGAAGAGGAGGAAGAAAAAGAAAAATAACAAGACAAATAAGAAGAAGAAGAAGAAAAGGAAGAAGAAGAAGAAGAAGAAGAAGAAGAAGAAGAAGAAGAAGAAGAAGAAGAAGAAGAAAAGAAGAAGAAAAAAAGAAACAAAAGAATTAGAAGAGGAAAAAAAAAGAAGAATCGGAAGGAAGAAGAAAAAAGAACAAGAACAAGAAAAAGAATAAAGAAGAAGAAGAAGAAAAAGAAGAAGAAGAAGTAGAAGAAGAATAAGAAGAAAAAGAAGAAGAAAAAGAAAAAGAAGAAGAAAAAGAAAAAAGAAGAAAAAGAAGAAGAAATAGAAGAAGAAGAAAAAGAAAGAAGAAGAAAAAGAGAGAAGAAAGAAGAAAAAAAGAAAGAAAGAAGAAAAAGAAGAAGAAGAAGAAGAAGAAGAAGAAGAAGATGAAGAAGAAGAAAAAGAAGAAGAAGAAAAAGATGAAAATGAAGAAGAAGAAGATAAAGAAGAAGAAGAAGAAGAAGAAGAAGAAGAAGAAGAAGAAGAAGAAGAAGAGAAGAAGAAGATAATAAGAAGAAAGAAGAAGAAGAAGAAGAAGAAGAAGAAAAAGAAGAAGAAGAAGAAGAAGAAGAAGAAGAAGAAGAAGAAGAAGAAGAAGAAGAAGAAGGGGGAGGAGGAGGTTGAGGAGGAGAAGAAGAAAGAAGTGAAGAAGACCATTTCATATTTTTCATAACTGGTTGTCTGGCACGCTCATTTATAGCGAATAAGTCGGCCTTAGGTTCACAGTTGGTGAATTTTGTATGCATGCTCAAATACCGTGCTAATAGGAAATTCATAGAAATCAGAAAATTCAATGAACGTTCCTAGCTTCAATATGAGCTCGTATCAGCGGTAATAATTTGCCTTCATTGCATATTACTTAGACTTAAAGCTCTACACACTGGTGTCTTACAAATATAAGAATAATGGAAATTGTACAAATGTAAAAGGTGTATAGAAATATTATCCTTAGAATTAATAGTATAATAGCCAACGATACAAGTGTGTGTAGTGAGTGTAATATTATTAAAACCGACCTATATCACCCCCCCCCCCCTTTTCCACCACCACCACCCAATCTCTCCCTTTCAATTATTTTTCAAGAATGGAAAATTTCTCATATCACTTACAAAACGAAGCCAGTGCACGGCGCTGATCTATTTCGGACTGAGACTGGAGTAAGAATTAGAACGTTTTGTCGTGGTATGGGACGTCGCAGGTCGACCCAGCCTAAAATGGGTACCAGGATGGGCTGTCCTGGGAAAGTAAAGACAGCCGGCGTAATGCTGACCGCATTACCCACAGAGTGCTGATGGTTTGTAAAATATGGGACGCTCTGCCCATATGCCCGATGCGCCGAAAGGCGTGAAAAGGGATCTTTACTTTACTTTACTTACTTATAGTTTACTACCCGTGTACCATGATGTTGATCCGTTGTTCAAACTTCAACTTCAACTTCATTTACAGAACAGAAAGCAGCTTTTGTACAGCTGAGTAGAATAGAATGGTAAGTGATACAGCATGATCATTTTCCTGTGGTAGCATTATATGTCAAACAGGGCTTGCAGTATATTCCAGCATTTTCTTCTTTTCTGTGCAATCCCAGAGAGATTTTCCCCAGATATCTCCTTCAACCTCCAAGGAAATTAAAAATAGGGCATCCGTTAAGGCCGCAGCAGAGCCTGATAATCAGCAGTTTTGTGCGGGTTAGGATTCTGTATAACTAAGTATGTAAAGTAAAGTGAAAGGCTGCTTTTCTTTCAGACCTATTTTTACAGACCGACCGGCACTTGCTGGGGGACGTGTTCAACATCATACTACCCGCCTTTACTTCCCATGACTTTACCTGGTACACATTTATGGCTGGGTCTAACTGGGAACCAAGGACATATAAAAAAAAAAAACCTACCTCTCTCGGATCCGCATGCTTGCGTCTATCCTCTACACCACGATGGCTATCCTCATAATAAATTGGGTCAAAGTAACACATAACTGGCACTTAAAGAGTTTACCAATCAGCCTGAATGTGGATTGAAAGATATGACTAGTAAAAGCAGTTGAGCCTTTATTGTATATATCCTTACGTCCTTTTGAGGAAGTCATTTTTTTTATTTGAAGCCCCACTCTGGCTTTTTCCATGGGCCGCAATATAGGCAGGCCATGAATATGGCCAATTGTCTGAACGCGGTTTCTGGGACCTCTCCACGGTGATCCTCATCCACATGGTGGCACTTTGTGTCATCGGGTGTTTATCGCTTGTGTGATGTCCTAGTGTGGTAGAAAGTCAGTCAGTCAGTTGAACCTTCTAACCACTAAGCCAATTAGAGTAAAAGATGTCTGGATAGAGCTCATCAAACAAGGGACTTAATATTAATATGCCACGACTGGTGACAAAGCTATGATTGCTTCCCTTATAAATATTTCCTGCAAAGAAGGAGCAACGAATTTAATTTGTCTATAGAATAATGGATTATTTCCTCAAAAAGAGAACACAAGCACGCTCAGTCTCTCCCAGCAAATGCTGAAACAGCAACTATAGTGCTTGTGATTACACGTAACAGACACGTTGTTCCCAACTGGATACTATCTGTCCTTATATATGTTTCCACATCCCAAAAGGTAATTATCACATTACTTTCGTCCCCTTGTAGGATACACTATTTTGTAATTTAAAACCCCACTCTGGCTTCTGCCGGGGGCCCTGAATATAGCCGGGGCATAGATGTGGCCTAGACATGGATTTGGCCTCACGTCTGAAAGGGGTTTCTGAGACCTCTCCACGGATGATCCTCATCCGCATGGTGGCACTTTGTGTCACCGAGTGTTTATCGCTTGTGTGATGTCCTAGTGTGGTACAACTACGTATCTACCTACCCAAAAGATTTGCGATAGAGTAAAACAAAGTAGTCCTTAATTACACAGTGACACATGGCTGGTGTAGCAGTCACGTGCTCCATAATTAAACATTTTTTTCAGGGGTTGATCGGAGTTTCTGGGATCTACTTTGTTGGTCTGCTATTCAGACTTTGATTTTAAACTATGTGCTAGAATGTCGATACGGACTACAAGTAACAAATAATAATAATAATGATAATAATAATAATAATAATAATAATAATGAATAGCAAAAGCAACAGTGGCGCTGGTGGTACTGTTATCATCGTCATCAGCAGCAGTAACAGCAGCAGTAGATGCTGTGGTTGTAGCGGTGGTAGTAATAGCAGCAGTAGATTTTGTGGTTTTAGCGGTGGTGGTAATAGCAGCAGTAGATGCTGTGGTTGTAGCGGTGGTGGTAACAGCATCAGTAGATACTGTGGTTGTAGCGGTGGTGGTAACAGCAGCAGTAGATGCTGTTGTTGTAGCGGTGGTGGTAATAGCAGCAGCAGATGCTGTGGTTGTAGTGGTGGTGGTAACAGCATCAGTAGATGCTGTGGTTGTAGCGGTGGTGGTAATAGCAGCAGCAGATGCTGTGGTTGTAGCGGTGGTGGTAACAGCATCAGTAGATGCTGTGGTTGTAGCGGTGGTGGTAATAGCAGCAGTAGATGCTGTGGTTGTAGCGGTGGTGGTAACAGCATCAGTAGATGCTGTGTTTGTAGCGGTGGTGGTAATAGCAGCAGTAGATGCTGTGGTTGTAGCGGTGGTTGTAATAGCAGCATTAGATGCTGTGGTTGTAGCGGTGGTGATAATGGCAGCAGTAGATGCTGTGGTTGTAGCGGTGGTGGTAATAGAGGTAGTAGATGCTGTGGTTGTAGCGATGGTGGTAATGGCAGTAGTAGATGCTGTGGTTGTAAGGGTGGTGGTAATAGCAGTAGTAGCAATAATATCACTGTTGCCTTTCCTCAAACTGCTTTGTTTATTTCATAAAGAAAAGCATCTCTCATACATTTTGAAGAAAGTTATGGACAATGTAAATACATGAACTATCGACTGGTTGCTAGAAATATGACAGTAGCACCATATACACAGGGAGCCACCGGGAGGTAGCGGCTAGACGCTCGTCTGCAATTTGGAAGGTCGTCGATTCGGACCCTAACAGAGCCGAACATTAAAAAAAAATGAAGTTTGTTTCCTAGTCGTCCTAGCCTCAGATGATGGATACCAGCTAGGGTCATGGGAAGTAAAGGTCGCCGGGATGATGCTGACCACGTCACCCACGCGCCCGATCGGTCTATAAAATACAGGTCTAGTCGTTTGAATCATACACGTGTGAAGACGTGGAAGAGGGTCTTTCGCTTTTGTTACTTTTACTATGTACACACTTCATTATCATCATCAGGGCCTTGCCAACTGGCGTGGGCTATCATGCCTCTCCATAATCTGCGAGTACACACTTACCTCTTGGTAATTTAGGTAATTATGCAAACCCATATCGAGCGGATTTTCAAGGATTGACAGGGTCTCTTAGGTCTGAAAACCTCAAAAGTGTCAAGGAAAGGAACAACTACTTCACTGACTGCACCATTCATCCAATACGATTCAGTGCGTGAGGAGGTCGGTCTGATATTTATCTCTCCCAGTATTAAACGTTGAATTAAGAATCGACATCACAGCACTAGTGACACACTCATAAGCGCTTTGTCTCCATCTTCAGCGGCAAACGATGAGTGGAAATTAACTGGTACCAGTAACTGTCTAATTGTGCATCCGTCCCGCCTTTCCCTTTAGTGTTGAAAGTCGGACAGATCCCCTGGTAACTCCCCGCAATGCCATTCTCCTCATACTGTAAGTTTACATTTGTGCCTTTGAACTGTTCACTCGCTCCCAAAAGGGCCCTATCTTATCATACATCAGTTCACCACCAAGTGCTGCAGAACCAGCCAGTGTGTCGGCCTGCTCGTGTCCCAGCACACTAGCATTCCTTAGAGTAAATTTCCAAAGGACGGTAACTACCAAGTACCTTCAAAGCGATATTTACCACTCTGCACGGAGCATGCCTGCCTCAACTTTTCTCTTTATCTCTCCCAATGTACTTTAAATTATTTATACGAAGGGTATTTCCTCTTGCTTGCAACATATTTGCTAGTTCTAGTGACTAAGTGATCAAACCATTTACCTAACAATCTGAAGTCTGTCAATATATATATATATATATATATATATATATATATATATAATGGCATCCGTCAGTCCCGGGGGACTATGGAGATGTGCCGCTGGCTTTGCGAACAGCATCTGCTGTGACTGTAAAGTCCGATGTGGGAATGGCAGTCTTTGCCACACAGGATACACACAAAAGCAGATACTCCCTCGTTGTGAGGCAGTTTTACTCTCCGGTGTCTCCTCTCCACAGCTCGTTGTGTTCGGTTTCTTTCAAAATATGACAGTCCGTCTTTCACTTTCTGTCTCCATAGTAGTTGATCTGCAGCTGATTTTTCCCATGTCTCTGTGCCTATGTTGGTATCTATTAGGTCACGTTTGCATACATCTTTATAGCGCAGCTTTGGCCTTCCTGTAGGTCTATTCCCAGTTACCAATTCACCATATAGGAGATCTTTTGGAATACGACCATCCTCCATGCGGAGGACATGTCCCAGCCAGCGCAGACGTCTTTGCTTCAGTATAAAATACATTGATGACATTTTTGCTCTTGTGAGCACACATTCGTTGGAGAAAATATGTGTGTGTGTGTGTGTGTGTGTATATATATGTATATATGGCGTGATATAATCATCGATTGTGATACAATTTGCAAAGGATCCCTTTCCGTGCCTTTCAAGCCTATTGAGAATATAGAGCTAAACCTATACTTTTTTTAATAACAATCGGCACAGCGTGGTGATCTGGTGAACATCCACACCAGCCGCCTTTACTTCCCAGGACTTTGTCCGCTACCCCTTTAAGGCTGAGTCGAGCTTGGAACCATGGTCATTATACAATATATAGGTCTACCATTACATTCTCAATGCGTGACCGGCGTTAATAGGGTCCTTTATGCTCCTCTTGCCCAGTTACACAACATGTTTTGTGTGTGTGTGTGTGTGTGTGTGTGTGTGTGTGTGTTTACCACACACCCCCAATCTGTACACCTCAAAACCCTGCTCGCATCCATTTCACCGACAATCAATCATCTCATGTATGCATGAAACATCTGTATAATTAATAATGCCTAAGACAAACCGTTGTCCCGAGCTTTGACGTTGGCATACACCTCGTTAAATAAAATGCAAAGCTCATTACCTCCCCTTTCCGGTAATCTCCGGGGAATTCAATGAAAGGGATTATTTGATACGTTGCCCCACATCGTTGGACAGAGAAGTAAATAATGCACATTCAGGCTATATTTTTATTCTCGTCCCATGCATGTCTAGTTTTTGCTTTGTCGATTCACACATTATTACGTCTGTTTTTACAATTCTGTGTTTGTTTGCAGTGTTAAGAGGAAATGAGAAGGTGTAAAGAAATACAGAAATGAGAGAGAGAGAGAGAGAGAGAGAGAGAGAGAGAGAGAGAGAGAGAGAGAGAGAGAGAGAGAGAGAAAGAGAGAGAGAGATATATATATGAATACAGGCTCAGCTCAAATTAAGATTTGTATATATTAACTGATACACATAATATTTTACCGTTTCTACCTGATAAATCAGATATGTATAGAATGGCAATGTTGTACTTTGTATTATTGTCATGGTTTTAATCTCATTTTCATAGCACATACTTGTGATAATATTGCAGAGACGATAAGGTGCCCATGCATCTTGATCCCTCACTCGGTCGTTGGTTCATTTATCTGTCTACGTAACCCAAATGCTTAAATTTCTTTATGTCTATGGGCTTTCTGTATGTTAGAATAGCTCTCTACGTAGCAAAGGGGCATTTTAATTATTGCCTCTCCATCTGCGTCCTCTCGCCATTGCTCTTCATTACTTACATGGATAGAGCATCATCATCTTTTAACAGGTCCTTTGCAAAACGTCGCTCTCATCACGGTCTGCCCGAAAGAAACTCGGTTTCTCCGCAGCTCTCCCGCCTGATGCACTTTCATACTCAAGAAGTCATTTATATCCTTTGCCCATCTTCGTTTTGGTCGTCTCCTGCCCCTCGTTCCTGGTGCATGGATAGAACACAGGAAGCAAATACAGACACTGAAAAATTTCGTGAACTTGTTTTTGCAGACAATAATTGTCTAATACACCATAAATAACAAAATGTATAACACAATACTCTTATATCAAACCTGCACAGAGTTTGATATAAGGAATAAGCACCGCGAAAACTGAGGTAGCGAGAATAGGTCGGAAACATAATAACATGAACGTTCATGTTAATGGTGCTGCAATGAAACAAGTGCGAGATTTCAAATATCTGGCAAGCATATTTACAAAAGATGACAGTCGCGACAGAGATAGAAGCCAGAGTACAATATGCAGACGTTTTCACATACCAGGTAGCCCAAAAAAAAAAAAAAAAGAAAAAAGGCATGCGGGGTTTGTTTCCGGGAAGAAGAGGAGATGGATACATTGTGTTGCTGAAATCTGCAAAAAAAAAAAAAAAAAACTACCGTCATTTTAGCCACCCGATAGGCGCCAGACAAGCAGAAGAAACCATGTCACTAGCCTACAGCCTTGTATCAGTGAGCCTCCCGGTCAAAGTAGTTAATGGGTGATTTTTTCCTTTTTTTTTTTAGACTGCAGTTGCATTTTCCTCACTCGTTGACCGAAATGATATAGTTTTGTCACCCAACCACTAAGCTGAGTGCATGGCACGATACTGTGAGCTGCGGATTTCATTTTGAATGTTTTTCGACTGTTACGAACTTCGTGTTGTCAACTGCAAATTCAGAAAATAATATGTCGTCTTTTGTCACAGAATTGGTGGTGCCCTGATTATAATTGATCGCTTATGCAACTGCTAATCTGTAACTGCTGCTTCCGTCGATGATGAACTGCCTGTCTAATGTGGGACTGTTTGTGTTGGCACTTCTGATGACTGCCTTATGCTTTTAATGCGTGTTCGTGCTAGTGGATATGCTGTAACTGCAGTATGTCAATTTTCTTCACAAGGGATGGTAATGAATATTCTGTGTGTTTTTTGTTGTCACAAAGCAGAGCAACAATAGGGTGACATGTTTGTCATTTAGCTGAAACTATAATTACCAGATTACTAGATCAGTAAGACGACAACAGAAGAAAGAAGTCTCTATACCTACATGTTTTCAAATTAGTTTAGCTGTGTATCTACCTATCTGTTTAACGCCTGTTTGTCTAAGTGTAAATATTAACTTGTGTCAACTCTTCCATCCGCTCATATGTTCAGTTACATACAACTTACATACAACCCGACCTTCTTTTCTTCTTACGCCATCCAGTTATTATCTCCAGCTTATATGACTGTTCTGTGACTTTACTAGGACATTGTAGGACCGTGTCTTAGACCTACAAATCATGACCTTGAGCAAAAAGTAGAAAATTATCGCTTTGAAGTATGCCAAATCTTGGCCATATTGGATAACAATCTCATACGATCTCGCGGGTATGTGTTCTTGTTCTGATTATGTGAACTATCTGGGTATTTAAATGTGTATCTTCTCCTTGCCCTATTTCCGCCAATATTCCACATGCCACCATGTTTTCAAGTTTTCTTCTGACAAACTGTTACAGTTAAATGTTGTTGCTGTCCCATTTTAATATTATTATTATTATTTCGCAATATTTCTATCCAGCCATGGTATCCACTGCCCCCACCCTTCCCCATCCCCACAACAAACATTTCAGAATCTGTATTGTTCGTTCTGATTCTTAATGTCCACAATTCACCCAATTACAACATTGGTTTTTATAACACGTAAACTCAGTTTCACACAATTGCCAACTTGCACATTTTTGTTATTTTAAAGCATCACTGCGGTTGTTCTTTTTCTTCTTCATTTAACGATGGCCACACTTTCAGCACATCACTGCGGTTTTTCTTCTTCTTCTTCGTTTAATGATGACCACTTTCAGCACATCACTGCGGTTGTTATTTTTCTTCTTCATTTAACGATGACTACTTTCAGCTAGGTCAGAGAACACTGCTGTTCTCCTTCCTGTTCCCTATATTTGTGGTGACGTTTCGAGTCCTCATCACATCTGGTTTTGAATTGTGCTTTTGGTGATTGTTGTGGTTTCTTGTCGTTTGGCTGTTTTCGTAACTGGCTGGTCTTGTGCTGCGCTACGGATCTTTGGATTGGCTGCTCCGCCATTAGGTCGATTTTGCGTGGATTTGATTGACCGTTTTTCTTATCTGCTTATCATCAGAAGGACTAGCAGTTAGTCCTAGTCCTAGTAATTTTTGAGATTAAAAAAAAAAAAAATGAAAAGGTCGACCACTTTCAGACTGCTGCTAGCTATCTGAGGCTGCTAACAGTCTCCGCCTATATTAGTGGTCTGGGTTATTTGCGTCACTTTCGTGACTAAATTTTTAGTATTGTGCCATTTCTGGGCTTGATGACTAGCAGTTATTAGCTTTGGGTAGGTTGTGGATTCTTGGAGTTTGACTGTTTTGGTAGCTGGCTAATCTTGTGTTGCTCTCCTGCTCATTGGATAGGCTGACAAGTTGGTTTTGGGTGGGTTTGATTGGTCCTTTGGGTAGTGCACAGAAAGGATCTGCTTATCCAGTTCCAGTTGGGGAGGATAAGCTGATATGTGCTTTGTGTAGGTAGCAAGGGGTTATGGTGGCATGTAGTGTTGTTTCAGTGGTCTTCTTCTATCTTGGTTGTTAGGTATATCTCCTACATAAGGTTTTAAGTGGTTTTGGTGCCGGTAATGTCATCTCTGGCATTAGTTTTTGTGGTGGCGTTGTCAGCCGCGTTTAGCATACAGTTTTGGCATTCGGATCGGTTTCTCTGGCGAGGACCATGGTGCGTCGTCCTCTGGAAATTCTGATAGGTTGAGATATATGTAGAGCTGTTTCGCTCGTAAACTGCCATGGTAGAGGCATCGACACTTTCTTGTCTGGAACTTGACATGGCTTTTTCTGTGGTTCGTTTCCCTGAGATTTGGGTGACTGTATTTGCAGTGTCCTTTCTGCTTCTTTCCGAGATTTCTCTCTTTCTTCCAAAACTCTGTTGGTTGCTTGTACCTCCTTGCTTAGTCGGGTGTTTTCTTCCTTTGCTTTCCGCAGCTTTCCCTCTGTTTGAGCAAGGGCTTTCTCAATGAGTGTCACTTCTTTCGCGAGCATCCGCTGGGTTTCTCGCAGTTCCATGAGACTGATCTTCTCTTTATTTGCTTGGGCTGGCTGCTCCTTCTGTGTCTGAAAAACAGCGAATACAGCCATGATGTTTTCCTTAAATGTGGTAATGTCGGTTTTCATTCGTTGGTTTTGGGTGGTTTTGATTGGTCTTTTGGGTAGTGCACAGAAAGGATCTGCTTATCCAGTTCCAGTTGTGAAGGATAAGGAACATTGTTCATGACGACGTGATCCGATGTTTGTTTGCCTTTTCCCGGCGGCTTACAGATCGGCAACCAAGCAGCAACAGGGCACCAGCACAGCGACCAGCACGAGGCAAGCCAAGCGCCAGCAACAGTCAGCTAGTACCCGTCGATATCATCACAAAGAGATCTGGATCACACCAGAACCAAAAACCACAATCACCGCATCACAGCAAGGAAGCAAACAACCGTAATATCAGGTGTGACTACACACAACAAATAAAAGGAAACCATATAAGACAGCTAAGGAACCTTCTTCGATATAGCAGGATCAAATCTGGAATTTTTGTTGGACAAATTGGAATTGGAATTTTATTCGTTTCTGGTTTTCGAGAGTCGCCTTCATGATGGTTCTCAGACCTGTTACTTCATCTCTTTCCTCATCACGTTGGGGTTTAGAAGCTTCTTTCTTATTTCTGAGAGCCTGGATCTCACTTTTAAGGCGGGCGATCTGGTTGTTCATTTTGGTGGTGATGGCTGTTGTTACACCTTTAGTTGATTAATGTTTCCTGCTGGCCTCGTGAAATGGTATATTTTCCTGGATAGCCGTGGTTGTTATGTCTCGGCACTGCTGGAGATAGGGGCACCCTAGGTACCTGGCGCTGTGCTGGCCGGATCAGTTTGCACACTTTATGCTCGGATTTGGGGATGTAAAGTCTTTGTCCAGCTTTGTCAGGGGGCAGTCGTTGAAGGCGTGTGGCTCTGAACAGTACCTGCAGACCTCTTGTTCACTCACACAGGTGGAGTTAGAGTGCCAGGCTTTTTGACACCGTGAGCACTGGAACACCTGTGGTACATATACTGTTCTGGTCTCTGCATGCTCTGGTTTAGGTAGATTTTATCCGGTATTTCTTCTCCCTCTGATGCATGACTGGCAATGAATATTGTTTTAAGTCTAGTCTCTTCGCCTTGTCGATTTTGATATTGGGCTTTTCTGTCCTTAGTTATTCCAACTACAGTGCAGACTGACTCTCCCAACCACCCATCTTCTAACATTTTGAAAAATCGTGACCGTCAGTCATTTCTTCGGATAGTTGTAGTTCTCTCCTGCCGTTTTTTTTAATGACATATAAGATGCCTGAGGTACGGTTGGTACTATTGAGTGTCGCTATTATACCCTCACGAGTTCTCTTGATGTTCGCCACCGCACCTTTGCCCAGCAGGATCTCCAGCATTGTGATCAACATAAAAGTTGCAAGTCTGTCTATCTGGTGACGTTTCTGGTTTCGGCCGTGCTGGTTCGGGTGATGCTGGAACATCACGCAGGTCCTCACCAGTGTCCGGGGCTTCATCCTTTCCTGAAATTGTCGGTAGCTGCTTCCGTCATTTTGGTAGCTGAGTTAGATCGGGTGGATAGATTATGGGGTTGTTTTTTCTGACCGGTTCGCTTTCCGCTACTTCTGCTTCCTCGAGACATGGTGTTATGTTTCAGTGAAGAACAAAACTTATTGTGTTATTATACCTCTTGTTTTACTGTATGCTTTAAGTGATTGTATGGTAACTCACTGTATTGGTCAATGCGGAGTCTTCGGTAGCCCTAAAATCAACTAGGTTGAAGAGGGTTTCTGAGACTTGCTCTGGGGTTTTCTCCTCCGAATGATTGCACTTTGTCCCCAGGGGTGTTTGTCGCTTGTAGTGCGGTGCGGTGGGGTTGAACGTCAGTCAGTCAATGGAGGGTTGCGCCAATGAATTGTGATAAAAACAGCGGTGACCGCAGTGAATCAAGAAATCAATCCACCGACCTATGACTAGTAAGCTTACCAAAGATCGGAAGGGGAATAACACATGCACGATAAGGCCCTTCACCAGCAGCCTCCATTAACAAAATCCACGACATGAGGGGGGGGGGGGGGGGTAGTCTAGCCATCGTAAAGTACATGGACAACTATAAAACATATGACGAGGACAAGGCAACGCAGAACGTTGCAAAAAATTCGCGATATTATTTATTCTAATAATAAAGCCATTGCACTTAGCACAAATAAAATATCTTAGCCAATACATTGGGCACAAAGAAAGCAGTCATAAATTATAACCGAAACTGCTTGCAGTATGTTGAAAGTTGTCAACTATTTATTTTTATTTTTATTAAACATGAAATGCATTGAATGGAGCGAAAATACTGATCAAAGAAAATTAATAGGAGTAGAGATTGTGGTAGTAGTAGAAATAATAGTAGCAATAACGTCAAATGTAATAGAAATAGAAAAAAATATGTATTCATCTTTGTATATAGAAAACTTACAGGTCATGACCCCAATCACTTCCACAGTGCAAATCTCTTTTTTTTTCTTCTGCATTCTATCTTAAGTGGGGCATATGCCCTCAACCAGCTCACATCCGGTCGTTCTATCTCTCGCTCTTGCATGCAGCTCTCACCATGTCCTCGCCATCTTTCTATCTTCACTTTCTAGATCCCTTTGCAGAAATTTTTTTTTTTAAACTTCCTTTTTTTTTCAATGCCCTTTTGGGTTCCAGTGCAAAGACATTGTAATTATATTTTTCTCGGATGTTCTCAACGTGTGTCTTATCCAACGCCAGCGTATATTCTTCACTTCTTGGTCCCCTGGAACTTGTTTAATTCTCTTTTTCTCTAATAAAGCTTAGTGATTCTACATACTATTTAATTCCCTTGAATATTGTACCACTGTTCCAAAAGCTAACCGAAATGTCTAATTTGAAACTCTTGCCTGTGAAAATCTAACCCTGGCATGTCATGAACTGTGAAACCAGTAAAGTTATATCTACGCTAAAGTGTTGCATCTGACATACACAGTTAGTTGCGTATCCTCCGACTGACGTTAAAGAATCAACCCTAGCATTTTTGGCTGTTCCAGGTTTAGTATGCAAAATTATGTTCAGTAGTTTGCCATCGCAACTGAACCTTCGCCTCTGGGTACCACAGTCGAAACTAAATTGCGACGGTCTGATGCCAAATCCTTGCGGAAACCAGCATTTTGGCATAACGAATAATGTTCGCAATTTCAAGCAACAGACGCCAACATACAAAGAAAATGTAAAGTAAAAAAGTAAAGGACCCATTTCCGCGCCTTTAGGCGTCTTGTGTAAATGGGACCAGACCTATATTTTATAAATCAAACGGCACTTGTGGGTGGTATTAGCAGCCTAACACCGACCGCCTTTATTTCCCTGAATAATGGCACAACCTGTTACCCACTCAAATCTGGGTAGACCTGGGAGTCGAGGTCATCTCTGGAAAAAAGTCCGGCCCCTGTCAGGACCCGAACCACCCTCCGATCAGCAGGCGAGCATCTAGATGCTGGACCACTGAGGCTCCCACAAAGAACATGAGTTATAGACACACAAAGACACTAACACACACACACAAACACTCACTCACTCACTCACTCACTCACTCACTCACTCACTCACTCACTCACTCACTCACTCACTCACTCACTCACTCACTCACTCACTCACTCACTCACTCACACACACACAAACACACACAATCACTCACTCACACACACACAAACACTCACTCACACACACACAAACACACACACACTCACTGTCACACTCACACTCACACACACACACACACAAACACACACATTGATGGACCATAGCATCTACCAGAACTTGATAAGCCAGGACTTATTTAAAATCCACCCACGTGACCAGTCCGCTAAAAGCAGACCAAAAGTAATAAATTAATGCTTTCACCACGTGACTGTACGCCATGTCTGAATCAGGGCACCCTGCCTGTCAGCCATAGGTTTGTGATTCATTCCAGCTGCCAGCGCCACCTGAGATTACCGGACGGTGGTTCGGCAATGCTACACCGGGAGCTTTGATGGCTGTCAGGTTTGGAAAAACAAAGAGGATGGATTCATCAAGCAATGGAGCCTTAAACAGACTTCAGGTCAGGGTTGGTGTCATTGTCAGGCCAAATATGTGCCTTGGCATGCTGTTTTACGGAGGGTGATGACGTTGTCACCACTTCGGCTGTGATACCGGATTGACCAACGCAAAATAATTATTGTGGGAGGAAAGGGGACCGAGGGGGGGGGGGGGGATTTGTCTAAAAATAATTAAAAGGGGGGGGGGGGTGGAGTGGTAACTCATCCTTTATAAATATGTTCCAGTGAGAGAGAGAGAGAGAGAGAGAGAGAGAGAGAGAGAGAGAGAGAGAGAGAGAGAGAGAGACACAGAGAGAGAGAGAGACAGACAGAGAGACAGACAGAGAGACAGACAGAGAGAGAGAGAGAGAGAGTGAGATAAATATATAAAGGGGGCCTAAACTTTGTTGAGTCGTAGAATTATATATATATATATATTAATTAAAATATTCAGAAACCTTTTGTTAACTCTATTTCGGCACTATGGATATTGCAACTCTTCCGCCTTAATTCCATGATAAATACTGTAAATCTTGTAGAAATGTGGATTTTCTGCTTACCCCAGGGCATGAACCTGGACCACAAGGAGTTTGTCACCCGATTGCCGCGAAGTCAGGTTTAGCCAACTACGGTAGCGAGCCTGGTGCACACACACATATATATATTTATACTGCTGACGGACAAATAAATAAAGTAACACATTGAAAGTTATGTATGTAGTAAACAAAAAACTTGAAAAGAGAACTTCTAAACATGGTTTAAGGAGTAGGGGGAAGAGATTGGGTTGGGGGTGAGGGGGGGGGGGGAGGGCTCGGCCTAACCGTTTACAGATTTGTTTGTGAGGCTCCATGCGCCTATAAATGATATATGAATATAATTTCCGTGTGAAAGATGTGTGTTAGAAAGGACCAAACGAAAGATGGGTCTGCGTGCCAAAGTTTTGACTGTTTGAAAAAAAAAAAAAAAAGTTCGTTCGTTCGTTCGTTGAGCGCTCGGGATTCCAGCTCTCCTAATCGGTACCAATCTGTAAAGGTAGACTGAGTCGACAAAGAAATTAGTTTTGAACTTTAGTTGTCGGCAGGTATCTCTGCATAGGAAACAGTTAGTTAGTTGCGTATCCATTACAGGGCGTTGCAGAACCAACCCCAGCATTTTTTAGCTGTTGTGGTTATGCTAGGCAAGTTTACGTCCATTAGTTTGCTATGCTTTAGGGACGGATGGTTTCTCGATACCACTGTCGAAACCAAAGCAAGGCACAAGACCCGCAACTGGGATCAAACCCGGCACCCCGGCATTACGATGCGCGTTCGCATCGCCTAAGCCACAGACGCCGAAACAGTACTGAACGTTAATAAACATCGTTACAGTTTAATTCGCTCTATGCCGATAATATATTAGATGCTTTAGAGCTTAGGCAATATGTTTCACATTGGATTACTCATAACTATTTAAGATTTAAAACAGGTATTACAATAATGTTATACTATAGGCCGCGGAATTTATTGGGAGCGGGCGCTCAATAATTTTTAGGAGAGCAGAGCATTCTCTATAGTCTCTTGTAGAAGAAATGTGCAGTTGGGCTAAGTGGTCCCGGAAACCAGCTTAAGCCATTCTTTTTTAAATGCTTGTTAATACATTTTCATAGTGTTTCAAAACTTATATTTATATGCCATTCAGGATATAGTAGTAGTACTAGTGGTAGTAGTAGCAGTAGTAGTAGTAGTAGCAGCAGTAGAAGTTGCAGTAGTAGTAGTGGTAGTAGTAGTGGTAGTAGTAGTAGCAGCAGTAGTAGTATGTGTATTACTACTACTACTACTGCTGCTACTACTGCTACTACTACCACTCTGGGCAAGCTTATAAGCAACCTGTTCTCATCTGCGGCAACCTGAGAAGTGTCTGTAATTTACAACGGCAATGTCTTTTTGTCTAAACAAGTACAATCCAATGGGGAATGAAGACAGAATTTTGGTTCCCTTTTTTTTTACTTCACCCCTTCTCGTGGACTCCAAGATTTCTTGGGGAAAGGGAGAGGGGGGGGGGGGGGGGTGTGATTCCCGGAAAAGCAAAATAGTAAAGGGGTGTTAGAGTTAAAATAAAAACAGACCCTCACTAACTACCCCCACCCCTCTCCTTCTTTTCCCCCAACTATACGCCCCCTACCGCCATAATAAAGGATTTTCTGCAAGAGTCCCCAAGATGGGATGAAATAAAAGAAAATAACCCAAAACAGCGTGAAAAGTAAATAGTTTCTTAGTCATGTGATGTTTTATTTGTGCTGACATTACTCATCGGCAAATTCAGATCACGTGCATGGCCCGGAAACACGTGACCAGTAGTACCAAATGTTTGCAAAGTTCAAACAAAGGCAAGAACTCACCGCACGACTCACACCTCGGTAGTTTTGAGAAGGCGAGTCACGCTTGGTTTGGGTTGCCATGACAGCAACTGTCCCATTTATCTTTGCTGCTGGCTCAGTCTTTGTAGTCCTACACAAGTTTATGGCCCTTGGAGGTCGCTGGATCGATGGCTTTTTTTTTAAATCTAGTATCCGGGTAGTTTAGAGACAAGCAGATGGCGTCCAGATGGGCGCTAAAGTGACTGCTAAGAAGAACATTTCATTCCTGCTTAATACGCAGACATTTTAGTTGTTTACATCACTGAAATGTCATATAGAGGAAATTCGCTATTTCCTATTAAAACTTACAGAAAGGAAACAGAAAAAAAAAAAAAAAAGATAACACACTAGACTAAGGGTTGAACAAGACGTGGTGGTAGTCATTGGCCCCGGTACCTAGATGGTTAGGTACCTTAACACCCCACCTCTCCCCTACCTATTCAATCCCCAAGTTATGTCTAGAACTAACATCACAGTCATCAGGGTATTCTCATATCCATACCGTCCTCATCTTCAGCAGCCAGCGGAGTGTGTGCACGAGACAATGGCAATGTCTTTATTGTCTAAAAACGTACCATTCAATGCAGAATGCAGACGTAATAGTGCAGATGGCGTCTAGAAAGGAAAGCTATTGATGAAAGCGCCTTTTTTTTTAAGCAAGGTAGAGACTTTGTGTGATTTACAATGAGGCCAAACCGAATACCAGACACGTTAGTGGCATCTTGTGTGTGTGTCTGTCTTAAGTTAAAATAACAGTCACCGCGCAAGTACTAAGTTTTGTGTTTGTGAATAAAAGAGGTATGTGCGTGTTAACCTTTGATACCAGCAAGTTTAAGTGGCAGGGTTGTCAGCTTTCTACGACGTAGTATTGTCTCGACAGTCTTACCGTTAAATAGATTATGAATTTCGTTGTTTCTTCTTACTCTCCATTCCTCCCTGTTTGCATCTTTTATGTGTCCAAAGATTCGACGTAAAACTTCGTTTTCGGAAACCTGCAATAAAACTTCATCTCTTTTAGTTGTTGTTCTTCAAGTTTCAGAGCCATATAAAACGACTGGTCTTATCAACGTATTATATATTTGGATCTTGATGTTGCGAGACAGACACTTTGAATTTAGCAGATGCTAAAGGGCATAGTTTATTTTATTTCCAGATTGTATTCTAGATTGTTTTTCTTATCTCAGCATGTTGGAGAAAGTAAAGTTTGCACCCAACTATTTATATGTTTCCGTTCGTTTGATTTTCATATTATCAACTTGAATGTGTCCGGAAACTATATCTTTTCCCTGTCTAGTTATTATCATGTATTCTGTCTTATCTTGATTGATAACGAGTTCCATTTTCTGCTCTGATTCTTTTAAGAAAGTCAGTCTCTAGTTCATTTTCTTCAACGAGATCAATGTCATTTGCATATCCAGGTATTCTATAATTTTCAGTTATACTTATCTCCTTTCTTAAACACTGGTATTAATAAAGACACTTTCCATTCATGGAGTAATTTCTCCGTCCTCCAAACTAGTTTTTTTTTAAATACTTATTTCTTTACATGCAATTCATGACCACCTTCTTTTATAAGTTCAGCTGCAATTCCAAAAGCACCAGTTGCTTTATTGTATTTAAGCTGTGTTATGACATACAGTACTTCTTCAAAATCAGGCTCTTCAGTATTTGGTTCAAATGTCAATATCTTTCCTGTGGATAAGTATTGAGTGGAGTTTCACAATTTAACAATTCACCAAAGTATTCCTTCTATCTGTTACATATTTCCTCATTATTATTTATCATGTTCCCCTTGTGATCTTTTCAACTATAAATGTTTTATTGATGCCCTCGTTGTACAGCCTTCGGTTGTAAAAAAAAAAAGAACTTTCTGGATTCGTTGTTCTGATGGTTAGCTTCCATATCCATGACAATATTGTTCATGTATTCTCGCTTTTGGTGCCTAACTACTTTTGTAGTGTCTTTACATTCTGTTCTATATTTTTCTTCATTTTTTTTAAATAACTGCTTCTTTTCATTTTGTATCTGTGATGAGGTGCTTTGCATGGTCCTCACGATTACATTGTGGCAAGCAGAAAGTCCGTGCAACAAGGGACAGCACGAGATACTTGTGCCTAGTCGAGGAAGCGAGGGAAACCCCGAGCTAGCCTCGTGGTCAGTCGATCATCAGAAGTCAGAGAAGACGGCTGTAGTAATTGAAGATGTCGTCTTTATGTCGCGCGAATGGTTAATGTTCGAATATGTCGCGAGTGATAAAGTGTGAATAATGTTTGAACATGTGAAATAAATGGACTAGAATAAACTGACAGGATGTACAAAGAAGCTGAGCGGCGTTTGTGTTGTCAACCCTAGACGTTAAAGCAGTGCAAGTTTTGTAGCAGTAAACATCCAGAGAGTGAGCCGTGGCTAAAGCCAGTATGTAGTGAGTCAAGGTGCATGACGAGTAAAGCCGGTGCAAACCAAGGTTCATTTCAAGTAAGCCAAGAATCATTCCAAGTAGACCACGCTTCATTCCAGTATCGAACCATTTGTTTTTTCCGTTTATGGTGAAGACATTCTTCTGCAGTGGTTTGAATTATATTCTTAATATCCATTCAGTTTTGGTGAACGTCTTTCTCTGACGGAATTTGTAAAATTTCAATTTTATGTTTAAATTCATCTGCAAATTTCTCTGACAGGATGTTTCATGTAATCTTTCTCTTTTGTACTTTGGATGTGATCTTTGTAACTTGGTGTAGAAGGCTCCGTTTAACCTGATTTCTATTTTTGTAGCTTAGTGACCATCTCCTATTTTGATGACTCGAAAGTTCAGTCTTCCAATCCGCATCGACGCAGAATTGTCCAAAACTGACCTTGCCTGACCAGTCGACCCAGCCTAAAAATAGTAGAAAGTAAACTCCCGGGACGTAACGGTGGCGGTGTGATATTGACCATATCATCATCTGAATGCCGACTTGTCAATAAAATATTTGTCAAGCAATAGATGCTAAATACGCATAAGGACTGTACTTTTGTACTATCGAAAATACAGGTCTTTGAAACTAACGATTGCAAATATAACAGCATAACCCTTGACCTATTGAGGTGAGGTGTATTGAGGAAAGCAGTAGCACACACAAAACCCGCCATCTTTGTCTGTCTTCTTCTTGATGAATAACTGTTTGATAACTTAGTCCTGTCTATTTCTTGATGTTGTCATTCCAAGTTCTTCTTTGTCCTTCTCTTTTTAGACTACTCCCTAATGTTTCTTAAAGTACAGTCTTTGCAATAGAATCATGTCTCATCACCTGCCCAAACCAAGCTAATCTGCCACGCGTCACCACTGCCAAGAGAGGCTCCGGATGTCCCTCAAATTAGTATATTTTGTCTCTAACATGTTTATTAGTTAGGTTTTCTAAATAACTAATCCGTCTGTAGCATTTAAATACGTAAGCCCGAATCCTCCTTTCCATATCCACAGAGAGAGCCCAACTTTCACTCCCGTAGAAGAAAATAGGCAACACCAGTGATTGGTAAATATTGACCTTGACTGCGATGCTGATTTTGCTTTGTAAATAAAAGTTTAGATGTTATAATAAGTATCCCATGTAAACAGTTAAAGATAACCAGATAGACATCCACACAAAACATACTACATCAACACAGCATACCAACCAACAGTTTCGAATCTCACCATCTCTCCTCGTTTGTAGCAGTGACCCAAAGTGTGGCTATTCGGATGTAATCTAACAAGAAGCAATTCAGAGAAACCTCGTCAACCGTATAACAGATATGTAGGGACGCGAAGGAATATACAAAGTGGTTGGGTGGTATCTTACAAACAAAAATCTTCTCAGTATGGAGCCACGGGAAGACGTCGAGAACAATGGACACACAACATCATGTGTTTGTTAACCAGTACAGATATCCCTTGCCCTGCACGCAAGCGGTCTTCAAGTCCCAATCCACGTCTGACGCTTGAACGATACCATTTGATTTCTTCCTAAAGCCTAATTTAATCTCTTAGTTCTAACATTCGGTCAGAACATTTATAAGTAATCTGGTTTTCCCTATGATCACTACCAGTATGTAGGCATCCGCCGTGATGTAGCGGCTGGGTTCAAATCCAGACGGAGCCGGACATTTTTCGAAAATGACCTTCGCTGCCAAGTCCACCCAGCCTTAAATAGGTACCAGGTAAAGTCTTGGGAGGTTAAGGCAGCGGGTTGGATGTTTACCAAATCACACATCGAGTGCCGATTGATGTATAAAATATAGGCCTAGTCCTATATACTCAATACGCCTGAAGGTGTGCAACAGGGTCGTTCACTTTACATCACGACTGGTCTGTATATTGCCACACTGAAATTAATACATTGTCATTACCAGAAATCAGAACACTTATCAAAGGAAAATACAAGGGACTTTGATGAGAGCAAACTAACAGTAAACATCCACAATACCCCATCAGCAGACACAACAGAAAGCAACATACAACAGTTTTCAGTCTGCGAAAGGGACACTGCAGGCTCAACTACCACATGCATAGAATAAAGATTGTACAGTCCCCCCCCCCCCCCTCCCCCAGAGTGCCTGTCAAACAGGACTCCAAACACATCAGCACATTTTGCAGACCTGCCCACTCTACCTGAAACTTCGAAAAGACACCTGGCCCCAAGAGCAAAGTGTGCAGAGCAAGCTATGGGGAACCATGCAGGACTTGCAGCTGACATGCAAGTTCAAAGAGGCAACCCACCTGATGGTCTGATCTGAGCATACGAAGCCGAACGCAAAGAAAAAGAAGAAAAAAATTAATGCATTTACGATGCTTTTTTTTTTCTTTATACTTTGTTCAGCATTTCTGGTAGCTCCGGTGCGACCTTCTGAAACTAAAAGAGCTAATTTCCCAATGGTTGCCTTAGTCCTCTGTATAATTACCTCTTTCTCTTCTCTCTTCACGTTTTCCTCTCATTCTACACAACACGTCAGCCACTAAAGCAACAGAAAATATGCCACCGTGAATCACAATAATCAGCACAAATGATCAAGGGCTACAGGGAATACACGACATCACTAATTCAATAACGACTAAATCCACCAACTGAATCAATAACCCCAGGAAAATCCTCACACACAAAAACACGTCGGTCTCAGTGAAATTAACATGATCTCTTTATCAGGAATTCATTAAACAGCCAGATGGTTTTCCCTTAACAAGAAAGATAACTTCTTTTTTTAAGCATTTTTTTTCTATTTATAAAACACATTAGTCATTGTACGAGTTATCTCTCATGAACATGTGTTGCTGACTATTCATTTCAGTTAAAGTATGTTTTAGTATTCTGGATTTACTCCTTTGTCCAAAAAACTTCAAAGGTATCGAATTGTTACTGTAATAATAATGCTCAGAGTGGCATAACTCCTTCTTGGAATTTTCCAGTTAGTTTAGGTTTCAACTCAATTTTAATCGGCGTGGACAACAAAAAGCAGTCGAAAAACCAACAGAAAGGAGAATGAAGAAACAAAGTTGATAAGAAATCATGTACTCCCAGTTTAGAAAATTGAAAACGGAGAAAAGAGAAACTCTAGACTCGTGAATTATCCAAGTTAACTAGTAGAGATTCCGACCTCTAATGGTAGGTAAGATGATGGAGCTTCACGCGAGCTGAATTCCTTGTCCATGGCATTCGTTTCTGGTTATCTTCCGCAAGTGATAGATGAAAATGTACGCATGCGTGCGGCGTATGTGATAAGACGGGGTTTACCATACTCCCACAGTCTCTACACAAAACACAGATGTGCCAACAAAGAAACCCGATAACTACCAGGGGGTTTCCCCAAATCAATCACATGACATGACAGCGAAATTTAATTTACAGCTTTAAAAAAATTCTCGTTTGTTACTTTTAAAGTGAGAAATTCGTTTCTCAACCATAGACAGAACAGTCTGCGAAAAGATCTTCAGAATGTTACATGTAAGGATAAACTGATAGGAACCATCTTGAAATTAGTCATAGGAAACTACTTTAACTAATAGTTGAAAAATGCTGGCTTAAAGAGACACCAGACTTCTTGTTAATTGTCGGCATCTAGCGATAGGCAGGTATCACGAGCAGACTATGTATTACAGTTCCTAACTGATTTTCTGTCGAGTAGCTTACTGTAGGTTAAAGTGAACTAGTTACCTGATGAGCACCTTTAGTGTTCTCTATTTCTTCCGGACCCACTGGATTATAGATCAGCATTACCTTATATATCGTTCAGCAATGCTCATTTGTGTGTATCCCGCCTTGTTGTTCTTGTACATGTTTGTATGCCAGGTGTTCACACAGAATAACAAGCCAACATATACACTCACACACACACAAACACATATTATATGATTGGCTCTACACACACACACACACACACACACACCCATGCCGAGCTCTTGATTTAAGTTTAAACACTGGGGTCTATGTTTAAATGTTTAAACTACTGATCTACGTCACAGCACAAGGATAATCCATAGATGCTGGCAATAAGCTGGTTGTATTATTTCGTTGTCTAGAGAATTTTATATGTGTGTCGTGAATGTTCTTATCACACATTCTACGTTGACAAAACTGGTACAAGCCGACACCGACTTAGCCGTACGAAACATCAGTTTATTGACATGTTACAACTTACATCATCATCGTCCATTCGTTGTCCCAAGAAACAGCTTTCGCACACCACATCACGCAGACACGCAGGTTCCTCACGCAGTCACTGACCAGAGTCTGCACCGATGTATCTTGTTGGTCTTCTGGACATTACACAGACTGGCCTGGATGGTCTTGGCTTCAAACGTCGTCGTCTTGTTCTCCTTTCACAACAAGCAATCTCACGTTGACATTCTTACAATCAATCTCCCGACCTTTCACCCAGACAGTTCAACACATACTACCTTGATCATAATGGAGTCTGAACTTGTACCATGGGTTAGTTTCGCGTGGCAACACGTGGTGGTCCTTTACTTCCACGTAGCGACCTGTGGTCGCGTCATCGTATTACTTGTGATAACTCGTGGTCATCACCTATCTTGAAAACCTTGTTTAATACGAGTATCTGAAATATCTCGGTATTTGGGTTAACCTTGGGCCTACCCCCAACCTTACTAATCTGGGTGAAAATATCCCCTATTACAGTGCTCTATTCTAATTTTAACTCAAGTCTGAGTCCTAACAGTCTCAGCGCAGTGCACGAACTCCAGCACCGGTATGGATCCTGATACGATCTATGTACCATTGTGTAGTTATGTAAAAGTAATATATCATTGTGATTTATCTGGAATAGGTATAAAAAAAGTTAGGGACCTTTTTCCAGGCCTTTCAGGCGTATTGGGCATATAGGACTAAACCGACATTTTATAGACAAACGGCACAAGACGGGTGATGTGGTCAGCATCACGCCGGCCGCCTTTAATTCCCAGGACTGCCCCTGGTACTCATTTAAGGCTGGGATATATATATATATATATATATATATATATATATATATATATATATATATATAAATGGCTTTGATCTCCAGAGAGGCTCATCCTTGGATGGGTATCAGTTATAGTCCTGGGAAGTAAACTGAATGCCGATCGATCTATAAAATATATGTCTAGCCCTATATGCCCGTTACGCCTGAAAGCGTGGAAAAGGGTCACTCACTTACTTTTTTAAAAAAGTTTTATGAGTATAAATGCTAGCGGCTTCTTTGTGTATATTTATTGTAGCTGTTTCTCTTTATGTACACAGGAGGGCTGTTTCGGTGTATGTGTGTATGCAAATATTTTCTTTTTGTGCACGTATGAAAACTTTTAGTTCCAGAGATCCCAATATGGGTTTCAGGGCCCCAAGAGTCGACTGAGAGCTTCCTTCATAATCAGAATACATCTGCATGAGAGGTAAGAAACTAACAGCCTGCATGCAAATGAATCCGATTTGTGAAACCAATGTGCACATGACACTCAAGAGTCCAGTAGTGGACAGATATCCAGAACTTTCCACCACAGATGACAGCTCGCAAATGCGAAGAGGAAGGAGTACCAGAAGTTAGCAATCCCATTTGAAAGCAGTTATTCTAAAATCCCAAACTTGATGTAATACAGATTGTAAAAATATCTGCACATTTGGTGCACATTTCTGTAAAACTGTCTCCCACTTGCACTCTGACGTGTCCGCTATATTTTCCCCCTATTTTACTTCTCACATCTTCGCAGTCCCGTGTTAATTTTTCTGTGCCACCCATGTCTTTCTTCATTTCTCACTATTCTCATCACTACCACTCGCCCCTACCCCTCTCTCCCATCTTTGAATCCGCATGTTTCTTACCATTTTGCCGCTTACTATGTCATGCTCTCTTCTTCATAGTCCTCTCCCTTCGATCTATGTCGTCCACATTCTCACCGTCACTCTCTCTTATGTTCTTTCCTCCTTTAATTTTCTTAGTTTAGGACTATTTCCTTCGCTCATCTTAACCCCCTTTTACGCATAGGTTCCCTGCTTTTCTTTCTTTCTTTCTTTCTTTCTTTCTTTCTTTCTTTCTTTCTTTCTTTCTTTCTTTCTTTCTTTCTTTCTTTCTTTCTTTCTTTCTTTCTTTCTTTCTTTCTTTCTTTCTATCTATCTATCTATCTATCTATCTATCTATCTATCTATCTATCTATCTATCTATCTATCTATCTATCTATCTATCTATCTATCTATCTATCTATCTATCTATCTATCTATCTATCTATCTATCTATCTATCTATCTATCTATCTATCTATCTATCTATCTATCTATCTATCTATCTATCCATCTATCCATCTATCCATCTATCCATCTATCCATCTATCCATCTATCCATCTATCCATCTATCCATCTATCTATCTATCTATCTATCTATCTATCTATCTATCTATCTATCTATCTATCTATCTATCTATCTATCTATCTATCTATCTATCTATCTATCTATCTATCTATCTATCTATCTATCTATCTATCTATCTATCTATCTATCTATCTATCTATCTATCTATCTGTCTATCTGTCTGTCTGTCTGTCTGTCTGTCTGTCTGTCTGTCTGTCTGTCTGTCTGTCTGTCTGTCTGTCTGTCTGTCTGTCTGTCTGTCTGTCTGTCTGTCTGTCTGTCTGTCTGTCTGTCTGTCTGTCTGTCTGTCTGTCTGTCTGTCTGTCTGTCTGTCTGTCTGTCTGTCTGTCTGTCTGTCTGTCTGTCTGTCTGTCTGTCTGTCTGTCCTGTCTGTCCTGTCTGTCCTGTCTGTCTGTTTACTATATGCCGGGCGGCTGATCGATCCGTCTGTGGTTGCGTGGATCGGTCAGTCTCTCTTTCCAATCTGGTGAATATGCCGCCGACAGCCTTTATTTCGTAGAATTTTACAAGGTTTCAATTGTAGTCATGTTAGACCTTTTAACCACATCAAATTAACAAGAAAAAGGAATACAAGTTTTCTCCATACGGATCCGAACACAAGACGTTCAGGCCACAACGTTGTTGTAGTTCTCGTACATTTTTTATCATTTTCTCTCCCTTTTTCATTTCTTGGTATATTTTAGAAGACAAAGGCGAAATGGCTATGATTTTTAATTTTTTTAAAAGTCGTAAATCATTTCTCGCCCAGCGATGTAAGCAAATCATCTCATCCTTTGAAATGCTGATATAGAAGCTTCTCCTTCTTCTTCGCGTTTACCAGCTGTAAACTCCGGCAGAAAGTTTTGGTTGTTTAACCACTTCTGGACTCCAGTCCTGTTCCAGAACCTGAGTGTTGCCTGTACATCCGCTTCACAGGTCTGACTCATTTACATGCAGACTGTTGGTTCCCTGCCCCTCAGGCAGATATACTTAGACTTTGAAGGAAGCTCCTAATTAGTCGACTCTTACGACATGCTTCTGGGCAGTGGATCTATTCTTGTTTTCTCCCAAAGAAATATGAAATTTTTTCTCTTTGTACCTCTCGAACATAAGCCACATGCAGAAACATGCGTGATAAATGCTTTAGCAATTCTACCGAATATTATACCATTCGTGTTTATAGTCGTTTCACAAAGGGTAGAAATGGACGATTTCCAGGAAGGCAACTCTGCATTCTAAAAGTTACACACACTTCAATGAATTTATAATTTTATTTCTCACAATCTGTAAAATAATCGACAGTAATTAGCTTGATGTCAACAGTAATTATCTATTTGAAAAACTGCAAAATAAAGAAGACAGGGTTTGGTCTTCGCAGTGTTAATATATCTGACAAGATTATCCTTTATCCATTTCGCACAGTTCTTTTTTATAATATTTTTTTTTATAATAAAGGTCTTTTTAATAGTTAATATTTCATTTATTGTTAATGAATGACATTCTTTCTATATGCAGAAAAACTGAAAGAAGCAATCGCTTCTTGACCTTTTGGCAAACAATAAAAGTTCACATAAGTCATGATAAAATAAAACGGCCGCCTTTTATGTTGGGTTGGCGTTTGAATTGTGACTAAAGACAAGCTGCAGTCGAAATATACGGTGGTAACTCATTGCAGAACACAGGTGAACAAGTGGCCCACGGATCATTGCCAACTGTCTTGCATTTATGATCTTTTTATGCTGGGGCTTGGAATGTGACCTGCGACGATCCCCATCTTTAACATTCTGGCCCCTAAACTAAATTTACTTGAATAGACCTCCTTTGCACGTTCACCCCCAATCTTTCTCCCCTTCCCCTTTTTGGCATTTCCTTTGTCCTAAGCTTTTGTTACCCTTATTCACTTGGTTCTAGTTGTCACTTTCAAGATTATATGTTAGTTATTATAATTTTCTGCCCTAGCTGGGTGGTTGTGTGGCTTATAGGTTACGGATTAAGTTTTACAATCCTCTGTGCACCAGGTCTCTATTTCCTTTATTAGAAAAATTACCGTTCTTGGGGAGGAGGGCTGATCCATGACCGTCTCCAATGAAGGCCGTGTTGCTGTTCCGGTCAGGTGTAACACGAGGGCGAATACAAGTTTTTTCAGAGTGAAATTAAAAGAAGAACTGTCATTTTCACGTGCGTAGTTACCTTGCTATCTATTTACGTCATCGAAATAGGCTGTTGTGAAGAGTTAAGTGTTGTTATTAGCTATGTCTGCGAAATGTTCAGTGCCTCGAATTGTAATTAATACTTTCAGTGGATACGTACGTGTGTTTAGATTTTCATTAGGTGTTTTGAAGAGAGAGATGGCTAAATTTAGGACACCTGGGGGAAAAAACAGTATAGTATTGTAAAACATTGTCTTACGTCTGATTCTTCAAAATCTTGAGTCACAGTTAGGAAACAAACTAAATAAAAAAAAAAATTGGAAATATATTTCTATAGATGAAGCTTTAGCATGTATTGCTTTGCGCCATCCTTAGGTTTCAGAATAAAGGTGTTACCTGACATGACTACACAAGTATTTGTTAAAAAAAAAAAGTTAAGTGACAGCATTAAACATGTCAGATGGTCGTAGCTTGAAAATCTTGTATTGTAATACAGTGCCTGGGATTGTAGTGAACTTCAATGCCTAAACAGTTTTCCAGATTAAATGAGAGAAGCAGGAAGTATTTAGAAAAAGTTCTGCAGAGCAATAGACATCTGGTGGGACAGCTGAGGAAGTAACTAACACAAAAATAATTGGCTCAGTGGATGATGTGCACCGGTTACACAGTCTTGCCTTAGTGAATGATTTCAGTAGTGACCTGTACACAGTCTTGGCTAAGTGGATGATGTGAGTAGTACATTAAACACAGTCTTGGCTCAGTAGATGATGTCCGTAGTACAGCTAATACACAGTCTTGACTCAGTGGATTATGTGGATACGTATTGGATACTAACCAGCTAAAATGTTTCTATTGCACTTTCTGAATATACATTGTGGACAAAAAGAATGTTGAAAATATACTGGGTGAACAAGAAGAATGTTGCAAATATACTGTGTGGAAAAGAAGAATTCTGCAAATATACTGTGTGGAAAAGAAGAATTCTGCAAATATACTGTGTGGAAAAGAAGAATGCTGCAAATATACTGTGACAAAAATAATATTGTGAATATCCTGGGTGGACAAAAAAGCTGGCTAAGTTCACTCATTAATTTTCAGTGGATTATGTGGATATTCACCAGCTTAAATATAAATAGGTTATATTGTACTTTTTGTTTCCATGCTGTTTTCTCTATTTTGTTCGCAATATTTTAAGCTGAAAATGAGACATCATAATCAGATCAACCCCCCCCCCCCCTTTTTTTTAATCACCACCCAATATAACCCCTCTTTAAAGCAATTCCAGAAATTATTAATATTACTTTTCATTAGGAAACTAATACATTTTAAGGAGATGGGGTTATACAAGCCTATCTAGTGTATAAGCCATACTAATTAATTAATATTAAAACGTTTTTCTCTAATGTTTCCTTTTAGTTTGTGTGTGTCTATATCTATGTACAAGCACTATTAGGCAGCTTTTCCCCATAATCTGTTTTGGGAGTACTCAGGAGACGACCGGGAACACACGAAAAAAAAAAACAAACTGAAATGTCAGAGTGAAAACGGAACACTTCGTTAGCCCAGGGTGGTTACGTCACGTTAGGCTGACGTCATTAGCCGAGCGGTCCTAACTGGAGACGGTCATGGCTAACCCCGGCCACAAATCCTTACAGAAGTCGGATGTGTTGGCCGAAAGAAGCAAATATCACAGCTATGTTGTAAACAGGAACAACGCAATTGGGTCTGGGAATGAACTCAGAGTTTTAAAGACAAAGAAGGCCGCATCAACGGATTTGAAACTCTGTTAACAACAGTACTGGACGAAAATGTCGAAAGTAAGAGAGCAAGAGGTGGACAGCGATACACATCGGAGGACGACATCAAAAGTTGAATGAACAGCAGTCTGAGAAAGGTAATACCAAGACCAAAGAGAAAGTGCACTAGGGATCACTTCAAGCCAGTCTTCATTGTGAAATCGGCACGTGTTTGACTGATTAATCTCTCGAGCAGTCAGTCAGTTCTCACGTAATTTCCACACGAATCATTGGTTTACACCTTATCCTTCAGTAATGTTTTCCGGAACTGTTATTATATTATTTATGTAAAAGCGTTAAATTTTATGTTTGAGTAGGATTTTAAGAATATCTTTGTAGCGTAAATAGCGGCTTTATCTTGTGCCTGAATAAGACATCATTGTTTACTCCCTTCTACATCGGTCAGATTTTTTTTCGTATTTGATAAGACTCAGATGATAGATTTACTGCCCAGGATATTCGGGTGTATAGTGTATTGAGCCAGCTTATAGATTCGCTGTTGCTGCTCCTCACGGTTGTGAGCTGCTTTATAATAAAGCCTTCTCTGATCAGTTGTAAGTCTTGCAATTACTTCAGTTAGCACCTGCAAAATACTAGTCATCTTCTTGATAGTGCTGTTTCATTAGCCTACAAGACTTTTGTGCAGTTCATAACTATTCATGTCTGGCCTGTCTGATATTCCACTACACACGATATATATCAAAACACTTCATTTTGCTATCGCACAGTTAATATGGGCCACCATCGTGTCACGGTGTATGCGCTCGCGGTCAATGGCTTTATTTCCTATCTTTGGATACAAAGAGTTACAATTACACAGATGCTGGTCACATGTCGTCATAGTTTCCGCTTAATAAATACATATTTATTATGGCTAGTCACAGTTTAGATTTTGTAAATTCATTTTGATAAAATGAAATTAAGTGCAGCCATCTCTATTCTCAAACGACAAAGTGCGTGGCATGGATTCTGTACAGAGAAGAAGATGGGGTGGGGTGGGGTGTTAGTGTGCAGGTAAAGAATAACTAACAAGGTCGTACAGCTTTAAGCATGAAATCCAGCGAGCCATGAAGGTCGCTTCCTAAAAAGATTAGCCATGTATCGTTGTTGAAGAAGTTCATTTTCCTTAGAAGAATAATGGCTGGATTATAAAGTTCTGCATCAAACAGCGAGAACGGGTGAACCCCATAGTCTAAGAAAACAGAGGGAATAAACAATGTCCAATCCAATGTTTGTTATTTGGCTATGATCAACAACAACAACAACAACACACACACACACACACACACACACACACACACACACACACACACACACACACACACACACACACACACACACACACACACACACACACACACACACACACACACACACACACACACACACACACACACACACACACACACACACACGCACGCACGCACGCACGCACGCACGCACGCACGCACGCACGCACGCACGCACGCACGCACGCACGCACGCACGCACGCACGCACGCACGCACGCACGCACGCACGCACGCACGCACGCACACACACACACACACACACACACACACACACACACACACACACACACACTTCTAATAAAAATAAATAAATTATGTATTACAATCGACTAGCAAGGTTGTATAGAATCCCCTAAGGAGCATTTTCTATCCCCCCCCCCCCCCCCTTTTCCTTTTTTTTCACTTTTTGTTTCTCTCGATGCATATTTTCATTTCAGAAGCACATTTTTTTTTTTTGCAATCCGAATATCATCGGAACGGATCATTGTATCGTCACTGTATGAGAAGAATGGTACTTGTAAGAGTGACCTGGGGATCTGGTCGACTATCACCTTTCAAGGGAAAGGTCTGACGAATATACAGTCAGACTTTTACTGGTCCCAAGTCATTCGACGTCAATCCCTAATTTAAAAAAAAATTAAAATATTAAACATATTTATGCCATTTTGCCAACTCCTTTTTGATGACACAAGGAACTACCCAGCCCTTTTTCTGCACTCCCCTTTCCACGCCACTGTGTGCTGATATCTCTTTCCTAGTGATATATATGAGCAGGATTGAACTTAACACCGGAATAAATAATAAAGTAACATAGATCTTTGTACATATAGCCTTACATGTTTCCGGTGTTTGGTATACTCATCATAGTCCCACGACAACAGGTGTCGTTTTCTGACCAGTTGGTGTCGATTCTTTGAGGCCTGTCTAATTAGAAACATTCTCTGTCCAGGTCTGTCATGGTCGTCTTCTCTTCTTTTCTATAAAACCTCTTAGTGACCTTTCAGAGAGGCCCTTGATCTCATTACATGTCGGTACCATTGCCATTCCTGTCCTTTCACTGTTGTTAAAAGAGATTCCTAGTTTTCATGTGTTTTAGCACGAACTATATAGCTTTTTCTTTTTCGATTATAATCTATAAGCGATAATCAGCGTCAGAACAAATTACTAAAACTAGAGGATGCGGTTTGTATAATATAATTTTTTGTTGTTGCTTGTGTAAACAAAATGAGCCTGTGGTAAATTTGAAATTGTCATATTAATCACGAGACTGATTCTGAAATTTTCTGGTAATATACATACAGTGTAACTAGACAGTCTGAATTGTGTATATCACTGAGAAAGGTTGACGTGTGTGCTTTATTACATGTTGTAATAACTGTGTGGTAATGCACCTGAAAATATCCATCGAAATATCCCATGCAATAAATTTTGCACTACATTGTTATTGTCCACATTTTGTAATTAAAAAAAAAAAAAAAATTTTTTTGTATACTATTTAAACTCCATAACTGACTGTCTCACTTTCTACCCCACCAGGACATCACACAAGCGATAAACACCCGATGACACAATGTGCCACCATGTGGATGAGGATCACCGTGGAGAGGTCTCAGAAACCGCTTTCAGCCTTTAGGCCATATCTATGGCCAGGCTATATTGCGGCCCCTGGCAAGAGCCAGAGTAGGGCTTCAAAAAAAATATCATCCTATATAGGACGGAAAGTATGAATTATTATTTAAACTCTATAAAAATAGCACTGTTATTTAGAGGATGCGTGAAGCAGCTGTACGCTAACCAGCGGATGAAAAAATCGTGGGTTCAAGACGGAACAAAACTGGACGTTTTTCAGAAATGCCGTTGGCTTTAAGGTCAATGCAGCATTGAATGGTCACCAGGTGAATTCCTGGGAAGTAAATGCGATCGTCCTGTTGTTGACCACATCATTCACAGATTGCAGACTGGTCAACAAAATATTAGTCTAGTGCTAAATGCCCAATACGCTTGAAGGCGGGAAAAGAAGGTCCTCTACTTTTAAACTTTCGATGACACACAATTTGATAAGGTCATGTTGAAAACGTTTCTCAACTGAATGATGATGTTTGGCTAACATGTATTGTTTGATATAGTATCGATTTGCGTTCTGACAATAAATGGAACATGACTTTAAATACCATTGCCTAAGCCTGGCAGAGAACCATTCCTCACAAGCAGCTATAGAATCATCAGCATGCAAAAACACCTATAGAAGTTTTTAAAAAATAATTACAAAGAAAAAAAAGTCGCATGAATTAGAAAGCTGGAACAAATTTCCACCAACGCTTGGTGAGTATAGGTGAACCAGGACCCCTGGAATTATGCTGCCTCCTTTGTCTGCGACGTGTTTGAAGGTTTCCATGCAATATTAGAGAAATGTGCTTTAGCATTAGATTAAGAAGATGCACACAACAGGGTCCCCATCAAACTTCTCATGCACCAGCTCATAAATGTAAATATTCATCAGTCACTTACTAAATGGATAGCGTCAGCACTGTTCCAAAGACAAGTGGCCTTTTAATGTGTCACCTAGATCTCTGAGTTGAAAACTTTACACCCAGGTCTACCACAGGGATCACCACCATCTCCGGTGCTCTTCAATATTCACAACATCAGTGTGACATGCAAACAAACTACAGGAATACAATGACATACTGGTATATCGACCAGGGTACCAACAGAATCAAAATAATAATGATCTCCAAAAAGAAATTACGATGTATGTATATTATTCTTCTTAGCTGTCAAGGGATTTCTAAGGATTTTTCTGTAAAACCACATCTCCGAGGCCTGAAGATATTGTTCAGCTTATTTATTAATTGTCCAGAATTCATAGCCGCATCTTGTGGCGCGGTGATTTCGGTCACAGGCATGAGGCAAAGTTAAGTCTAATGTGATGTGTATAATAAGATACTCCGTACCCCACTCGGGCGCCAGACCTTCACTGTTCTGGTTTTACGGAACCTCATGCAAGACTCCTGCTGCACGTCCCCGTCGTGCGCCACGGATAATGTCTAAAATGAGCATTGACAGAGTTGGCAGGGGATCTCGGAGCTGGCGGCCCCGTATCCACTGGTCTCACTCGCCCGAGTGTTGGAACCAAACAGGTGAAGCTACGCCTGACGCATTTTGCTTCCCCATTTTGTCGTGCTAAGGGCACAACTGAAACAACGTTAAAGGTGTCTAACGTGCGATGAAAAAGAATGTACCTATTTGTGTGGGGAAAAAAAAGTCCTGGACCTGAGGGCTGCTCCCCGCTGATCTCCTAAGAGTGCAGCCTTGTAGCGCGGGAAGCTCAATACACGGTTGTGAGGTTAAGCAGTCATGGGCAGGACGTGACGATTCCTTGGGTGAGCCCAGAACCAGAGCATCATGTGTCGGCTATCTATTATGGAAGCCTCCTTGGATGGCGGGGAATGCCCATGATCTGCCCCTGCCTTCCCTTGAGGGCTGACAATTCTACCTTGGGCTGCCTTAACAAAACTCAGGTCAAGGTAAAAGCCGAAAGTCTATTTGGACGAACAACCGCGACTTACCGTAGGAATTCACAGCCGGTGAACTAGAAGAAGAAGAGGAAATAGCCGCATCTTAAAACTGACTCTTTATACAATTCTAGAATTCTTTTCCTAACTTCCAGTGACATGGATTTACTGCGAAAAAAAAAAAAAAGGTTTTTATTTTTTTTATAATAAGCAGTTTTGGCCTGTCCTTTTCTATGTTTTTTTTCCTCTGTGTAACATCCTCCATCCGATGCTACCCATGTTTCTAGATACTTACATTTCTGTACATGTCCTAAAATAACGCCTTTGACTTTTATTAAACTTTTAGGCACTATTCGTTTCTTAGAAATCACAATACTTCGGTCTTTCCATTCTTCAAACCGAGGCCCATTTTATTCATTTTATCATGTAACCATATTAACATATAATAATCATAATCATAACAATGAGGCAACAACAATAATATTCAAACATTATACAAGCCTCATTTAATTGAAAAAAAAATCATCTCATCTTACTGATTTGGTCCCTCCTCTGGGATTGGAGCTGGTTCAGATGTGTAAATCAATTTCAGGCGCCAAAAGTCATCATCAGATTGACGAAAAAGAAGATAAGAAAAAGAAGAGGAAGAAGAAGAGTTGCCAGTCTTGGCATGTAATGTATTTGCTGATATTTACAGCCTTCTCTACTGATGCAGTATCAAATTCGTTGGGCTGGTCATGTGGCCAGATCACAGGCTCCAACTCTTCTATGGTGAGCTGCAAAATGGGAAACGTTCACAAGGCGGGCAAAAGAAACGTATTAAAGACATCTTGAAGTCTTTACTCAAAGCATTTGGGATGAAGGACACCAGTCCAAGTCCAAGTCCTTTTGAGAAAAAAAAAAAAAAAAAAAAGGAAAGCTCGACCACGTTCAGACTGCTGCTAGCTAGCCTAGGCTGCTAGCAGTCTCCGCCTATATTTGTGGTCTGGGTTATTTGCGTCACTTTCGTGACTGCATTTTATTGTTTGTGCCATTTCTGGGCTTGATGCTTCCATCCGAATCAAACCACTCGTCTTGTTGTCACTGGTGCATGTCTTCCTTCTTCTTTCTTGGTGTTTCTTGTTTGTTCTGTCTCCCTTTGATCTGGCTAGGCGTATCTCTAAGGAGAGCGAGCTTCCATACACAACATCCTTTGTACCACCATTTATTGTTTTAAAATTTATTTTAATTTTGCCAAAAAGTACTGAAAACAGTTTTTGAATTTGAATAGTTCCGAAATGTGAAAATGTTCCGCGTGTGACCATAGTTGTCTTATAGTTGTCTTCCTGTAATATGAACGGGTTAGTCATGTAATAGATATGTGTGTGAGAGTTTATGTGGAGTCTTAGGCGGGTCCAGTCTTCATTTGTTATTATGTGATCGGGTTGTGTTGACAGCTAAGCTCCGGTGTACGTAAATACCATATAAACGGAGCATCCAGCTCACGCTTTGAGATCCAAATGTTCGGCGATGAGAATTGCTGTGGCATGTTGGGTAACGAACTCAAGTGCTCTCTGTGGGAATGGGTTCGGGGGTTAAACTCATAGTGCATCCAAAATAGTTAGGGAAAGGAGAAGGGAAAGGGGGCGGGAGGCCATTCAGTCATTTCTCGTCGTTGCCGTCTTGCTGGATTCTAGCGTGGCCTTTTGCAGGGACTATGTGTATCAGGTTACCAACCTTTGCTATCATCCCAGTGATGGGGTGGTATTGGTGGTTATGCGTTCTAGTCCTGTTATTATCGAGTCACTTGTTTTCCCTATTTGCGGTCAGTCATATCTTGTTGTGAGTCCTGTCGGTCATGAGCATGTTGTATGCATGCTGTGGAATTGGATGGTTTTGTGTATGAATCCCCGGAGTATATGGACGCACCCAACTAGGTGTATGCGTACATGCACTCGAGTACCCATACACGCAGACAACAATACATATTTGCACGTCCTTTCCTACTTATCAGTGTATGCATACCTAATTGACATTACGTACACACGCAAACTCTTTCATATGCGTCTACCAATGCCTGTGCTTACATTCATAAAAAACGAGTAGATCCACACGTAGTGACATTCACTCTTGTGCGTTTTGTGTCGCTATGCCTGTAATTTCGTCTGGTCGTGTCACTTTTAAGTTATGTCTCGTTACTTGTATGTGACCTGTCCGGTACTGTCTTATCATGTTTTGGTGGATTGTGTGTGTTGATAACGTTCTTGCTGCGTACACACCTCATTCCATTTGTTCTCATTAATTAAGAGACATGCAGCAACACAATTAATGGGTTCTTTGAGTGCACTGTCATTCATACACACACAAATATATAAATATACAGCTCCCATATATATACACACATGCACACTCATACCCACATAAACATGCATACAGTAACACATTTTTATATCCATGTACTCATTAATCTGTACCTTTCGCACAGCTATATTCCCACTGTCCTATCCATACGTGATCCCTTACCATACGCCTACATACACCGTGTCTTATGTATCCATCCTATATATAAATGCACGCATACTACACGCACTCATCCTAGTGTATGTATCCATGTTCACATCTATGCACTCATCATACTTACACTACCTCTCTGACGCTAGGGTGTCTGGAGTTACCATCTGATCAGTTCCTTCTGTTGAACTGAGTAGATCCTTAATCTGGTCTTTTTAGTTTTGGTTTGTTTTAATAAGGTATTGTTTAACCAGTTTTTGGATGTCTTTATTGCTATCTACCTTTAAACATTTGTTTGCAGTAATTTGTTGTTTGCGTTTTAGAAAATACTCCTCAATGGTTTTCCTCTCCAATTTATATTTAGTGCAGTTTATTATATAATGCTCTATTTTATTATCTTGAAAGCAGTCCAGACATATAGGAGATGTAAATTTCTCTGGATGCCACCCTAACCTAGCTCTCCATAGTAGTTTGTTAGCTGGGATTTTCAGTTTGTCACGTACCTGTGTGTTAAGGCTGGGCTCTTTAAGGTTATTGTAGGCATCTCTGCCTTTAGTGATCCCTTGCCATTGTAGTTTCCACATTTTAATTATATGTCGTTTGATTATGCTAGTCCTTTTAGTTTTTCCGAGTCCTACATCTACTAAAACATCACATTTTGCTCCTTTTTTGGCTGCTATGTCAGATTCTTCATTGCCTATTACACCTCTGTGTGCTGGTACCCATGCTATGGTGACTTGGCATCCTTTATTCTTGAGCTGGGTTGTTAGATTTAGGATTTTTTCTTTAATATCTGGTCTACTGCTAGTTTTATGTGTTTTTAACGTCTGCACTGAGGACAATGAATCTGTCAGTATGGTAAATTTAGTTGGAGGTTTATTAATTACCAACTCTAGTGCCTTCATTATGCCGACTAGTTCTGCTGTGCATACTGCCACGTGATCTGTTATTTTATATTCTCTTTGCATATTTCACTGTGGGATTATTACTCCTGTTCCTACCTCTCCTGCTTCATTCTTAGACCCGTCAGTGTATGCAACCAGATTATCTGATCGGATCTGGTCTATGTATTCTTCTGTTATTGTTTTGGCTTCAAATGTTTCAGTATTCTTATTAATAATTTTCATCAGACTCATGTCTGTCCTGGGCAGCTCTAGTCTCCATGGAGGGATTCGAGGGACAAACCTAACGCTTGCCTCCAGAGTCCTAGCTAAGTCCTCATCATCGTTAATTTCTAGTGCAGCGTCCCAGGCTGCTGGTCTCTGTATATCTCTGACCGGTCTGTCACCTAGGTGGGTAATGTTATGATGAAAAGCGTCTGAAGCTGGGTGTCTGGCATCGTTGGCCGCTTTCATCCAATAGCTATAAGTTAGTTGCTTCCTTCTGAGGTTAAGCGGTGTGATGCCTAGTGCTACCTCCATGGGCTCTCTCGATGTCCCTTTGCCAGCGCTTCGCACTGAATCCTATCAAGTTTGCATTTGCTTTTCTCTGATGCTGATTCATATACTACGCTTCCGTATTCTATTTTTCCCCTAACGAAAGCTTAATAATATTGTATTAGGGTGTCCTGGTGTGCTCCCTATCCGGTTCATTTAATCATTCTCAGCACATTATTGTACTTTTTGCACTTTACTACGAGAGCATCGATGTGCTTAGCCCAGGCCATTTGCTCATCCAGAATCATTCCTAGAAATTTCGTCGAACGTGTCCGCTGAACAGTTCTACCATTAATTTTGAGTCTCGTTTCTTCTGGGTTATAATTAAGCTGTCTTTTAATTTTAAATATCATGCTTACTGTTTTGTCAATGTTGATTTTAAATCACCATTTTCCCATCTAATGTGCTACTTCGTCTAGACTTTTCTGTAGTCTTTTCTTAGCGCAGGGGATCTGCTTATGGCTGTGGTAGATTTCACAATCGTCCGCAAATTGAGTTAGTCCCGTGTCCTTGTTCGTGATGGCATCATCAAGGTCGTTTACTAATATACTGAACAGGGTAGGGGATATTACAGCACCCTGAGGAATTCCATTCACCTGATCATAAGTTTGTGATCTTTCATTATTAACTAGTACTGAAAATGTCCTATCTTGTAGAAAGCTTCGAATATATCTATAGGTTCTTCCGGTGAATCCTAGTTTAGCTGCTTTGAACAAGGCTGCTTGCCGATAGAGCTGGTCGTATGCCTGTTCCAGATCCAGGAACACTGCCATTGTCTTACCTCCTGTTTTAAATGACTTTTTAACATGGTCCTCTAATTTTATAATTTGATCGAGGGTGCATCTGTTAGATCTAAACCCTGCCTGAGTTTTGCTAAACAGGTTATTTTTCTCCATGTGAAATGTTATTCTTTTATTGACGATTGTTTCTAATATTTTCCCGAGGTGGGATGTTAGAGATATTTGTCTATATGAGTCAACTTTTTGAGGGTCCTTATTAGCCTTTTTAATAGGTATGATGGTTGCTTCCTTCCATCTTCTTGGAATCTCTCCCTCTTTCCAGATCTCATTGTAGAAATCGGGACACCAGTTGGAAGGCTGCCCCTATATACCGAAATGCTTGGCGTGAAACTCTATACAGAGGCGCGACTACATGTGAAACAAACATAACAGCACGTCTGATTAAGAATAGGATGGACAGAAAGGCGACTGCAGGAGCTCCCCTCCCTGGCACAACACTCATTCCCTGTCCTCACTGTCTAAGAACTTTTCGGGCCTGTATCGGCCTCATCAGTCATCTTCGTACCCACACTTGATGAAAAAGAGTGGTCATAATTATTGTGATGGACAATACACATATACAGCCTCGGATATTTCATCCATCTATGGTTTGTGTGGGCGATCTCAGGTCTATTTCGTTGTGTTTAAGTGACAAGGCTCTCTGTGTGCACTTTTTGTTTTTTAAATCCCCCCCCCACCCCCCCCCCCCCCCCCCCCCCCCACCCCCTGTAGATTTAAATTTTGTGAGATTAAAACCCAGCAGTCAAGAATAAGAGAGATAAAATCCCCGAAACCTGTTCAACCATATAGCTGAAAAAGCACAGTTATAATGGGGTGGTACAAACTGGTTGCGAAATATCCTGTATTTCGGTTCAGGTGGATTGTGATCAACTATCTTGTCGTGTTCTTTAAATATGTCCGAACCATTGTGTTCGTTAATAATTTATAATATAATGATGTACCTTCATGTGTATGAGCTGATTTAAACAGAACTGAGCAAGTTACCATCCTTCTCTAATGCACAGGAAACTGTACGTGGACAAACACACGAGTAAACTAGGTATTCGCCAAACAGCCCTTTGCCAGTGTTTTTAACTGAACAGACCCCAAACTTGTCTTCCAAGACTGTACTTTCTTGGAGGAGTTGCGAAGCAACACGTGGCCACATCCAGTAGACATGATAACTAAGCTTTGGGAAACATGACTGACCTCGAACTGTCAACCCAGTAAAGGTAAAAGGTAAAGTCAAGAGATCTGAACCAGCGTCATTGCACACGGTTATAAACCATAAGTGCTCTGCCATCAGTACGGACAGCTGATAAGAATTTTCCATTTGTGTCGCCCTCCGCACGTAACTCTGTAGCTACAGCGACGTTCCTCCATTTACCCCAGAGTGTCAACTCTGGTACCCATTTCCTAGAGGCTGGGTGAACCTCAGAAACCGCTTGGTTTCGAACACCGACCGTGGGCTGCAGCGAGTCGCAGCTGGATTTGAAAGCGAGCCTCTTATCGACTGCGCTTACTCAAGGTTATGTGTCAACCCAGGTTATGGCCCACAGTCGATTAGGTACATGCCCAGAGATCGCTGAAGAAGAAGTATTTGCTGAAGGTGTTAGTGCCATGCAATATGATTTTATAGTAACAGTTTTTCCTTTTTTCCTTCTCTGAGAGAATATATATCTGAACTTCTAACGCCCCATTTCGATTGTCAACCCGAGATACCCAGTTCTTGTTTATGTTTGCTCGACGAATCAGCATCATGGCCCACGGGTGTAATCCAAAAGTGCTCCGTTCTTCTTCTAATATAATCTAAGTCTGAAGAAACTCAGCGCAGTGCACGAACTCTCTTACACCGGTGAGGATCCTGAAACACTTTAGTTATATTTTTAACACAAAAGATGTGCGCGGGCAGCGCCGTTAGGCTACTCTTTTCGATTTCCAACTGCTAAGGGATCTTTTGCGTGCACAGCAATACACACGGGCATCCGAACTTACTCCACACAGACCAGGGTAAATCACTAGAAGTCCATGTGAACAAAAATCGCAGACTTCATAGAGGTTGAACTGAGAACGCTAGCACTGGAGGCGAACACCATACCTAATGACCACTCAGCCCTCTCCACCCCCCCCCCACCCCCGCCTCCCGCTTGTAAAGACTAAGATTCACTTAACAGTACACACCAGTATAGCGAATAGAGTGGCTGTGTGTACTATCGGAGAAGGAAATTGTCAAATCAGTTATGTCCTATGTGAAGCAAGCAGTAAACGTATGACGAGTTCCTGGCAACAAGCTATGTGGTTCTAGAACAGTGTTTTCTAACGTGGGGCTCACGTCCCAGAGAGAGTCTTTTTGATTAATTAGGGGGTGGTTGGAATTCGAAAATGGACTTTTTCCAGTTTACATTACATGGGGGGGGGGGGGGGGGGCCTACGAATTTTAGATCAGCTTAGATGGGGCATGACACAATAAAGGTGGGGACAGACTGTTCTAGGGACTTTACTGTGGTGAAATCTTTCGCTACAAATGGTGTCTTCCGTAATACACGTTTTCATAGTCTCTCTCTCCCCCGCCCCTTTTTGTCCCCTCTGTCTATGATTGAATCTGTAGAATTACCATCTCAAGGATGAGAATCAAACCGGTACAAATCCCAGAAGCTCATTCAACCATATAGCCATGTAAAACAGTTATACTGGGGAAGCAGAAAGCGGTTACAAGTTAACACGTAGTCAGGTGGGGGTGGATTTGATAGAGCAATGCAAATATCACATAATAACAGGAGACGACGTTTGAATGACGGGGATATAAGGAAGGGGTTATGGAAATATGGCATTCCATAGCAGTCTGACAGCATAGGTTGGGAAACTGGGGGTAAATAAGATTAGGTGGCGGGTTATCGTGATCCTTAATTTCTGAACAATATACGGGAGAGAGAGAGAGAGAGAGGGGAAAGGGGAGGTGAAAAGAGACAAAGAGAAAGAAAGAGAGCGATAGCTTGAATGAGTAAGAATATGAAAGAGAGAGAGAGAGAAAGAGAGAGAGATAGAAGGAAGGGAAGGTGAAAAGAGACAAAGAGAAAGAAAGAGAGCGATAGCATGAATGAGTAAGAATACGAGAGAGAGAGAGAGAGAGAGAGAGAGAGAGAGAGAGAGAGAGAGAGATGGAAAAGGGGAGGTGAAAAGAGACAAGGAGAAAGAAAAAGAGCCATAGCATGAATGAGTAAGAATATGAGAAAGAGAGAGAGAGAGAGAGAGAGAGAGAGAGAGAGAGAGAGAGAGAGAGAGAGAGAGAGAGAGAGAGAAGAAAGGGGAGGTGAAAAGAGACAAAGAGAAAGAAAGAGAGCGATAGCATGAATGAGTAAGAATATGAGAAAGAGAGAGAGAGAGAGAGAGAGAGAGAGAGAGAGAGAGAGAGAGAGAGAGAAGAAAGGGGAGGTGAAAAGAGACAAAGAGAAAGAAAGAGAGCGATAGCATGAATGAGTAAGAATATGAGAGAGAGAGAGAGAGAGAGAGAGAGAGAGAGAGAGAGAGAGAGAGAGAGAGAGAGAGAAAAGGGGGGGGGGTGTGGTACACCTATTGTATAACCGTGTATGTGTTTGGAATAATGTTAAGTAAAAGCCGGCTGCCTTGTTTGGATAGAGAGATAATAAATCTCCTTGTCAGATCGTGTGAAAGTAATACTGACCTATGTCGAAATGTATGAAAGTAATACTTGTCCTTATAAGAAAGTATGACAGTTATATTATCTAAGAAAGAATAAGTGTAATGATGGTCTGTGTCAGAATGTATGAACGTTCTAAATGTCTGTGTAATAAAAGATACAATTTATAAATGTCTATGTCAGCAGCAATCCTCCAAAAAAAAAAAACAGAACTGAAGTTGAATAAATTTCAAAATAACTGACAAAAAATCATGAACATAAAATGAGTTGAAAAAAAAAAAAAAAAAGGTGAGGAGATCGGAGAATTGTCTGGACATATACCTGTATCTACAGCGATAAGATTAAGATGGTGGAGATATATGGGCCCACTTTGAGACAAAATGAGCAAAGAATTACAAAACAAGCACTGAAAAGAGAAATACGCGTTATAAGATAAAGAAAGCGTCAAAGGGGAATCATTTCGAGTAACTATTATTACGAGAAGCTAACAAATAATGGACTGAACTCCATGTCAGAAATCGAGAGAATTGACTGTAATAGAGTGGATTGGAGGAATCAAATGCCAGTCCTGTGTGACGTTCAATGGCACACAATGGATGATTGTTATGACGTCAGAAGGGAGCTGCGTGGTCTCGAGATATGGCGTCCAATTCGAGTGCTAGAGGTTCCGGGTGCAATCCCCAGTAAGGGCAGGGATTTTTTAAACGTGGACTTCTAGTAATTCCCCCTGGTATCCGGGTAGTGAGATCAGACTTCCGTGTGCATTGTTGCTCATCAATAGATCTTTTGGCAGTTGGAAATCGAAAAGAGTAGCTTAACGGCGCTGCCAGGACAACATTTTGAGTAAAAAATGTACCCAAAGTATTTCAGAATCCTCGCCGGTGCTACAGAGATTGTGCACTGTGCAGAGCTTCTTCGGACTCAGAATTGAGTTAGAAGAAGAACGGAGAACTTATCAGTTACTATCCGGGTGCCATGATGTTGATCCGTTGTTCAAAACATTAAAAGCTGTTATGATGTCAGACGCAATACAAGTAGTAACAGACATTTGTCAGAGGGCGAGATGTATATTGTAAGGTTAGAGTGAAGGTGTGTCGGAGGGAATAAAAGTCATGTGTGTGCGTTACAAATAGCATGGACATGTTTTTCATTGTTCATTTAAAGATCATTTTCATTGCACATCGGACATGACCATAAGTGCTCCGATCTCCTCCTGAATATGTCTCCAGGTATTTTTAGGCTAATAAGTCCAATTCTCTTCTAGGTGATGCAGTGACGGGTGGCTCCCGCATGGTTTTCGTGTCTCGCAGCTCCAAGTTGTACACCCAGGGTATGCAGTCTATTCAGTGAAAAATCATTTTCCACAAAGCTGAAAGCCTCACAGCGTTTAGTCCGTTGTATGACATTGATGATGTCTCTCCTGTCCATAGATGGCCCATTCCTGACTCAGCACTGCCAGCCAGGGTGTCTGCTTTCTCATTGCCTTTCACACCAGCATTCACTGGGACAAAAAGTGAAGGTGATTTCGCGAAACGCTGCGTGGTGTATCAAATTAAGGCACTGTTTCCGTAAATGCACCGCCTTGGTCTTCTGTAACACGCTCACTGAGTTGTTGAGCAAACGAACAACTGTGAACTCCAGAGTCTTCGGCCATTCTACGGCCTTTGTCACATCCGTGACCTCCATTGTCATGCTGCTGGTGGTAGAAGAAAAGGCTCCACCGTCTTCTTTGATGACTTTTCCTGTTCTTGTTTTGAAAACCTATGCATTTCGCTTCTGACGAATCACAGAATCATCTTCAGGTGATTAGTATTCCTCCACACAAATACAATCACTTCTGGCTAGCATGAACATAATCCACATCACATCTACACTAGAAGGAATTAACATTTTTACATCAGAACTGTAATACCAAACGGAAACTGAACGAATTTAACGTTAACGCGGATTAAGAAAACGGGCAGTTAAACGTCTGAATAACATTAAAAAGTAAAATTTCTAATGAACTAATCAGATCGTCTTTACCTCTCACAACATTTCAGTATTCGCCTACAAGAAAACTCAGGCCAATGCTGAAGATTCGTCGCAATATAGATTCGAACCATCGACTTAAGACAGCGAACTACCAATTGCCCTACTAAGACTCACTATATATGCTCCACGTGTGGGTTCCGGGATCCCCTTGTTGAAATAAACAGACTAACTGACGACCTAATAACAAGCATGTCCTTGAAAGCTCCTAATTAAGGGCTGCGTCATTCCAGGTGGGAGAACACCCGAAATAAAGACACAGAACTAACAGTCTGCGAACACAAAATATCAGATCTGTATATGGACGTGAATACAAAACTCAAGCTCTGGAACAATATAAATACCAGAAGTGGACAAACAATTGAAAGTTTCTGTGGAATTGACAGCTTGTGAAAGCTAAGAAGAAGGTTGTATATTTGAAACTGTAAGTTCTTGTGGTGTTGAAAGTCATGCTACCCACAACCTTCTGTCTCGTGTATTTCTGTGACACAGATGACCTTTCACGCAAGGAAGTTAAACTGTTCGGCATCTTCTCTCTCTGTCTCTTGCAGCTTCTTTTCCTCTGTAATCCTCCTACTCTCCGCATCGATGTACTGAAGTTTGTCTCCTGATATTGCCACCACAGAAAAAAGACTTCTTATGATGTGGGCTGTTCTCTTTACGTGTTAATTTCTTTCAAGAAAATAGTGATTATCTTCTTACCTATCTAGATCATTCGTCTATAAAACCCCTCTTTGCAGCCTCCACATAATTTTCTACTAATTTGCTAGCTGTCCATCTTTTACTTCTGTATATAAAGAATGACACATTATAGCTTTGTACACACACAGACATGGGATGCACTGTCCCAGCAAATAGCACAAATGCTCGACAGGTACAAATACAAAACCTCGACAATCTTTGGAAGAGCGACCATAGTGAATAGCTACATAATGTCCAAAATCACCTATTTGGCCACTGTAATGGATCCCCCCAGAAAATTCATCCAGGAAATTAATAAACAGGTCAGAAGTTTCATTTTTAGGTTCACCTTCCATTGTATTTCCAATAGGACCCTGCACCAGGAAAAGAAAAAGGGGGGAATTAACCTTAGGGACCTAGAAACCCATATTAAAGCATTAAGAATTAGAAGGGTGGGGGAAATAATAGCAAACCCAAGGGAGAATGGCCTGGCCCTCTATTATATAGCAATTAGGATCCATTACTTAAAACCCATAGACAATAGTACTCCCCATCACATGGGGACTCTTCCAGCCTTCTATCAACACTGTCTCACCACACTGATAGGAAATGAACACTTATTGCAGGAACCCACACAAAAAATATACAGACAGATCATACAGAGAACTGCCCCACCTCTGCATCTCAGGATCAAGTGGGGTCAGCCTCTGTACATAACAGACTACACAAACTACATTCTCTAACTTACACATCAAACAGATAACTGCTAAGGCCAGAGAGGTGGGATACAGACTCCTTTTTAACATGACTCCTACAACACAGAGGGAGGCCCATAGGGCAGGCCACACTGCACAATGTCTGTTGTGCAGGGAGAACAGACAGGAGTCTGAAAAACACCTCTTCTATGACTGTCCCACAGTCATACCTACACACACATTTCTTAAAGAATTAATCAGCAGGCACACAGGCAAACAAACCAATGTCTATACAGCAATCTTTATCAACACAATTCCAAAAAGTAACAAAAGCACACACATAAAACTGTTACAGGCCTTAGCAGAATACAGACAACTGGTTTGGTCATGCCGCAACATGGCCAAATACAAATACAGAACATATAACAAAAACCTTTTTATTCTCATGTTTAAATACAAAATACAAAACATATTCCCAGAAGAAAACACATAAAAACACACACAGTACAGATACAAACTATATCACATACTAACTAAATCTGTGAATGAGAAAGTGTGAGTTTCTCATACACACAATGGTATGTAATATTTTCTGTGAGTAAAGAAACAGCAAGATGGAGAGTCATCTGTTCTCCATACTAAACTTTATATAATTTCTTGTCATTAATTTCATCCTGATTTTAAAACATCATGTTTAACAGATAACACCATTACATCATCCCCCCCCCCCCCCCCCCCCCTTTCTTTTTCCCTTTGTTTTAGATTTATTTTAGGAAAGGGTTTGTGGGATATTAGTATATTGATAAAGGGGATTTAATTAAATCAAAGGGAAATAATCATTAGAAAGATTAAGTTTTATTTTTGTAAACCATTAAGATCCTGCAAAATGGGGAACACAAGAACAACTAAATGGCATTGGGAATCAGTTGTTCTGAAAAACACCTCTTTTATGACTGTCCTACAGGATATAATTTTGGCCGGCCTGCAAAGGCTCTTTAAAGTTAAAATGAACGCTGTTGCCTGTTAAAGGGCACATAGGGCTCGATGGGAGATGACATGCTTGCTTGCCTACCCTGTTTTCTTTCTCACACCCCCCCCCCCCCCCCTTGGGGCTCTTCCTTTCTAGCTTTTTGTTCCTACTCAAGGAAATCCTTTTGGCTTCTTATGCCCCTCCCTTTGTGTCCTTATCCTGCTTTAAAAACTATGTATCGCGTGCCACAGGGCGGTTTGACATGAATGGTCAAGAGTGTGGTGTGTGAAATCCTTGTTTTCCTACCATTGTCAGTATTAATGTTTCACGACTTTTCAGTTGTAAGGGAGGTCAGCGATGCTTCATCTGTTGACTTATCTGCCCCTTCTCCCGTCCCGTGTCTTGCCTACTATGTGTTTGTATTCCCTACTACTTTCCAATGTTAGTTTTTAAATATCTGCAACGTTCTTTGTTTCCCCTACTAAGTAAACACGGATCATAACAGATTTTATTTGATGAATTTGTTGTACATATGATCTTCACTGTTGAACAATATATTGATGCTGAATGTAAACAAAATGAGTGGCCCTGTCTATCGTCCTATCCGGCCTCTCTCCCATTTCCCATCCCTGTCCATCTACTATGTTTTCGGTTCCCCTTTCTATTTTTCTGGTGTTTGTTTAAATGTTGGTAATGTCTTGTTTGTTTTTACAATTTTCACTGGTAAATTGCTGTAAGTGAAAAATTTACACAATTATAAACATACTTGAATTTTCCAATGCTTCTTTACACTATTGATGATAGCCGAAGGGCAAAATGTAAATAAAATGAATGGCCCTGACTATCCTTCCTTTTCTCCCCCCTTTCTTCCCCCCTAGACCCCCTCCCTGTCCGTCTGCTATGTTTTCGTGACCCGACCTTTTCTCTGTGGCAAATATAAATATATATATATGTATATAATTTTATAACATGTAAACATTACCATCGAAACGTACCGTTTCCGCTGACAGGCCCAACAACCCCGGCTTTCCTTCAAAACGCCCGGTCCTTTCTGCCTCCGCCTATCTCTACCTACTGCGAAATGTCAGTGAGAAACGGTACAAACCATCATCATTTTCTTCATATCACCTTATTGATTTTGCTTTTGTAAAGAGATTTATATAAATATGCTCCAATGAGTAGCCTTTTCTATTTTCCCTCCTTTGTCTCCCTTATCTGTCTACGCTTTCGTGTCACTTCTCTTTTCCTTTCTTTCTTTCTTTCTTTCTCTCTTTCTTTCGTTCTGTCTTTCTCTTTTTCTACTCATTTGATTGTTGTACATATAAACATATATATAATTTAATAACATGCAAACATTACCATCGGAACGTACCGTTTCCGCTGACAGGCCCAACAACCCCGGCTTTCCTTCAAAACGCCCGGTCTTTTCTGCCTCCGCCTATCTCTATCTACTGCGAAATGTCAGTGAGAAACGGTACAAACCATCATCATTTTCCTCATATTCCTCATATCACCTTATTGTTTTTGAATTTGGAAAGATTTTTGTAACAAATATGTTTCAATGAGTAATCCTTTCTATTTCCTCATTTGTCTCCCTTACCTTTCTATCTTTCTTTCTTTCTTTCTTTCTTTCTTTCTTTCTTTCTTTCTTTCTTTCTTTCTTTCTTTCTTTCTTTCTTTCTTTCTTCCTATTTTTATTCCTTTCCTTTGCTTTCTCTCTTTCCCCTTCATTACTCATTTGATTATTGTGTATATATGATTGTATAACATGCAAACATTACCATCGAAATGTACCGTTTCCGCTGACATACCCAACAACCCCAGCTTTCCTCCAAAATGCCCGGTCCTCTCTGCCTCCTCCTGTCTCTACTCCCTGTTTGAAAGTCAGTGAGAAACGGTACAAATCATCATCATTTTATTCACATCACCTTATTGATTTTGCTTTTGTTTTTGCTGATAGGTAAGATATTCGTTTATTTACGTCTGGTTCAAGATTTTGATCAATTGTCATGCTGTTAGGTAATTTAGAAGCTAGCTCAGGTGTGTATGTGTACTTAAGCTTGGGCACTGAATCTTAACACAGGGAATGTAAGCAATTTATACACGAGGCAATTATAAAGTGTGTTGTTATATAAGGTGTTTTTTTTAGAGTCACAATATAAATTCTAATCGGTTTTCAGATCAATTTTAAAGCGCGGAGAAAGATCAGATGTAGTTAAAGACTAGTAAATAGATATATGTTATCTTCATGAGGGTAATTTATTTATTATATACCTTACATATTCTTTAAAAAAGTGTATGCATAGTATTTTCCATCAGTGTTTTTCAACATACGGTATGCGGGACCGGCACCAGTCCGCGATCATTTCCCGAGGTCTTTCTAAAACTTTCGTTTTATCATATAGCTGCTACATCATTCGGGCATTATAATGCTGCTGATCGACTGATATGCTGCTAGCAACAATGTTCATATTGTGATATTAAGAAAACCACTATCTTTACCTCAGTTATTCTAAACATCATCATAATCATCTTAAAAGTCTGATCCTTGTGGTGTTGGTAGTAATGGATATCTACAACCTTCTGTCTCGTGTACCTTGAATCAACGCTTACACAGATAATCCTCCAAACTATGATGTCAAACTGTCCAACATCTTCTCTTTGTGTCTTCTTCTGCCTAGTTATCCCTCCACCATTCCCACTGCCACGATGTACTCCAGTTTTCTCCTTCTCATGATGTGACCAAAGAATGAAGATTGTTTTCTCCCGATAAAGGCAATCTGTTTTCTTTATGAGTTAGTTTCTTTCAAGACATCTACATTATTCTTTTTATCAGCACAGGGTGTTCTTATCAGTCGCTTATGAAACCACATCTCCGCAACTTCCAAATACTATTTCACTAAACAACCAACTGCCAGTCATCAGTATCATACATCATGCTCTGTGTAGAAGGTCGCTCCGATGACTAACCTGCTGACAGCCTCTTTGTCACTTTTTTTTTACCTCATTTGTAATGTCTATAATACTTTGTCTTCTTTCCTTTTGATTGATTCCCCTCTTCGAATGCCTCATTTGTAATGTCTATAATACTCTGTCTACTGTCAATTTGATTGATTCCAACTTCTTTTGCTTCATGTATTGTTGCAAATTTATTTTTTAAAAGCGAGTTCAGTAAAGTATTTCGTGTACTGTACGTTTTTGTCAAAATATGAGTCTAATTCACGACACTGGAAAACAATAAATGGCATAATATAATTATCCTTCTCTGGTTTTCACTTGTCTAATCATGCCCCTCCATTGTCCAGTAAGAATTTTTTTTCCACTCACATGTAATTTATTTATAAATGCATTGGTCTCCTTTCTGTGTTCTGGGTTTTAATACCCAATACTAGCTGATTATTGTGCCTCATTTTATCACCAAGCCATTGCAACCCCATGTTTGTACATGTTTCTGTTTTTATCTTGTCTGTAATGCCTTTCCTAATTGTGTTAATCTGGTCTCTTTCCGTCCTGTTTATTGTCAAACAAACTATAATACCAAACCATTTGTTTTTAGCTTTGCTTATATCATGCGTGGGTCAATACTGCGAAATGGTTATTAATTTCTGAAGTTCATTTTTAGCATTACTTGAAATTAAACGTACATCCCCCTCCCCCCATCCCTGGAAAACTTCAAATAGATGTGTAAGGGTACAAACTAGAATAAATAATTCCTGATCTATAGCCAATATTGAATGTTTTAAAAAAGCTTACACAGCTGGACCACCATCCACACCTATATTCGAGTATACACCATTTGAATCTCTTATATAATATTGTGTGAAAAAGAATAGTGAAAAAAATCAAATGTGACAGACACAAATCAATATTAATAATAATAATTTAAAAAAGAAGGGAAAACAAATATTACATCTGTGTCAGTTTAAGTCTGTGTTTGCTTGTCTGTCCGCCTTTGTTTGATTGTTTGTCTGTGTTAACATTGTGTTCCTTCTTTGTGTGGCCAGATATTTACTTTTTTATGTTTGAGGTCTTGTAAATCTGTCGATTCAATTGGATTGTAGTTTTTTTCTGTTTAGAAATCTGTCTTCACCACATATCTATTCACATATGCAAATGTATTTAATATTCATCATCATCATTGTCATCGTCATCAACCTCACCCCTACCATCGCCATCTTCATCATCATCATTATCATCATCGTTATCATCATCATTGTCATCATCATCCTAATTATCATCATGATCATCATCGTCGTCGTTGCCGTCATCATCATCATGTGATGTACCGATAAGCGTAGGCTCTTATTCTTCTCTAGCACACAAGATCACCATAATCTGTCATCCCTTAAGTGCTCTTACTCGCTTCCTCTGTATTGCCAAAGCCACACAGTTGTTTATCTTTTTGCTTTCCCTTTCCTTTTTTCCTTCAAATGTCTATACACCTTTTGGTGAAGCCGTTAGAAGCTCAGCTGAAGATCCAAAAATCGTGGGTACAGATCCGAACTAGCCAGACTTTTTACTCAATTGAAATTGGCTCCCAGCCCTATATTGAATGGGTACCAGTTAAAGTCCTGGAAAATAAAGTCGGCCGGTGTGACGTTGACCACATAACCCATGGAGTGCCCATTAGTCTATAAAATATAGGTTTAGCTCTATATACTCTATATACCTTAGGCGTGAAAAAATGGGTTTTTTAAATACGTCTTTTATGCTGTAATTCCTCATATCTATCTGTGTATCCAACTTCCTTTCGTCTATTTCTTGTTCTTCTTGTTCTTCTTCTCTTCCACCATTTACCTCATCGAGGTGTGGGGGAGTGGGGGGGGGGGGAGGGAGGGGGGAGAAGATGTAAAGATCGTTTTGAGCTTTTCCCAGTGGTGTTCAGCTCTGTTAGGTTGCTACTGATGATGTCGCTCCATATCTTGTGCGGTCTTTCCCTTGCTCTATGTCTATTTTATTTTTCAGCCTGGCTCTCAATGGCAGTTGGGCAGTTGGAACCAGGGCATTCTAATCAAGTGGTCAAAGCATGTGATTTATTATTTTTTTATGAATGGTTGCAGTCCTAGTCTTCTTCTAGGATAACTGATTGGCTGACTTTCTACCCCACCAGGACATCACACAAGCGATTAACACCCGATGACACAATGTGCCACCTTGTGGGTGAGGATCACCATGGGGAGGTCCCAGAAACCGCGCTCAGTCTTTTGGCCATATTTATGGCCAGGCTATATTGCGGCCCCTGTTAAAATCCAGAGTAGGGCTTCGAATAACAAAAAAATTCATCCTAAAAGGACGGTGATAATTGTCACATAACCTGATTTGCTTTCGCACCTCGTAAGTCTGTCAATTTTTCCATCTGAGGTAAAAATGACCCTAAATATTTTTTTATTTAATATATCCTTACTATCATCACAAACACCAGCATTATCATAATCGCCAAGTTCCTAACCTCCAGGGTGAACGATCTTACTTCTCTACACCTTGCTTTTCCATTTCAGGAAAACTCCAGATGAAGAACATTCTTGTTTTCTCTCCCCTTAATCCCTCAATCGCAATTGTCACAGAATTTTCTTGTTGTTTTCTTCTCGCTGTGTCTTTTTTCTCTTCTTCTTCTTCGTCATTGTCGACGGAGATATAAAGTTCTGCTTCTTGTTCTTCTGACCCCCTCAACCATAATCACATCCTGCTGATGTTGTCTTTCCATCTCATTCTTGGTCTACCTCGTGTTCTACGTTCTCTCCTCCATTCTCAGGGTATGGCCAACAGTAGTGACTGCAAATGTGTTATATGATGTACATATTCATATCTTGATTTCTGAAAATATATATTTGTATTGTGTTTTCTCTAATTTCTTGATATTTAGCTACATCCATGCGCATTTACCTAAACATGTCTTTCTTTAGCTCCCAGTACTTTTATCTCAGTTTTTTTTTCCAGCCAACATGAACTCAACACGTCTGTCAGTTCAACCATGTTGATTTTCTAAACCATGGGTTCCAACGAATTTTGTGATTATTGCAAGTTTAACCAAACTGTTTTCTTGAAACGATTCACTGGTGCGTGGGATGAGCCATAGATGTTGTTCAAGGCAATGCTGTTGGAATTCGTGGCAGGCAGTGAAGCATTGCAGGTTTGAAGGAGCTGTATCAACCACATACTTCTTGGCTGTAGAGACGCAGACACCTGGGAATTAAGTCCTGTGACTAGTTTGAAAAGTACCTTATCCTACATACGGAGAGATGGGAGTTGCCGTGGTGTAGCGGCTAGATGCTCGCCTGGTGATCAGAAGGTCGAGGGTTCAGGTCCTGAAGTAACCGGTTTTCTCCCAGGTCGACCCAGCCTTGAGTGGTACTAGGTGCAGTTATGGGAAGTAAAGGCAACCAACGTTATGTTCACTACATCTCCCACTAAATGCCGATTGGTTTATAAAATACAGGTCTAGCCCTATATGCCCAGTACGCCTAATGGCGTGGAAAAGGATCATTTACGGAGCATACAGAGATGCACATTTCTGAAACTGTCTTTGGGCAAATAATCTGTAACATGCTGTGTTTGTTGTAGTGATTGACAAGCAGTAACAAGTATGTGGAAACGGCTCAAATCTAGTGCATTATATAACTTTCTTTTTTTTCCTATAAATATCCAGAAACCATAAGTTGTTAACCCTTTGGCTCGGTACTATGGATATCGCAACCCTACGGCCTTGATTCCATGATAAATACCGTAAATCTGGGAGAAATTTGGCTTTTCTGCCAGCCACCGGGAATGAACTTGGACCACAAAGAGTTCGTCACCCGGTCGCCGCGAGATCAGGTTTAACCAACTACACTAACGACCTGGCCGTATTTTGTAACTTAAGTAATATAACCCTTGACCCCTTAGTGTCGTGATGGTGTATCGTAACACACAAAACCCACCACTATTTTCTGTCTTCTGCATGTTGAACAAGTGGATAGTTTTTTTAGTCCTGTCCATTTATTGATGATGTCATCTCAGGTTTTTTCTTTACCCCCCCCCCCCCCAACCCCCCCCCCCCCCCAACCCTCCCGAATTCTTTGACAACATGCTATAGTTACATATTAACATATAGATGCAATTACAAATGAATGTGAGAATCACCATTACCATCAATCAGCACTTTCTTTACCGAGCCTCGTTATCGTCACAGCATGAATGAAAGTCTCTATTTCTCTAGCCAGTTGTCCAATAACTGCAACAGCTGGTTACTTAATTACATTTAAGCTCTTGGCTAATGTGGAGGGTCGTTTTCTTAATCAGAGAATAGATTACAGAAAAGTAGGCAATTGCCTAGCTCCTGCCTAACCCAGAGTTTGTGTTCAATTAAAATAAAGATTACTAATCAATTAATTGACTATTCTCCTCCTTTACCACCACTCCGGCCGCCTTTACATACCAGGACATTACATTGTATGAATGTTAACATAAGTCTATCTGGGAGTGACTTTTATTATTATTATTCTTTTGTGTGTGTGGGGTAAAACGCGCGCTGATTTAAAACTTTCGGCACGCAAATTAACCTAAGTATGCCAGCTTGTTTGACGTGAGGTTGATAATAAGACACTTTTCTATAGGTTCAACTTCGTTAGATTTTCAGGTTTAAAAGAAAATGTATTTCATCATTTTTCACCTAAGAAGTTACCTTTATTGTTTAAGTTCAAGAGCTGCAATTTTCTTCCTAAGTAATTGCTAAACTGTGTCCTAGTTACATCTGAATATTGTTATATGAGATACAACGCAATAGCAAAACTAAAACTTTCAGAAAATATAATCGTATTAATAAAGAAATTATCCTGTAGGGAGAACCAGATACTATTTGATTGTCATCGTCGTAGTCCCGCAACACTGCAAGTCGTTGGGTCACCAGTTTCTGTTGACTTTCTGATCAGCTCCCTCCATCAGTGACGGTCAGATGCCAAAGTCATGTTTAGTCTGCTAAGTTTTGCATCAAGGTGTTTCTTGGTCTGCCCCTTCTCCTTTGCCTCTCTATCGAGTCCTGATTCTTTCCATGGGCCGTTGAATCTTATTTCATGTGCACACCAGTGCATTTTCCGTCTTTTCACTGTAGTTAAAGGAGGTTCGTAGATGCTATTTTTTTTTTTTTTTGGTTTAAAATAATGTAAGATGTATAGAAGAGAGCACTACAAAAATGTCAATTTTACTAAGATCTAGGGAAAAAAAGGGGGGGGGGGGAATTGTGCCTGCAAAAAAATACTGCACAACGATGTAGCAGAAAAAAAAACGCATTCTTTTTCTTCTTCTTCACGTCTTCTTTTACCGCTTCGGTTTATAATATTGAAGACAACAAATATTGCTTTACTCACACAGTACACATTGCAACGGACAATGCGCTCTGAATGGGTAGGAAGGCATTCGTAAATCTCACTAAACCTCAATCGCCTGAATCCACACACCTGGTCATGCTGGCGTAACGGGAATGAGCGAACGGACCAGCTGGCAAGCATTACACTAACGAATATGGGAAGAAGCATGGACTGCGCAGATATCAACACTGTACAGACTCGGCTACTGGATAATGACGAATCTCTGACACTAACACGATTGCGTGACATGGGAGTAAGGTATGGTAAAGCTTGAGTGTACCGCCTTCAGGTCCGAAATAGAAGACATTATAACCAGATCCTCATGGGAACAGTTAGTAGAAGTAACTTGTGGCTGCTGCATCGAAGAAATGAGCGCCCAGGCGAATGCCTATATTGCAGTGAAGTAGATTGGGATAACATAACATAACATACCATGTACATAAAGTGACCCAAACAGCAAATATATAGTAGCTAAGACAGCATGTATAGTGATTCAGATAAACACTCCTTACTGTGACTTATAAACGCTAGCATTGTAGATAAGTGACGTTTTGAGAAGAACAGTTAGATAAAGACGTGTTTGTATAAATAACATCACAGACCTCCTACACAAACAAACATAGTTAATATCTTCCCTGTAGTACGGACGCTTCAACTATTTACTTCTAAAGGAACACTTAAAAAAAACGTCAAGTGGAACAAGGCGACTTATTTGAACTGGGTTTACTTCAGTATACCTCGGTCTTTCTCTGCAGAACAGTTAGTCGCCTGCTGATAGCGTCGCATAAAGCAGGAACTGCGTAGCTCCATCGACCACCCCAAAATTATCTTCGTAAGAACATTACCCGTGACCTGAACGACGAAGTCTGTGAAACTAACTCGCCACCTTCAAAACGCAAGACGAACCGCTCAACCAATCAGCCACTGATATTCCTAATGCAACAGTTAACAAGAGAAGACCAACTGATCACAGAAGAATGAAATCAACAGTTTCAAAATATAAATGAACAGCAAAATCTTCAATATACCTCCGAACGTTTCGATCAAAAACTCTGTAAGGGGAAAGAATATTTGTTCAACGCGGAGCTGAAAGCATATTTACAGATACAAATGAAAGATGTCAGAAGGTGACAAGATTGACTTGACTGCATTAGGATTGACCTCATATTTTCTGGTCTTTCTCCGGGCAGACGTCACCTTTACCCTGTTGTGAC
>CAJHNH020003080.1:0-12500 GCA_905116865.2 Candidula unifasciata
GGCAATAAGAAAATTGAAGCAATTACCCAAAATATCACTGTTAAAAAATGTTGGAAAAATTGAAGCTAAATTTAAAAAATGAGGGGCCCCTGCTATTTCCCTTTCCGGCACTGCCCCCTGCTGTGTGGTTGTGTCCTTTCCTTTTCCTGTGTTAGATACAGTTCAAAAGTCCTTTGTGTCCCCCCCCCCCCCCCCTACAAAAACTGCTTGAAATGTTAAATACCAAATTTTCACCCTTTCACAACATTGATGCGACCGAAGGCTATAAATAAAAGGGTGGCCCGTCTATCTTTCCGCTCCTCCCCCCCCCCGTTCCCCCCTGTCCCGCTAGTTTTCGTGCCCCCTTTTGCCTCTTTGTTTATATTTTTCGCAGTCACGCATACAAGCAACATAAATACAACACGAAGAGCTCTGAAAATATTCTGCACAAAAAAACGACACCGCAGACCTGTAAATATAACACGTCAATACGTTGCACGCAATTGTATACGACTTTTTAAACGAAAATAAATTTTAAAAAAAAAAAAAAGTACCATACATGCGACTTCGGGCATTAACAAAAACTGTAGCTTATAATTACCCATTTCGCCCTTTTTCGGGACAAAATTTTTTTGTCTTTTTAAACCCCTACTCGGCTTTTGCCGGGGGCCGAAATGGGTGGGCCCTAAAAGGGCCCAAATGTCTAAACGGGGTTTTTGGCCTCCCCCACGGCGATCCTCACCCATGGTGGCATTTTTGTGTATGGGGTGTTTACGCTTTTGATGTCCTGGGGGGGTAAAAGTCGTCGTCATTAAAACTGAGTTTGCCTCACAATCTAGGGGGGCCAAAAAATTTTTTTTGTTGTTATAAAAAAGGTTTTAAAAGTGCTTTAAGGGTGCGTGGTCTCGGGCATGGTGTCTGCTCGAGTCTGGGGTTCCCGGGGTTTAAACCCCCGTAAGGACTGAGAATTTTCACCTGGACTTGGATTTCTAGAAATTTCCCCCCGGTCTCGGGGTAGAGAGTCTTTTGTCATGGCATGAATGGGTGTCAACATACGAACTGATACACACAGTGTCGGATCGCAGATTGTGGAGAGGAATGATCTCCCACGCCAGTCGGCAAGGCACTTGATGACGCTGATTATATTTTTAGCATATATAAATTAGGGCTGTACCGAATATTCGCTTCGTATTCGCTTCGGGGCCGAATAGTGGACCTAATAACTATTCGGTATTCGGCCGAATACTTGTGTTCGTCACCATGTCACCGCGCAGTCAGGTTTAACCAGCTGAGCTAGCCAGCCAGGCCATCCATATTTATTTAATACATAATAGAAATACTTTAGAGGTCAACCATGCAAGCGATGGGTAGATGGAATATCGGAGGCCGTTAATACACCAGCATCTACGTAGCACATACCGAGGCTGGCGTCCGATGCCTCTTCGAACCCTGAGGCTGAAAAGCGGAACAGGACGGTGCTGAAATAGGTTCTCCTCTTTCTTTCCCTTCTCTCTGCTGTTAGTTTTCAGATGAGAAGGCCACAAGACTATGAAGTGTGTGGTACGAGACATATCTTCCAATGCTCTTCACAACTCGGGACACTTCCATAAGCGCTCCGTCCCCCACCTTCAACAGCAAGCTAGAGTTCCGATTCCGATGGTACCAGTAACCAACTTATTGTAAATCCGTCTCGCCCTTTCCTTGAGTGTTGAGCGTTGGCCAAATCCCCTGGAAAACACTGTAGCATAATTGTTCTCATACTAAAATGATCCCTTTATACCAAAGGACCATTACAACATCCGGCATGTCATATATCAATTCACCACAAAATTTTGCGAAACCAGTTAGTCTATCTGCCTGTTTGTTTCCCAACACACAGACATCACTTGAAGCTAATTTCCAAGGAACTCTAACTACAGGGCACCTCATTCATTCTCCTTTGATAGGGAATGTCTGTACTCCTCTTTTATACATAATAACCTCTCTTTCGTCTTCTCCTTATACCCCCAGTGTACCATACAACCTCATTCAACTTACAGCAAGTAGTCCTGTCCTTTGCTATTCGATGCAGCCCATATCACGTCCTGCACATAATTGTACCTTGGTTCTTCCATAAATGTTTTTTTTTTTTTTGGTCGCTGTTGTTCTGTTACCGGACGAGGAAGCCAACCCCCAGTCCAACCCTACTCTTAATTGCCTCTTACGACATGTCTGGAAGAATGCAGTGTTACTATTCTTTGATTCCCATAAGGGTCCCAGTAGCACAGGACGACACAACAAAGTACACTTACTCACACACAAAACAATTTTACAGGTAAGGAAAATCACATTTTATTTGAAAATTTAATATAAAAAATATAAAACGAAGCTGTCACCTATATATGTACAATATACAACACACAACGCAACATACACCCACATACACACACATATCAGACACATATCAACAATCATAAAGCAATTGCACTAATATACCAATTGTCACCATTATTAAGACATAAAAGCATAACTATGAGTGCAAAGAGACAGATTATTAACGGCATATTCATTCCAACATTAAGCTACCAGTGCCAAATATGGACACTATCTAAAGCCCATATACGCAAAATCACCACCTGCTAGATGAGGTGCCTGAGAAAAGCAGCCAACCTAACCATCTGAGATCGAGTGAATAATGAAACTATCAGGCAAATTGTGGGAACGACACCTTGTACTAAATTCATCGAGAAACAGCAGATCAAGTGGTTTGGCCATCTCGTAAGAATGTAGCAAAATCAAATACCATCACAAGCACTACATCTCAGAAGATCAGCTACAAGAGCAAGAGGACGGCCACGGAAATATGGATCGACAACATTAAGACACTCTACGCCTTTACGGCATGACAATAGCCAGTGGCAGCCAGCGTGCACTGGATCGCAAATTATTCCTTCCTACGGCGCTTAACTGCAGACGTGGTTTATGGTTATGATGATCAACAAACCCAACCAATCAGTCAGTCCATCATCCCACTAACTAATCAAACAACCCCCCAAAATAAAAACATCCACGAACCAGTCAACCCATCAACCAGCTAACGAACCAACGAAAAACATAGAATTACCCAACCAATTCACCAAGCAAGAAATCAACAACAATTAAATAACGAATAGAGCAATCACCCAAGGGATCAAACAAACAGCCAACCAGTCATTTAAGCAATCAACCAACTAGCCAGTAAACCAGCGAGGCAATCAACAATATTATTAAGCAGTTCAATCAAGCAATCAAACAAGCAGTCTGTCGGTCAATCAACCAAGTAACCAGCCAACCAATCAAGCAATCAGCAATATTATAAAGCAGTTCAACCTAGCAATCAATAAGAAGCCAGCCAACATGTCAAACAATCAAGAATATTTTTTTAAGCAGTTCAATCAAGCAATCAAACAAGTAATCAGTCGGGCAGTCAACAACAAAAAAAAAAAAAACCAACCACTCAGTCAAGCAACCATTATAAAGCAAATAACCAACTAGTCAAGTAAACAAGCAGATATCCAAACAACTAATCAAGCAATCAACCAAGTATTTATGTATCTACAAGGAAAAGGCACATTAGGTCATGCACACGATACACTTTAATAATATAAACAGAAATGCTTTCCCGGGCTTCAAGGCACAACTGTAGGAACAATGGATGAATCGTATGGTTAACATGATCAAATGTGTTGTCACGGACATAACTTGTTTTGCTACAGTTATCAAGTTGTTTGTCATAAATGGCCACCTGGGGAGAAGTGTGCCCCGCCAGGGTTGAAGCACTGCCCGAGACAAACCATGCTGTTGCAGGCCTCAGGCATGAAACCATGAAGTCCATCTCAACTGACCACCAAAGGTGGAGAGAGCTGACCAGGCAGTCAACTGAAACTGGTGACCTATAGATACACAGTGTTACTACGGATGATGATGATGATGATGATGATGATTGTCATAATAGATAATTTTAATTTTCAATAGTCAATTTATTGTTCAGTAGTCAATTTTTTTGACATAATCAGGGTATATTTAAATGTATTTTTTAGTTAGTTGCGTATCCTTTACAGGACGTTGCAGAACCAACCCCAGCATTTTTTTTGGCTGTTGTGGGTTTCTAGGCAAGTTTACGTCCAGTAGTTTGCCATTGCTCTGGATGGTCGGCTTCTCCATACCGCTGTCGAATCCAACGCAAGGCGCAAGGCCCGCAGCTGGCATCGTACCCGGCACCCGCGCATTACAAAGCATGTTTGCAACGCCTATGCCACAGACGATGACTATATTTATGTATTTAAACAGTTAAATGACTCTTTTCCAGGCTTTCGGACCGACTGGGCATGTAGGGTCATGCCTATATTTTATAGACTAATCGACAGTGAGTGGGTGATGTAGTTAACACCACGCCGGCCGTCTTTACTCCCCAGGATTTTACCTGGTACCCATTTAGGGCTAGGTCGACCTGAGAATCAAGGTCAGTGTGATGAAGTGTTGCTTCGTCAGGATCTGAACGTACGACCAACCGATCGCAGGGAAGCCTCTAGCAGACACACCACGGTGGCTTTGATACAGCTCACCCCGTTTCGTCGGCCGGGTGATTTCATCGGGGATTTCCAAGGACACTCTTATAGTCTAGGGGTGTCAGGTGTTCCTCGTTTTGACCGTTTTGAAACCCCCGTGTGGGTTCCGGGGCCCCATGTGGGGGAAAACAAGAATAGACCCACTGCCTCCCCAAAAGCATGTCGTAAGAGTCGACTAATTGGGGAGCTTCCTTTGAAGTCGGAGTGCATCTGCCGGAGAGGCAAGGAACCAACAGTCTGTATTCAAGAGAATGAGATCTGTAAAACTGATGCACACGCAACACTCAGGTTCTGGAGCAGGACTGCAGTTCAGTAGTGGACGAGCAACCAGAACCTTCCGCCGGAGTTTACAGCTGGTGAACGCGAAAAGAAGAAGAAGACCGTTTTAAACACATGTACCACCGACGACAACCACCGACAATGAGGGTAGAAATACAAAAGCATCAATGATTTGATACTTATGAACCGTCGCACCTTCGGCGCTTCCCCTGCAATACTTCTACCTTGCACACAGGCGCCTTCGGTACCTGATACCTAAACACCACAATAACACATTCCAGAAACAACATTCGTTCACAGAAATAAGAGTTGCGAAAAGAAAGCTGTACAGTTTCGTCTGGGAGACAATGTGTGTGGACCTCGTCGAACGAACCCGAACTACTTTTCGGCACACTGTGTTCAGACGGCGAAGGAAGGCATATCAGAACACCAGTACAACGTAGGGCAGAACATGGGGTTACTTTCCTAAGTAGCACTGCGGTTTCTGTACACACACACACACACCACACACACACACACACACACACACATATATATATATATATATATATATATATATATATATATATATATGTGTGTGTGTGTGTGTGTGTGTGTGTGTGTGTGTGTAAAGATAATTGCTTTCCTGTCACAGCTGTAGGAACAATAGTTTAGTATTGACATGATTAACATTATCAAATGCACGGAGACAGCCAGTTTTGTTACAGTTATCCATTTTATTTCCATAATCGGCAATGTTATCGTTCGGTAGTCAACTTTATTGTCAGAATCAAGGTATGTTTATGAAAATCTTCTATATTGTATATCTATATTGTATAGACCCATCGGCATTTGGTGAGGGATATGGTGGATATCAGGCCGGCCGCCTTTCCAGACGATAGTGTTATATAGTGTGCTATTGGCTATGAGGAGGCAAGGGGAATCACAACCTATGGCCATGGCGAGTGTGACGAGCAAGACTCGTTCGCGTTAAGACAAGTCTTTCGCAATTAATGTATGGGATTACAGAACCGTTGCAGTCATCGTATGTATTGAGTGTGTTTCTTCTCAGACGCTCACCTCTCTGTTCGCAATCGTTTCTTCCTTTATTCTTACATCCTTCCAGATCTCCCTCCTTCACGCATTACTAACCATTGGATTTATTGCCCACAGATACACACACACTCACACACAAACATACACAATAACACACACACTGCTCTCATGGCGTCATCCATTTTAACCTTTCTATTGTGCTATCTGATTGTACTACACTACGGTGCTCCTCTTGTTTTCATAACTGATGCTGCAGGATTTATTTTGGCAGTGGATGCTTTTGTTGCACTTGTTCGGCTGCTGCTGCTGCTGCCGATGTTGCTGCTATTGTTGCATCTGCTGCTTTTGTTGCTGCAGCTTATGCTGCTGCTGTTGTTGTTGCTGATGATGTTGTTGTTGCTGATGTTCTTGCGGTTATAGCAATTTTGGCTACTTTTGCGACCATTACCGCTGCTGTCAGTGTTGTGTTTATTTTCTTCTGCTGCTGACGCTGCAACTTGTCCAACCTCCTCCTCCTCCTCCTCCTCCTCCTCCTCCTCCTCCTCCTCCCCCTACTCTTAGCTCTTTCTCTCCCTGTCGCAATCTCCAAACCTTAGGCTAGGGGATGAGCAAACTATTCCCTGGTGTAACATTACTATACAATCTGCTTCCCCCTCTTGCTCAGTAATAGGACTTCTGTAAAAAACCAGCTTGAACAGACACATTTAGGAATATATAGAAGCGCTTCAGGGGGTAAGTGTGTCTGGCTATAATCGTAGCTAAGGTTTACAATCTTAGATTATTCCACAGAAGCATTGAATTACGAAGACATTTGAATTTTGTATTCATAATGTAATTTGCCTGTTTGGCTTGTGATCAAACTGTCTTCTGCTCTAGACATACTAAAGTAAAGGACCCTTTTCCGAGCGTTCTGGCGTATGCGGCTTTTATTGCTAGACCAATAGACCAAGCGGCACTCAGTGGGGTATGCTATCACCACAGGGACCGTCTGCGCTTCCGATAAATTTACATGTTAACAAATTTAAAACTAGGCTGAACTGAGAGCTAAGGTCATGTTTGACAAAATCCTGTTCCTGAAAGCGTAGTCCCGAATCAGTTTTTTTTCTGTCCCGTCTTCCAAGTTCTCAGGCATTAGGACACTGTATTACCAACAGTGCTCCTTAATCAAACATATACACAGCAAATGTTATTAGAAACACTCGCTTTATTCCCTACCCGGTGTCAATCCACCTCAAGAAGGTTCCTTCAGTTTCACAGACCGACTTTAAGAACCATGATACTCTGTAATCGCACAGTCCGACTCTAAGAACCCTGATACTCTGTAATCGCTTCACTGTCTTTTGCTGCTTTTAACGACTTCAAATATTTGCTCTCAAACTTACTCTCCGGCTGGCTGTAAGAGAAAGACTTTGAAATTCCCAGGAATGGACTCGACCCGGAAGGACTATATGGGTACATCATGGCGTCATCTTTGACGTTCGGATGCCACTGGTTACCGTGGTAACCCTGATAACTATCCGCCATCCGGTAGTCAAGATTGGTCATTCCCATGACGCCTCCGGGGGAGACAGGGTACACCCCCTGGAATTGCTGGTGGAAAGACTCGCTCATGATGTCTGGATCCATGTCCATTGCTAGGAATCTCTTGTAGTTTCCGGACTCGGTCATCTGCTCGGGGATGACGTCTTCACCAAGGGAGGTCATGCCGTGTTCAGTGAGGCTGTAGCGATGGGAGTTGTCCTTGATTGGGGTCGGAGCCACCGGGTTGATTTTCGAGAAAGTGACGTAATGCTGACGATCGCCGAGAGCGCCTGAAATGTCAGAATGGGACCATAAATAAATCATTAATTATGCAAAAAACTACATGTGTGTGTGTGTGTGTGTGTGTGTGTGTGTGTGTGTGTGTGTGTGTGTGTGTGTGTGTGTGTGTACTTTGAAAAATATCGCTTATCAAAGGTCTGACAACATTTAAGGTACCGAACTCGGATGCTTAGACAGAGTGAGCTTTCATCATTGTTTTTTAGTGAAGCCTAAGGGTTGAGCTCCCCTAATAATTCCTAGGGGGGCTTGGGGTATGGGGCTGCCAGTCCCGATCCCCTAGAAAATGTAAAATGGGGCTAAGTACCTCGCCCCTTGAGACCGACCCCCAGCCACTCAGTCCTGACGCACATAGGAAAGCCGGTTACACCTGGTTAATGGATGTATAGACCAGTGACATCTAACCTCCGCACCAGCCCAGCATTACAAACTTAGATTTAATAAAAAAGAGGAGGACAAAATGAGAAATCCAAAGTAATGATAACAAAAACTTGGAGGAAAAAACTTGATCTCTTCTTTATCTTCTCTTTCAATTCTTCTGTTATAAAACTTGTATGAGGAGACAGGTAGCCTTTTAAGAAAGTTATCTTGCAGTCCCCGTCTCCCCGTGTACCATACAGCTGTGTCTTCGTTGTGCTTGGAACAGACCAGACTCCTTCTCTGTTGTCAGCATTCAGTTGACTGTGTTGGAGCACATGCTCAGTATTTTCTGATGCAACGCTGCAGGGACACGTCTTCATGTTTCCGACACCGAAAAGTTTGAATATATGTTGACGAAGTCTGCTGTTTTGTTGCCATGAAGACAGGCATATGGAACATACTGTGACCCCTGGTAAGTTCTGTGGAAAACAAGGAAGACAGCGCTAGAAGATTCTTGGCAGCCTTCTATCAGCGTTGAAAAAAGTGGAGTAAGAGGGAATAAACAAGCAGAGTGGCCGGCTGACGCGGCTACGGTAGGTAAAGGACAAGCAATGGACCGGGCCGATGTTCTGAAAGCTCTCAAAGTGGTAGGACGAGTAGTGGGAGACATCGCTGAATCCACAAGATTCAAGAGACTACAAGAACTTCAGGTCAAAAGAGGTGTCGCCAAACATCCACTAAAATATCAATTCCTGATGATCAATTCCTTTACGCTCCCGTGAAAACTTTCCACTGGCTCCTATGCCCCCCCCCCCCCCCCCCAAATAATTCCAGGTTGGAGCTCGGTTATAGATGCAAAAATTGTTGGTTTAGGGTTGAATGTCTTTATTCTGTGCATAAATGGATAAATGAATATATATATATATATATGGATAAATGGACGGGTGGATGGAATGATTATGGATGTATGGGTGTATGTATGTATGTATGAATGGATCTGTGGTTGGGTCTATCGCTAACTGCATGAAAGCATTTATGGATATATGAATGGGTGGATGGATTGATTATGGATGTATGGGTGTATGTATGTATGTATGGATCTGTGGTTGGGTCTATCGCTAACTGCATGAAAGCATTTATGGATAAATGGATGAAGGGACGACTGAATGAATGGCTGGAACGATTTATGAATGCAAAGATCCAAGGAAAGAAAGATCTATATAGAAGGATGAAAAGATCTATGAATAGAAAGATCAATAGATAGATGGAAAGATTTATGAACGGAAAGATTGATTGAATGATGGATGGAAAGATCAATGAATGGAAAGATCTGAGGAGAGAAAGATCAATTTAGATGGATGGAAAGATCTACCAATGGAACGATCTATAAATGGATGGACATATCTTTATAGATGGATGGAGAGATCTATGAATGGACAGATCTATAGATGGATGGAAAGATGTGTGAATGGAAAGATCTGAGGAGAAAAAGATCTATACAGATGGATGGAACGATCTAGGAATGAAAAGATCAAGGTTGGCAAAGATCTACCAATGGAACGATCAATAAATGGATGGACATATCTTTATAAATGGATGGAGAGATCTGTGAATGGAAAGATCTATAGATGGATGGAAAGATCTGTGAATGGAAAGATCTATAAAGATGGATGGAACGATCTAGGAATGGAAAGATCAAAGTTGGCAAAGATCTAAAAAATGGATGGGGAAAAACAATGGATGGGAAGATCTATGGGTGAACAGACCGATCTTTAAATGGACCAGACAGTGTATAAATAAATACAGTGATATAGTTGTCTACCTTGTCTGATGCCCTGGCTCTCGTTGTTCTGTCTGGACAAGGACTGTGTGGTGTTGGAGCTGTTGGTGACTGCCATCTCTAGGGCGTTCCTCTGTGTGGATTTCTGACGAGCAGCTTCCTGTCTCTTGTCTCGTTTCTTCCTGCGGATCCGGAACATGATGCAGACGGAGATGCAGGCGCAGGTGAGCAGGACGCCGCCAATGGCCCCGGCGATGATGATGTAGATGGGGACCGTGTTTGTGTTGCTGGCAGAGCCTGGGGAACCATTACGTGTGCTAATTAAACAGGCAGACAGAAAGACAGACAGAAAACAGACAGAAGGTTGAGTAGATAGATATATGCATTTTTTAAAGAATTCAGCACATTATTATTATTATTATTATTGTTATAATAATAATAATAATAATAATAATAATAATAATAATTATTATTATTATTATTATTATTATTATTATTATTATTATTGTTATTGTTATTATTATTATTATTATTATTATTATTATTATTATTATTATTATTATTATTATTATTATTATTGGAACACAAGCTTGGCATCCATTCCTCCTACACCCTCCTCTAGGACCTTCACCTCCACCTCACCACCAACAACAAAAACAATAGGGCGCTGGGCTTAGGAGCCTCATGTTTTGACTCAGCACATCCTGTCATTCTCTCTCTCTCTCTCTCTCTCTCTCTCTCTCTCTCTCTCTCTCTCTCTCTCTCTCTCTCTTTCTCTCTATCTCTCTCTCTCTCTCTCTCTCTCTCTCTCACCCCCCCACCCCCCCCCCCCCCGCCCCCACTTTCTCTGTTTCCCTATCAACTAACGTTTCGAAATGAAAAACTTTAATATTTCGTCTGTTAAAGTGTGCATACGTTTTTAAACGGCTTAATGCCCGTCTCTCTAGCGTAGCTGGCTAAACCGGATTGCGCGGTGACCGGGTGACGAACTCTTTGTGGTTCGGGTTCACTCCCGGGGGTAGGAAGAAAAGCTACATTTCTCCCAGATTTACGGTATTTACAGTGGAATCAAGGCCGAAAGGTTGCGATATCCATAATACCGAGCTTAAGGGTTAACAACTCATGGCTTCTGGAGACTAAAACAAACAAACAAACAAACAAACAAACAAACGGCTTAGTCGCGGACAAGCACTACAGCTGAATCTCTCCGGCGTTCGCCGTGCCATGTAACTGGCTGCTCTCCTTATATCGGAGGATTGCCTTTTGGCGGGAAGATTGAATTATAGTGTTACAGTGTCTTCAAATACATTTAGGATGTGAGGTTTTGTCGTTGTTTGTTTAGTTTGTTTGTTTGTCTGTTATTTGTTGTTTGTTGTCTTTTTATGAGCACATCGGCACTTTTCAGCAGAAACATCCACAGGAGGGGGAAAGGGTGGGCGGGGGCTGGAGGAGGTTTTTGCCTTCTAATACATATTCAAGGATGGAGGGCATCAAACAGCTTAAGCTCCCGTGACGACAGCCGGGGTGAATCTTTAAAATAACGCCCGCCCCCCCTCCCCCACCACCACCACCCCCTCCCAGTTTGGGGCGGAGTTATAGGCTGCTTTTATATATATCTGCGGAGAAGTTTTCCTGCAGTTGAAAATGAAATCAGTAATCAGTAACTCTGCAGTATGTTTTGACTCATCTCAAGAGCAGCATCCACTTTTAACCAACAATTGCCAGCACCACAAATATATTTCACATTAAGGTTTTGAGGTTTTGAACAACGGATCAACATCATGGTACAACCGTAGTAACCCATAAGTGCTCCTTTCTTCTTTTCTAACTCAAGTCGGAGTCCGAAGAAGCTCCGCACAGTGCACAGGCTTTGTGGCACCGACAAGGGTCCTGAAATACTTCGGGTAGATTTTTAACTCCAAATTTTTCCTCGGCAGCGCCGTTAGGCTACTCTTTTCGATTTCCAACTGCCAAGGGATTTTTTTTTACGTGCGCAACAGTGCACACGGGAGTCCGATGTCACTACCGAGAGACCAGGGGGAATTACTAGAAGTCCAAGTGAAAAAATCCCAGCTCTTACTGGGGATGCAACCCGGAATCTCTAGCACTCCAGGCGGACACCATGCCTAGAGACCACGCAATTTTTAAATTACCAATACGAATTATTATTTAAAAATCGTAAACAAAATGTGTCATATACCAGCGGCACTATCTCCAGGGGTAATATCTCCTCCATCTCCTCCACGTTTGACAGCCCCATCGATGTCCACGCTACCCCCAGATGCACCTCTAGAGCCACTACGCCCATGAGAAGGTCTGGTCCGTGAGCAGCCTTTCTCATCGCTGCGGTCCCTGCAGTTGTCGACGCCGTTACACCAGAGACTGGCGGGAATGCACACATCCCCACATTTGAACTCCAACGCGCTGCAGTCACCTGTGGGTTGGAAAGATTGGGTGTGTTGCTTTACTGAAGGTGAGTAAACCAACAAGGAGCAGGTGATACTGTTTAGTGTCTAAAAAAAACCTCAGGAAGAAGAGGAGAAGATGAAGATGATTATAAGTTCTCATGCGGCACGTCTTTTGTAGACCGTCGGTTAAATTAGTTCTTCTTCTTCTTATCCACCTCCTCTTAATCTTCCTCCTCCTCCTCTCCTTCTTCTTTT
>CAJHNH020003080.1:20000-23404 GCA_905116865.2 Candidula unifasciata
GAAGAAGAAGAAGAAGAAGAAGAAGAAGAAGAAAAAAAAAAGAAGAAGAATAAGAAGAAGAAGAAGAAGAAGAAGAAGAAGAAGAAGAAGAGAAGAAGAAAGAAGAAGAAGAAAAGAAGAAGAAGAAGAAGAAGAAGAAGAAGAAGAAGAAGAAGAAGAAAGAAGAAGAAAAAGAAGAAGAAGAAGAAGAAGAAGAAGAAGAATAAGAAGAAGAAGAAGAAGAAAAAGAAGAAGAAGAAGAAGAAGAAGAAGAAGAAGAAGAAAGAAGAGAAGAAGAAGAGAAGAAGAAAGAAGAAGAAGAAGAAGAAGAAGAAGAAGAAGAAGAAGAAGAAGAAGAAGAAGAAGAAGAAGAAGAAGAAGAAGAAAAAAAAGAAGGAAGAAGAAGAAGAAGAAGAGAGAAGAAGAAGAGAAAACAAGAAGAAAAGAAGAAGAAGAAGAAGAAGAAGAAGATATTGCAAGAAGATCAAACGCAGCAGTCTTGGGCGGATTCTGTCTTACCTCTGTCCATTGCTGGTCCCATCATTTCTGAGCTGGTGAACAAAGTCAGGAACAGAAATATGTGAAAAGTGTCCCACGTACCCCTTTCAATCGAATCAATCGATACACTCCTATACATATGTTTCGATAGAACTATCCATCTAGGTTTCTATTTATCCATCCACTCCACTATCCATCCATTCCATTCATATATTCGTGCATCCATCCATTTATCTCACCAATACCCATTCGTCCATCCATCCATCCATCCATATATTTGTCTATCCATCGAATCATCCATCCATCCATTAATCGATTCATCCATCTGTCTGTCTACCCATTCATCCATCCATAATCTTTCCATGCAAATTATCCACATATGTTTCTATCCGTCCATCCACCCATATATCGAACTAGCTAAAGATCAGTATGTTTATCCAGTTATCTACTCACCCAGCCATCTATCCATAAATTCACCCTTTCTTCCAGCCATTTATCCAGTATCCATTTATCAGAACAATCATTTATCCATCCGACCTTCTAATTCTTCTATTGATCCATAGTGCATTCACCTAGAATGTATCCACCCATCCATCCATCGATTCATCCATCTATCCATCAGCTCCTTCATTATTATTTACAATGAACCAACCTATAAATGATTTTTCCTCTCATTTATCCACCCCTTTAGCTACCCATCCACAAATTGTTCCACATTACCATCTCGGCGTCCATTCTTCCATAGATCTATCTACACAGTCACCCATGCATCTGTTCATTCCGTGGTCTGTCCTAACATGACCGGCTCCAGCTGAGTGGAAATGCTGCTGACGTCACCTGGTCGGGCTAATGATGCCATTTGGTTTAAACTTTGGGTCAACCTCCCCCCCCCCCCCCACCCCACCCACTATCAACTCCCAGAACCCCTTATAAAGGGGCCCTGGAACCCATACGCAGTCAATTACTTAAGCCACCAAAGAATTTAGAATGTTGTATTAAAAATAGACATCACAGCACTCCCATAAGCGCTTCCGTCCCCCATCTTCAACAGCAAGATGAAAGAGTTACAGTTCCGATGGTACCCAGTAACTGCCTGTATATTCATATCGCCTTTCCTTTACTTGATCTGCAGGTCGGTCGGTAGAGCCTACCACTGGCTCCGAATTCCGCCCTGTGTAACTCCCCTCCTCGCACATACGACCATTCTTCTTCACGAAGTAACGATCTTGTTGTTGCCTCCGCACCGTTGTAGCGTCCGCAACTCATCCGCTTATCAATACGGTGGGTTCAGACACAACATCACCCGTGTGTCATACATCAATTTAACCACCAGGTAATGCACAACGACGGTCCCATCTGGCTGCGCGTTTTACCAACACAATTGTGCGTGCGTGGGCAGGAAGCCTAGTATATGCTACCACAACATCCCGCTTAAAGAATGGAGGGTGGAGGCGGTCCACTGACAGACTTTTTCCTCCGAAGGCTACAGAACACGCACACAAACATACACGCGTGATTGTAACTGATTCAGAGAACGAATGCTGAGGTAGAACAGAACAGGTAATGCTTCGTGCAGAGTGGCATGCCCTCGCTTGCCAGCGGAACAAGGGGGACTGAGTATTGTTTAGATTTTTTTCACCGGGGAACACCGGGTGTGTGTTGGTAAATGACGAGGTGGACAGACTGGGGGGACTCCTGCACAACTTGGTGATACTAAATACAATGAAAGGCAGACGTGGTTATTGCCTTGTGGGAGTGCGTTGTACAAGTTTGGAGCGATCAGATTGGATCACCAGTCCGGGTGAGATTTGACTGCAGCGGGGAGTGGAAACGATAGGTTTCTGGCATGATGCTCGGAGGCATCAGACGGCGAAGGCAAGACGGACCATTAATCAGAAATGCTACTAGTGTCCCCATTAGTAAATCGTAATGTCTTTAGCTTGGCTAGCTGATAGAATAGACGACGGACACGGCTTTACGGGCTGCTGTGTGCTTCGTTCTTGAATCAAATCGACTCAAATCCAACACAGCGGTATGAAACTTTGGATTATAAGTCGCCCATTGCTTCCATGCAATAGTGCATAAGTACCACACCATCCTAGACAAAACTAAATCAAAAATAACACCAAATCCACAACTTACTGGTTGCTCCTTATGATAGGAATACACGGCTCTGAATCCCACATACTGCGCACATCTCGGTCGTAAAAACCGGTGCCTCCACCAATACGACCCCGAGGAGGGAATGAGTTGGTTGGACTAACTCGGCCCCGCAGTCACGCGGCAGAATGACGGACGAGTAAGCGAACGGCCCCGCTCCACGGTGCACCCTCCAGTGCGTAACTATGCCATCCGTCCCAGACTTCTCCGGAAGTGTCGTAAACTTGTGGTCCGCTGAAGTCCGGTTAATCCCTGAATCCTAGCGGGGCTAGTGGAGATAGAAGAAGTAGTTGCACCCTGTCCAAAATGTTGGATTGTGGGAGGTAGTCCATTCAAAAAAAATAGTGTTTTGTGTTTAACTATGATATATAATATATTTTAAGGGTGGACACGGAGGGTTCCTGTTGTATCATTCATACTAGTAAGGGGACCGGGGAAAGCTCTTGCATATACTCAAGGAACGTGTGGAGCTATTTGTCCAATACTAACGGGGAACGTGTGGGAAGCTCTTGTCATATACTCGGGCCAACCGTGGGGTTCCGTGGTCATATACTAAAGGGAGAACGTGGGAGGACTTGTCATATTTACTTTCAAATGGGAACACGTGGTGAAGCTCTGTGTCATTCTTACTGTCACGGGTGGACAGTGCGGGGAGCTCATTATGTCATACGTATACTCTGGTGAATCCGTTGGAGCTCTTGATCATATTGTCTCAGGGAATCATTACGCAGCCATCTACCGGTCTATACTCAATGGGGAAGTTTGGG
>CAJHNH020003080.1:26291-64686 GCA_905116865.2 Candidula unifasciata
TACTAACTCACTACTACTATACTACTGCTACTACTACTGTCACGAAACGATTCAGTGTTCCAGAAGTTAGTAACTTTGTACTAAGTTCTTCTGTTTATTGAGAGACAAGAGACTATGGCCTTTAAACAATGTTTACTTTAAACCGTAATTGATTTAACGTTTCCCATTCCTTAGTCCAGACAAGCGACTCAGTTCTTGGTAATGTTACCAACTTACACCGTCGGGCTGAGAGAATTGCACTTCACATGCCCATGTCTATAAATGTTATCCATGCCTGACCAGACTTGCTTTGAACAGCCTTTTGAATGAGACTAGGGTGTAGTGTTTGATTCTCTACGCCGAGTGTCATAATGTTATCTCCTACACAGCCTGAGTGGGGCCCTTTTGACCAGGTAATTGAGTGGACGCTCGAACATTGTGGAGCCCCGAGGTCAAGAGTTTCACTACGTCAGTGTAATTCAGGGGGAGAACAGGTGTGTGGCAATTAGGACTGTTGATCTGTGGTCAAGTAGGAAACACAATGGCTTCATTGAACGTCTTTTAACACCTGCCCAGTTAGATTCGTTGTAAACTAGATTGGGGCACTTAAGAATGTTTGCTCTAGGGATGTCAGTCCAGAAATTGACTGCCGGCCCACTTGTTAGCCTATGTGATCTGTTTGGTACTCCGGAGCGTGGCTTAAGCCATCATCTTGATGGTTGGGTAAAAACTAAGGAAAGGGAGGATTTTAATTTGGACAATAGATTCATACTTATACTTCGAGCTTGGGAATTCCCGTCATTAATCGCGAGCCTGCCGGCAAACAACAGATCGACGTGAAGGTAATTTTTACGGTCGCATTCTGATTTGGCGATTGATGGAAAAGTTCCCAGGTGAATATTAATTTTAATCTTGTATACATAGTTTAGGGAGTTAAGCCTTTTAGTCTATACTACCTTTTTCCTAATTTGTCTGCACATTCTGCTTTGAAATAGTTCTGTGTGAGTATTCAGTATCTCAGTTAGGGAACTGCTCAACTATTCCTATTTCTTGTATGTTTTGTGTCACATGTTTTTCATGTGTATGTTTTTTCATGTGTATAAAATAAGATGTGAACAATGACATTTGCTATAATGAATGTAATTATATTTTTTTTCACGATCAGCCAAATATGAGTTGGGACTGTGGGGAAATCATGCCCATATGTGACAGGGATGCTGCTTACGTTTTGTGTGCCCACCATGTGCTCACTTAACTGTGTTCACCTGAAACAGGGATTTATAACCCCAGGGAAGGATTATTGGGTGTATAGAATTCACGTCACTGAAAGATAATATTCAGGACAGCGTGCACATATAAATGGTTTGCGGGTTCAGCACATAACCTGACCGCCACATGTTTATGTCAATCAATGTCAGCCAATTCGAAGTCTGAGTGAAGACGGACAAACCGACTAGAAAGTCAACTATCATGACATAGCATTTGATTTCGAGGCGGGATGATGTGTACGTCCATGTAAGACAAAAGACCTTCAGACTAGACTGAGAGGATGTGGAATATGAGGAGGAGTGATGGGCTATATCTTATTATTATATGTTGTATTAATTGATACATGTATTCTTAGTGTAAGTCCAAGATACTACACGTATGTGTTTTTGTTTCCATGATTACAGCGCCATGTGACGATCAGGTCCATGGAAGTAGACTACATTGTGTTAGACTCAGGCCAGCTGGAACGAGGTGGAGAACGAGGTTGAGAACGATGTGGAGAACGAGGTGGGGATGAAGTGGAGTTAAAGCTGAAACAGGCAGACAACAGGCAAGGAAAGTTGGACAAGCTTGACAGTTCCTCACGGCTGTCAGAGGCTTATAAGTTGAGTTAACCCCTTTATGTTACCTATTATCATCATTATCATACCACTCTAAACCCCGAGCTGTTTTTCTCGCTGAAGCTTACCACTATCATCAAATTAACCAGTCACTGTTTGTGTAAATCAACAAACTGGGAATTTCATTGTAGTTAAATAGTGGTATGTCAAGTTTTAAACTCACATAGTTTGTTAATTCCAAATGTCTGTTTTCTTTACATGTTTAAGTAAAACTGTTATGAGTAGAATACCATTTGGTGGGGCTCACATAATATAATAATTCTTTCTTTAATTAATTCATAATAAAACCGGGAGAAGTATTTGACGGAAGGAATCACTGCCCTGTCTAATTATTCATTAAGTAATGATATACACTACCACTGCTACTACTACTACGACTACTACTACTTCCAGTACTGCCACTGCTGCCGCTGCTGCTCATTTTTACTAGTTGGATTTTTCAGCTTACGTTTTGTAAGGAAGTAGTTAACACCTTCTCTCCCCCAAAGTCACCTCTTACGACATACCTACCATTCCAGTCTTAATATTCTTTTCCTACTCAATGGATCTCGATATCACACAGATAAAAAACAACATATATTGATGTAATGTGCAGATGAAGGCTCTCTAACCGCAATGTAAAGTTGTTGTTTGTATTTATGGCAGTGCGAAGCTGAATAATTCTACTTTTCGTGTAGTTTGATATCATTATTACTAATAACGAAGCCCCCAGTACACTCACAGAATGAGAGCCTCTGGCCGACATTCTTTGTGGATAGATAAAACTGCAGCCGATTTCTGCTAATGTTTTCGTAATGCACAGAGACCAGCTGTGCATGTTTAGACAAAACAGGCCGTTCCGAACAAGTGGAGCAGCGGTGCGCTGTAGCTGTTGTTGTTGTTAATAGCGAAGATGTGGTGGTGGGTAGAAGTTATATCTAGTGGTGTTATCACTGGGTTTACGTGATTGCAGTGGAGCATAATATTATAACAGATTAAGATTAGTTGAAGGAGCAGTATGTTAGGTGGAAGAACGTGGTATGCTGTTATATTACATGACACTAGAGATAGATTAACGGAGGGAGAAAGGGGGGAGAGGGGAAGGGAGGGAGAGGAGAGGAGAGAAATGGAGAGACATGAGAGATATAAACAGCGATAGAGCAAGGAATGGAGAGTAGCATAGCAAAATTAACAGATGGGGATAAATAGAGATAGGAAGATGGAAAGAGATGAAGTAAGAGATATAAAAGAGATGAAGATAGATAATGAGACAAGGTGAGCTTGAGGATAGGATAATGGGGCTTGCGAAGAGAAGCGTGAGGAAAACAAAAGAAACAGAGAAGGAAAGGTAGAGGGGTGGGGGGGGGAGAGAGAGAGAGTAAGGAGGAACATTTCACATGATACATAATGAAACTATTAAGCTGGTATTACTACTACTTCTATAATTATGATGTATACATGTACTTTCAAATGTTTACTTTTTTTATTTCATTTCATTTAACTAATACCCAACCAATCAACTAATAAATAAACAAACATCTCCCAACAAAATGATACTAAACAAAAAAGAATAAATAATAAATATTATAATCAACAGAAACTTGAATCTAAAAACTCAATCTCTCAACTAACCAACCCAAAAAGAAACAAACCAACAACCAACCACCCACAAAAATCAAACGACTAATAAATAAGCAACCAACAGTAAAAGGAAAAAACCCAACCAATCAACAAACAACACCAACTAACCAACAACCAACCTATCCAGTCAGCTATCTAACCAAGGCATTCTCCAGCTTGGGCATGAGGCACTCCCGCTCAGCTGTGCACCGTAGGCTAACTCGTAGGACAACAAAGTCAACCTTAGGCTCACGCAAAATGGCTGTCACATGTGTTTCATATGTGTTCGATTTCATTTTTGTCGTCATTAAAAAACAATAATTAGGGATTTTTACATTCACTTTTGATTTACTTACAAGTGATGTTTTCTTGGAAAAGATTTAATAAGTTACCCCATGTGATTATATTAGGATTTATGTTCAATATGTTGTGTTTTCGCGGAGCAGCATCTCAAAGGTAAGAAGGAAGGAAATGCTATATTGTTTGTCCTATAATCTCTTCGTTTGCTAGTATAATATACCTTATAGTATATGGGATATACACATTTTATAATTTAAATATTACAATCCCCATGTTTGTTCCGGGGCCCTGTTTTAGGGAAAACAAGAATAGACCCACTGCCTACCCAAAAGCATGTCGTAAGAGTCGACTAATTGAGAGCTTCCTTCAAAGTCGAAGTGCATCTGCCAGAGAGGCAAGGAACCAACAGTCTACAAACAAATGAGTCAGATTTGTAAAACAGATACCCACGGAACACTCAGGTTCTGGAACAGGACTGCAGTCCATAAATTGGGTAAACAACCAGAACTTTCCCCCAGAGTTTACAGCAGGTGAACGCGAAGAAGAAGAAGAAGAAGAAATATTACAAATTCAAAACGGGCTGTCATTCGCAAAACAGTGTCAATGTCCTGGGTGGACAAGAAGAATATAGATCTATTGTATCCACTTTGTACAGGGTTGTGGCTCAGTAATTGCTGATGATAGTGCCGTTAATAGCAGAGTTTACCCTGATCTGCTGAAACAAAGGAAACATTTATTGAGAACCCAGATTTTGCTAATAACAACAATATTTTTACTTCGTGAAGAACAAGATGGGAAAGAGAAAAAAAAAACCCTAGAAAAACTCTACAGTGCCACGATGTGTCCATGGTCGAAGCAGACAGAAAAGCAGGAAGCAGGACCTTATATCTCCCTCGACACCTGTAGTGGTAAAAGATGACGTCAAGAAACAGAAGATTCTGTGCACTTAGTAAAATGAATTTGGGGGAACTGGATCAACCAGAAGGACACAGACCAGAAATGTACTCATCCTTTAATAACTGGGCAAATGTTAAACACCTGTGATACTGATAGAGCTGCAGAAGCTAACATTTTCTCATTTAAAGAAACTGTATTATAGTGAGCTAAGGGATCTTGCAAAACTGGCTCCTAAACTTTCCCGCAAAGGTATCTATCCCTCCAGCATAGACAGACCTAACTTTCCTCCTGCTTCGGCAATTTTTAATGAAACAATGTTGCTGCTCTGCGTCTAGTGGGTAGTAATGAAACAGCAGATTTTATTGAAGCCATCCTTAGATTGTGGTATATTGTTAATGTGAAAAGTAAATTTGTAGGTAAGAAGACACTGAACTAATTCTCAAATCCTATATTGTCAAATGATGATGAACAAGTGCATTATCTTGAATAGTTTGCTGAATGGCTAAGAATGTGGGACACGCTGACTGGCTTTAAATGAAAACTGACCACTGCCCTGATGCATACAGTGAGCGCAATGCTTCCTTTAATCAAATATCTTGGAAATCTGCAGACTGACAACATAGAAGCTCGGTTTAGCGAATATCGCCAGTTATCAGGAGCAAACTATCTAGTATCTGTTCATCAAGTTTTAGAAGCTCAAAGATACTAGAAGTTTACTCACTGCTAAGTTTGTTCTCATCAACTTATGGAGATTTTTCCTATCCGTGACCACTCATAATTTTTCATCAGCAATGAAGGTGAAAATGGGGATGACATAATTACTGATGCTGTTCGGCTGGACGTAAAAAGACTTTTGTTCCCCCACATAAACCCAAAGGACTGATTTATTGGTTTCGTGAGGTTCTGAGGTGTCACTGGTGTATTTGTCTCTAATAAGCTAAACACAAAAATTCAGAATGCTACATGAAATGCTTTACTGCAGATGGACAGGCCATAAGCAGATGATGTTGACTCAGGTGCAATGTTCACAGACTACATACAGCTGCTTGACCGTGGAGGTTTGAAATACCCTTCAAAGTTTATAATATGATTGACTTTTGTAGCATCTGCAGCTATGCAGAAGCTTATATCTGCTGAGTTGGAAACAACATTTCAAGACTTAAAACATCACAAAAACTTGCCTATGCACATTGTTTCATGTTGTTTACATGTATATTTCAATGATGAAATAGGAGGTATATGGTAATGGTAAAGTAAACATTGCTTCCAAAGAGCTGCCATTTCTGGCAACTGTTTTTCTAAGTAACTATCGGAAAGTCCCAAACGATACATGCTTGCTGGATAAATTATCAAAGACAAGAAAACTGGCAAAGTCCACTCAATAATTCAAATTTACAGAGGATAATGTTACTAAATTATGGGACATACAGCAGCTAAAAATGTATGTAGTTTCTGTTGTACTTTAGGTTTCTATGTTGCCATATTGTGTGTAGCTATATATATATATTAGGGCTGTACCGAATATTCGCTTCGTATTTGCTTCGGGGCCGAATAGTGGACCTACTAGCTATTCGGTATTCGGCCGAATAGTGGGGGGTCAGGCCGAATACGAATATTGATTTCTGCATACACTGTGATGGACTGAAATAACTCTCTCATTAATAATGTCACAATTTATAGCCGACTTTTCTTGATTTTCGACGCGGCACCCCTGTCAAACGCACCCAGTATTAGAACCTCTGCTGTAATGCCTCGGTGTCAGGCGCTGTTACCGCGAAAACGGGTCGCCGATTTTCCCGCTACGAAAGATTTAGGCATCGCTTCTGTTGTGTTAAAAAAGGCATGAAGAAACTTGAAAGTTTATCTGTGTGTGTGTGTGTGTGTGTGTGTGAGAGAGAGAGAGAGAGAGAGAAAGAGAGAGAGCATGCATTTTTTTGTTCTTTCGGGGTGTCTTTTCCCAAATCAAATTGAAGATATTGCAAACGAGAATATGGTGGTGCATTTAAATTAAATCGAACGAACGCCTGAACGAAAAATGATTTAAATGTGAATTTAGCACATGGATAAAATCAGATAAAAGATGCATTACTAAAATAAAAAACAAAATAGGACAGGCAAAAACTGCATTTTATATTAAAAAAAAAACATCTTGTGCAATATATCGTTGTCTTGCTTGCTACATACATCCAGTTTTAACATATGGCTTTGAGTCCTGGACAATCGGTAGCCAGGCCAAACAATTTTTTGAGGCCTCAGAGATGTGGTTTTACAGAACAATGCTTAAAATACATTGGACAGCTTAAAAAAAGCAACCACTAGGTTTTGAAAGAGGCGGGAGCCCGAAGACAACTAATCGCAGACATCAGAAGAAGACAGTCATCATTTTTTGGCCATCGTATAGAAAGAGTGAAAATGGAACATGTGGTGACCACTGGAAAGATTTGCGGAAGGAGAGATAGAAAAAGACAATGAGAGAAGATTCTTGACAGTCGTTGCATGTCATGGAGGTGTGTCAGCACACGAACTGATACATGCTGCAGGAGATCGCAGATTGTGGCGAGGCAAAATCGCCACACCAGTCGGCGAGGCACCTGATGATGATGATACACTATTCGTATTCGTATTCGGCCGAATAGTTGGTCCCACTATTCGTATTCGGCCGAATAGTGAAAACCACTATTCGGTACAGCCCTAATATATATATATATATATATATATATATATATATATATATATATATATATATATATATATATTTATAAAAGACGAGACTGTTATACGTTAGCCCGGTTTGGTGACGTCACGTCAAGCTGATGATGTCATCAGCATGGCCCATCAGCTGGAGGCGGTCTTGATCTAACAACACAACAAATCATTCACCACTCAGCCAGCCAACTAACTGCACACTAGCGCACACGGGCGCTGCAACTAACCGACTAACTACATTACCTTGATAGCAACAATAACACCAACAATACGCACAAAAATATAATCGTTCATCCAAGTTAATCTCACTTAAACAGCTCCCACATCTGTTTATACGAAACGTATGTTTTCACGGGTCAGAAAATCTTATTGGAAACACGGGAAATGTTTCAGCCCTCATCTACAATACAAACATCAAAAGTGTGAGCTCCATTAGAGGCTTGTATAAATCTTTCCAGTATCGAGGTAAATAAGATTCATCGCCACTGTGCAAACACCAGTCGCCATCTTGAATTGGGCTTTTCTTTTATTTTTATATAAACCTTTTCTATTTTTATCTTCTTGTTTGTTATTGTACTTAAATTTTTACTTCAAAGTATGAGTTTCTGTCTGTCTGTCTGTCTACGTGCCTTAATTCCCAGTATCTTTACGTCAGTTTATATATCTAACTATCTATGTGCCTTATGGGTCTGTCTCTTGGTTTTCTCTCTTTCTTTGCTATTCATAATAAATACACTTTCCCACCTATTTGACTGTATGCCTACCTTGCATTCTGTATACCTACCTTGCACTCTGGCAGCAAAAGCAGCAGCAGCAGCAGCAAAAGAAGAAGAAGATAAAGACGTAGAAGTATAAGAAGAAAAAAAAAAAGAAGAACAAGAAAAAAAAAAAACAAGAAGAAGAAGAAGAAAGAAGAAGAAGAAGAAGAAGAAGAAGAAGAAGAAGAAGAAGAAGAAGAAGAAGAAGAAGAAGAAGAAGAAGAAGAAGAAGAAGAAGAAGAAGAAGAAGAAGAAGAAGAAGAAGAAGAAGAAGAAAAGAAGAAGAAGAAGAAGAAGAAGAAGAAAAGTCTGAGGATAAGGAAGAAAAATTACAAATAAGAAGGTGGCGACGATGACGACGACGACTTTGATGATGATGACGATGGCGACTATGATGATGATGATAGTGGTGAAAAAGAAACAATGATATGAGGCAGAAGAAAAGAACGTACAAAGCGAACACAATTTATATAATGACATCCCAGTATCAGTTCCAGTGCACCTTTTGCGGGATACAAGAATAGACGCACCCCATTCTTAACAAGCATGCTGTAAAAGGCGACAGATTAGTGACTTTTTTCCTTTGAAGTCGGAGCGCATCTGTCTGAATGACGATAAAAAAAAGTTACATACAAGTAAGCCATATATGTGAAACTGACGTGCATGCGAAATTTAAGATCTGAACAAGATTAAAGTAGACCAAACAATCAGAAATTTCCGTCGTCGAATACAACAGGTAAACACCAAGCACAAGAAGACTAGATTGACAGTTCAAGCAATTCCCCTGAGAAAACCAACACTACATAGTTACAAAATTCGAACCCTTACCTTCCAGATACAACACACAGTCTGTGTTGTTGAGATACTCCCCGGGGTAGTTGGGGGTGTAGAACTCCTGAATCCTCCAGTTTCCGTAGGTGAAGTTCCAGCAGTGAGGGTCGATTTCGTCCATGATCATTGGAGGTGGGCCGATCATTAGGGAGGATGGTGAATCTGTAAAGAATGAATTTCTTTGTTACGCAGTGGGTCCGGTAAGTTCCCGTACATTGAAACATAAACATCTAAACAAACGTTAGTATACCTAAACAAAGTAGCTCACGTTCCATTGATAACTTTGTTGGACTGGTCTACTTTCCTAGGGGTTACGGGTGTGCCGCTGTGTTGTTTTCTTTCTGGCTTGTCTTGCATTCACATTTTTTTTCCGAGAAAGAGAATGACTGCGACAAAGGTCACAGCTCCCTCTGAGGGGAATTGTGTGTTAGACCCAGTTTGTCTATGTTAATTAGATGTAGAGGTAGAGGTAAAGGTAGAGATAGAGGTAGAGGTGGATGTAGATAGATAGAGGTGGAGGTGGATGTAAAGTTAGAGGTAGAGGTAGATGTAGAGATGGGGGTGGAGGTTGAGGTGGAGGTAGAGGTAGAGGTAGAGGTAGATATAGAGGTAGAGGTATAAGCAGAGGTGGAGGTGGAGGTGGAGGTAAAAGTAGTGGATGTGGAGGTAGAGGTAGATGTGGAGGTAGAGGTTGAGGTAGAGGTAGAGGTGAATGTAGAGTTAGAGGTAGAGGTCGATGTAAAGATGGAGGTGGAGGTTGAGGTGGAGGAGTAGAGCTAGAGGTGGAGGTAGATATAGAGGTAGAGGTTTAAGTAGAGGTAGAGGTGGAGGTGGAGGTAGAGGTGGATGTTGAGGTAGAGGTAGGTGTGGAGGTAGATGTGGAGGTAGAGGTAGATATGAAGGTAGACGTGGATGTAGAGGTAGATGTGGAGGTAGAGGTAGAGGTGAAGGTGGAGGTAGAGGTAGATTTGGAGGTAGAAGTAGAGGTAGATGGTGGAGGTAGAGGTAGATGTGGAGGTAGAGGTAGATGTGGAGGTAGAGGTAGATGTGGAGGTAGAGGTAGAGGTGGAGGTGGAGGTAGAGGTAGATGTGGAGGTAGAGGTAGAGGTAGAGGTGGAGGTAGAGGTAGAGGTGGAGGTAGAGTGGGTAGAGGTAGAGGTGGAGGTGGAGGTAGAGGTAGAGGTGGAGGTAGAGGTGGAGGTAGAGGTGGATGAGGAGGTTGAGGTGGAGATAGAGGAGGAGCTGGGGGTAGAGGTGGAGGTAGAGGTGGAGATGGATCTAGAGGCTGAGGTGGAGGCAGAGGCGGATGTAGAGGTAGAAGTTGAGTTGGAGGTAAAGGTAGAGGTAGTGTTGGATTTTGAGAGTGAGTGTATTTCATTTCAAGCACAACAGGGCTGTGAAAGGCCAGCTGAGTAAAATTTTGGTTGTAATTGTAATATTTAGTTTATCGTGTTGTTTCTTCTTGTGTAGTCTTTGAGGCGGCATGCCTTGCATCACACTGCTTTCTCGTGAAAACAACAGGCTATTATATTCAGATTGCGTACTGGACACAACAGATTCTGTGGTCATGTGTACAAGAAATTCAAGATTGGGGATTCAGAACTTCACCGATGTGAACATGGACCACATAATACTGAGCATATGCTACAGAAATCCTCTCTATGTTTTGTTGGTGTTACTGAGGCCGTGCATTGCGCTGAGCTACTTAGGACTCACACTTGAGTTAGAAGTAGAACGGAGCACATATGGGTTACTACCCGTGTGCCACGATGTTGATCCGTTGTTCAAACCTCAAACCTCTCTATGTGCAGTAGAGAGATTCCAGATTTGGCCAGTTGGCATTATGCCGAGCTATACGGATCAGTCGTTTGGTTACAGATCAGTTTTTACAGGAACCTTAGCATTCTCATCTGGAAACGCAGAGAAGAGGCCATAGTTTGCCATCCGTGTCTGAATGTATACAACAAAGCAGATCACGTTAAACACTTGCCAATATTCTAAACAAACAGGTACCTACCCCCAGCTGGCTGTCCGAGGACAACTGTGATACAAAGCATTGCCTGGAGAATCATGTCTGAAACATAGAAAACATCGGATATTGAGGTATGAAATATAGAAAACATCGGATATTGAGGTATGAAATATAGAAAACATCGGATATTCATGTATGGATGTAAACATCGGATATTGTTGGATGAAAGATAGAAAGCATGTTATACTAATGTAGGAAATATAGAAAACACCGGAGATTGTTGGATAAAATATAGAAAACATGTTGATGTCTGAAATATAGAAAACATCGGATATTGATGGATGGAATATAGAAAACATCGGATATTGATGGATGGAATATAGAAAACATCGGATATTGATGGATGGAATATAGAAAACATCGGATAATGATCTCTGAAATATAGAAAACATCGGATATTGATGGATGGAATATAGAAAACATCGGATATTGATGGATGGAATATAGAAAACATCGGATATTGATGGATGGAATATAGAAAACATCGGATATTGATGGATGGAATATAGAAAACATGTGATACTAATGTAGGAAATATAGAAAACATCGGATAATGATCTCTGAAATATAGAAAACATCGGATAATGATCTCTGAAATGTAGAAAACATCGGAGATTTTTGGATGAAATAAAGAAAAACATATTGATGTCTGAAATATAGAAAACATATAGATGGATGACATAAAGAAAATATCGTATATTGGTAATTGAAATATAGATATTATGAAAGGTAGAACGGATAAAAGAATAATATTCGAAATAAAGGAACATTAGCAGCTTCGAGTATGTCATTTTTTTCAAATGTCATTTTGAAATAAGTTTATGAAATGTAGTAAACATGATAAAACAATGTAAGAATAACAGAAAACATCGGCGGTATTGATTCACTTCAAGGTAAGTGCCATGCGAGATTAATATACGAACAATAGGAAACATGGCATTTCGTGTATTGAAGACATACATTTTAGCACATTCGTGTTTAAAAAATTATAATCAATTATTAATTTACTTTTAAATTAAAGGGGTGCGGGGGGGGGGGGGGGGGGGTGGAGTGAGGTGGGGTGGGGGGATTTAGTGTCTGGAAAATTTAAATGACCCCCCCCCCCCCCACCCCCAATCTACATCAAACAGAGGAATATTTTTCCTAGCCCCATCCCCCCCCCCCCTTTTCTCCCCCTTTGATTTTAAAGAAGGTCATTCATTTACTGCTACTACATATAAAGGTTATCTTTCTAAACACTTGTTGACACATTTCATAATATTTAAATTTCCCCCCCCCCCCCCCCTCCCGACCCCGTGTGGGTTCCGGGGTCCTATTATGTGGGTGGGGGGGGGGGGAGGGAAATAGGTGGAAGAATAGACGCACTGCCTACCCAAAAGCTTGTCTTAAGAGTCGACTAAGTGTGAGCTTCCTTCGAAGTCGGAGTGCATCTACCTGAGAGGCAAGGAATCCGCACTCTACGGATGCACACGCAAGACATACATTCTGGAACAGGACTAAAGTCTAAAGGTGGACAAACAACCAAAAACTTCCGCCAGAGTTTACAGCTGGTGAATGTGAAGAAGAAGAAATTTTTGTTCTAAAAACATTGCCATTCGCCACCCGCTAAGCATAGCTATTAATATTATTATTATTAATATTATTATTATTACACACAAAAAAAGAAGGCTTGAACAACTTGGGACCAATTATTCATGGATTGGGGGAGGGGGAATATGAGTGGAGTGAAGAGGTGTCCAAAGGCCTGTAATTTTTGTTTAATTGCGCCTAACACACCTCCCAGTGTGTTTCCTGTGGCGGCGCCCTAGTATTTACCCTCCCACTACCTCCCAAAACAAACACAATACATACAGTGCAAAGAGACCCTCCATTACCTCCAATATTCATCATGTTTGACACCTGATCCCGAGCGACACCTGCCTCCCCATATACCTTCCCTGGTCCATACCCAGGTATGCATGTGACCCCAGGTATGAGGTCAACGGGGTAAGTTATGCGATATTTACATACAGGGTAATACAATCAGAACGTGGTCATGCAATAACTCTGTGTGTCAGAGCTCTCGTGCCGGCAACCGAGCAGCACATGTGGCAACTGCTGGTTTTTTCTTTCCAGACCTATCGGTAATAAATATATGTACCACACCCTTTTGTCTGTCTGTCTGTCTGTCTGTCTGTCTGTCTGTCTGTCTGTCTGTCTGTCTGTCTGTCTGTCTGTCTGTCTGTCTGTCTGTCTGTCTGTCTGTCTGTCTGTCTGTCTGTCTGTCTGTCTGTCTGTCTGTCTGTCTGTCTGTCTGTCTGTCTGTCTGTCTGTCTGTCTGTCTGTCTGTCTGTCTGTCTGTCTGTCTGTCTGTCTGTCTGTCTGTCTGTCTGTCTGTCTGTCTGTCTGTCTGTCAGTCAGTCTTTCTGTCTGTCTGTATTTATTCATTAATGAATTTTTGCTACTATTATTCACCAACCGAACGAAATAACGATGTAACCGATTATTCAGTTAAATAACCAACCAGCCAGAGAGCGACATATCTATTTAAAAATTTTACTTATCCAAACAACAAACCAGTCAGTCTGAGAAATAACTGCCTAACCATATATCCCCCCCCCACACACACACACACACACACAATTAACCTTTTTTTAGTGAACTCGGTTCTCTTTGGTTGCAATCTTTAAGATATACTCATTTCTTTAATTAAGCCAGAGTTATCTAACTTCATCAAAAATGTACATCAACAAGCCAGAAAAGGATGTTTCCGGTTGACGAAATGTCGCTAAAAATATTTTTATTTTTTACCAAAAGCTTACGACTCTTATCTTAAGGAAATGTTTACATCCGGTCAACCCTAAACTCTAAGCAGGGATTCTTTTTCTTCTGACAGTCCATGCCGTGTGGGGTTGGTAGTCATGTCTATCCACAACCTTCTGTCTCATGTACTGTCAATCAACTCGGACACAGATGCCGGTCCATTGGTAGTCATGTATCCATGATGTCAAACTTTGTGACACAAGCTTCTTCCTCTCGTGTGGCGGTCTGTCATCTGCCTTCTGTCCTTCAATAAACCTGCAACTTTGCCATGATGTCGAACGTCACGATCGGTTTTGCCTCTCTTTCTCCACCACATGACCAAAAAGCAGGGATTGGCTGATAATTATCACGTGTTCAGACGTATTTGGGCGGTTGACCTTATCTATGAGGTTTAGGTTTAGACGAAACATCAACATCATGGCACAAAGGGTAGTAACCCTTAAGTGCTCCGTTCTACTCCTGACTCAAGTCTGAGTCCGAAGAATCTCAGCACAGTGCACAGGCTCTGTAGCACCGGCGAGGATCCTGAAATACTTTGGGTAGATTTTTAACTCTTAATTTTGCACACGCAGCGCCGTTAGGCTACTCTTTTCGATTTCCAACTCCCAATGGATATTTTTTTACGTGCGCAACAATACACACGGGCGTCCGATCGCACGACCCAGTCCAGGAGGAGTTACTAGAACTCATAGTCTACGTGAAAAAATTGTAGCCCTTACCGAGTATTGAACCCGGGACCTCTAGCACTCGAGGCGGACACAATGCCCCAAGACCACACAGGTCCTAACAAGTCCAGAGCAGGACAAACGGGGAGGACTGTCCGTCGTTGTCTACAGCCGGGCAACGGGAAGAATTAGCAAATGGCTCGTTCAGTTCCGTAAGTGTAGCTTCTTAAGCCACTGCAATAGAAGACTGTTCCTCTAAACTATAACAGTGGAACAGAAAGTGAAGAAGAAGCAACAGCCGCGAAAGGAAAGAGTGAACATGGCCCAGAAACCTCCACAACAGCAGCGGAAGCGGTGCCCCAAACACCTCCTGGGTTATCGAAGAAGGAAGGAAGTTTCACCTGACGCCTTCGCTTTTATCTCTACCTGGGGAGTTCCATTACCTGTCTCCGACCCCTAATCCACTCCCCCCTTTTGTGTGTGTGTGTGTGTGTGTGTGTGTGTGTGTGTGTGTGTGTGTGTGTGTGTGTGTGTGTGTGTGTGTGTGTGTGTGTGTGTGTGTGCAACACCCAGGGGATAGGTAACAGTGAAGAAGAAATAATTAGCGTAATTGCAGAAAGTAAGACTTGAATGTAGAGTTGTCCTCCCAGATCTTGTCCTATTTCCGGTAAGCGATTTTTCAGATGAGCGCGCTGATAAGCTTCCTTGTTGATTGTTGATGCAATAAACTGTTGATATCTCTGGAGGATCATAAGTGGGTGGTCGTCGGAAGTGAGTCCAGTTACGTTCTCTTTTCCCGGTGTGTGCTCCGGGGACCCATTTAGAAGGGTGGGAGTGGGGGGGGGGGCACTCACTAGCATGACAAGCATGTCGTAAAGGGCGATATTTAAAGGGTTTGCTGAAGCTGGTTGAGTTAGTGTGAAAGGTGAAGATGTCAGTTTTACCGCAAGATTAACAAAACGGAATAACCGTCATTTCAAGGGCAGAAGAAGAAGAAGAATGCATGAAGTTTAACAACACCGGGACCGCACAACGAGCGATAAAAATACGGCGACGCAAAGTGCCACCATTCGGATGAAGATCAACCGGGGACAGGTCCCAGAAACCCAGTTCAACACGTAGGGCAATAATTAGGGCTCCTGACTACAGACTACGTAGGGCTACAAGACAACAAACGATTGTGTGCCGCATGGGGACAGACTTGAAGTAAGTCAACTTTACCTCATCAGGACATCACACAGAGCGATAAACACCCGGTGACACAAAGTGCCACTATCTGGATGAGGATCATCAGTGGAGAGGTCGCGGAAATTCCGTTTAGGCCATATTTATGTCCCGGCTATATTTAGGGCCCCCGGCAAAAGCCAGGGTGGGGCTTCAAATAACGAAATATTGCATGAGGGGTCTAAGAAGCACTATCTTGAATTGGATTGGCTTTTTACCCCACCAGGACATCACACAAGCGATAAACACCCGATGACACAAAGTGCCACCATGCGGATGAGGATCACCGTGGAGAGGTCCCAGAAACCGCGTTCAGGCTTGGCTTGGCTTTTTTACCCCACCAGGACATCACACAAGCGATAAACACCCGATGACACAAAGTGCCACCATGCGGATGAGGATCACCGTGGAGAGGTCCCAGAAACCGCGTTCAGACATTTGGCCATATGTATGACCTGCCTATATTGTGGCCCCTGGCAAAAGCCAGAGTGGGGCTTCAAAAAACAAAAAATAACGTCTTAAAAAGAATGTCTTAAAATGAATGTATGGAGTGTTAAAGTTAATTTTTGCTACGAAATTACAGCGAAGCATCACTATTACATCGCTAATAAAATTTGGTTAAAAGCCAACTGACGCCAAAAAAAAAAAAAATTGCAATGCCACACGTCGTTTAGCGCATAGATGCGTGAGAGAACCATTCTTCTTCACTGTACGCAATATTGTTTTAATAATAAGAATATAATTGTCGTAACTTTCTTCCCCCAAATACATTAGACACATCACAACTCTTCTTATCTCCCTTCTCTCCCCGTGACATATCATTTATCTCCCCTTGCCTCTTGTGCTATATTAGCATTTCACGCCAACCTTGAGTGTAAATTTATAGTTTTCCAACACGTAGATTCCAGCTAAAGATTCAAGAAGTCTTCAAAAAAGCGGGATAATTATACGCTCTTGAGTCAAGGGAGCCGGCGGGTGGCGCTAAGTGATGGACCACGCACGGGCGTGCTCTGGAGACGGATGCCTTTCATCATTTCCATCTTGTATGTCAAAGAGAATGTAAACACAGCTAGACACGGTGCAACACACCTTTACCCCATATACCACACACACGATACACTCACAGAGTAGGCTGAGAAAGGTGGAGACAGTCATGCTTCGTGCAGAATGGCAAGCATCGCTTCAGAGGTCGGGTGTAGTTTGTTTCTTTTTTTTTTTCTTTCTCTAGGAATGTCTGTGTGTTGGGAAACGAGCAGGCAGATAGACTGGCCGGATCAGCACCATTTTGAGGTGAATTAAAGCATGACAAAGTTTGAAGTTTGAGGTTTTAACAACGGATTAACATCATGGCACACGGGTAGTAACCCACAAGTGCTCCGTTCTTTCTTTAACTCAAGTATGAGTTCGAAGAAGCTCAACACAGTGCACAGGCTCTGTAGCACCGGCGATGATCCTTAAATACTTTGGGTAGATTTTTAACTCAAAATTTTGCCCGCGCAGCGCCATTAGGCTACTCTTTTCGATTTCCAATTGCCAAGAGATTTTTTTTTTTACGTGCGTAACAATTCACACGGGTGTTTCGATGTCACTACCCAGAGACGAGGGGAAATACTAGAAATCCAAGTCCACGTGAAAAAATCCAGCCCTTACCGGGAATTGAACCCTAAACCTCTATCACTCGAGGCGGACACCATCCCTCGAGACCAAGCACTACTTCGCTGTATGACAAGCTAAATGTTGTGAGGGCCCTTTCAGAGCCAGTGAACAACGTGGGCGGGGGCACAAATAGACTATTAAAGTCCGAGGAGAATAACGATGCGGGGAGTTATCAGAGCATCTGACTGACGCTCAACACTCGAGGAAAAGGAGAGACGGATGTGCAGTCAGACGGTTACTGGTACCATCGGGATTGGAACTTTTCGCTTGCTGCTGCAGATTGTGGCGGAGCGTTTATGGGAGTGTTCTGAATGCTATGATGTCGATTGTTAGTTCAACATTTAATATCTCTTTAATGTTCACGGAGATGGCTATACCCGTATGGTCTAGCCACGGCCGGCTCCAGCTAAAGGGAATTGCTGCTGACGTCACCGGGTCGGGCTAACGATGCAGGCCCGTCTAACTGTCTGCGTTTCTAGCCTCACTGCTGGGATACAGTCATTATGTGCCACCATGTGTATGAGGATCACCATGAAGAGGTCACATAAATCGCGTTTCAGCCTTTAGGCCATATTTATGGCCAGGCTATATTTCGGCCCCTGGCAAGAGCCTGAGTAGGGCTTCAAAGAACGAAAAATTAATCCTAAAAACGATAACTGACTGACGGACTTTCTACCCCACTAGGACATCACACAAGCGATAAACACCCGATGACACAAAGTGCAACCATGTGGATGAGGATCGCCGTGGAGAGGTCCCAGAAACCGCGTTCAGACATTTGGCCATATTTATGGCCTGCCTATATTGCGGCCCCTGGCAAAAGCCAGAGTAGGGCTTCAAATGACAAAAAATTTCGTCCTGAAAAGGACGAAACTGGATTATAAGATGAATATATTATATAGCATCGAAGAAGTCGGCCAATCATTTTCCTGCATCTCTATTTCTGAGTAAGTATTTTATCATATGGTTTCTAGTTCTCGTTTTTGCCGCTATCTTTGTTGTCTGTTGAGACTTGTAATGCCATTCAGCTGATAGCACTATTATACAACATATGCCGCCTATGTTTACATTCTGCCGCCAGTATTATCAACATACGGAAAATTGCACATATGCACATGATATGTCAAAACATTAATAAACTATAAGGGACATAATCAAGACCTAAATGTGAAGCTAAGGGGAGTAACTTTTTTAGTTCCGAAAGCGGTTCCCAACCTTTTTTGAAATCGGTTCCTATGATGGAGCATTTTTTGCCTAACGTAAACTATGTACAAGTTAAAGCTGTTTAGAAGTAGTAGGGAGAAAGGGAAGATAATAGGAGAATGTAAAGTTTAGAGATATTGCAATGTTTATTCAATAAAGTGGATTTTATTTAATAAACTTCTTCAATCGTCGGCGACCAAGCCGCATAAGTGGCTCATCGGTAGACGATTTTGTCGCTGGTCAGGAGAGTTTTTGGATGTATCTCCCTGGATCGCATCAACACTACCTATATCCTTTCGGGGCAACTTGGTGGCGAGCAATGAAAAGACATTTTATTTGACGCAAAAAAACCTAGTCACAATTATAACCAAAAGCTCCCCCTTTGTGAAAATGATGGCTGAACGTGTCGATTTTTCCAGCAAAGCGTCCACCTACTTCTCCACTAGCTGCTTATACATAGGGCTCATATTAATTGTTTTGTATTTCAGAGCCACAAGCCGGATCAACATCGTAGCTCAAGGGTGGTAACCCATCAGTACTCCGTTCTACTTCTAACTCAAACCTAAGTCCGAAGAATCGCAGCGTAGTGCACAAACTCTGCAGCACCGGCGAGGATCCTGAAATAGTTTAGGTATTTTTTTAACTCAAAATTGTGCCCGGTCAGCGCTGTTGAGCTACTCTTTTCGATTTCCAACAGCCATGGTCTTTTATACAATCGCAACAATACACACTGGCGTCCGATCTTACTACCCAAAGACCAGGGGAAAATACTAGAAATCTACGAGAAAAATTCCTAGCCTTCACCGGGGCTTGAACCCGGGCCCTCTAGCACACATACACCACACAGTCCCCCGCCTGGTAACCATCTTGCAGTCCCCCATTATCACTGTGCGAGTCACCGTGGTGTAGCTGGTAGATGTTCGCCTGCGGATCGGAAGTCGTCGGTTCAGGTCCACACGGAACCAGGCTTCCTTGAAAAATGACCTTTGCCTCCAGGTCGACCCGACCTTGAGAGGGTATCAGGCGCAGTCCTGGTAAGTAAAGGTGACTGTCGTGATATTTACCAAATACCCCATAAAGCGCTGATTGATATATAAAAAGTAGGTCTAGCCCTATATGCCCAATGCACCGAAAGCCGTGGCAAAGTGTCGTTTACTGTACTTACTATACTGAACTATAACTGTGCTATATGATTGTATATCCGATTAGTGTTTCTGGGACCTTTGATCCCTATTTTTCAGATGTTTATCATGTAGAATGCAAACCTGGAAGAGGAAAAGTTAAAATTAGTTGGGGTGTCCTTTACAGGGCTGCTAAGTTGACTGTCTCCACTGTCACTGCTGAAGGTCAACCCATGGATTATGCTGCTTTATTTATTTAATATTATTCAGTTTGTTTCCCCGCAGCGGTGACGAGGCCAATGTGCAGCCCCAACTGACTGGTGTCCAGCCCACACCTGGACATCACATCGAGCCATAAACAGCCGGTGACACAAAGTGCCACCATTCGGATAAGGAGCACCCGGAGATAGGTCCCCAAAACTCCGTTTAACCCATAGGTTGGGCTATATTAGGGCCCCCCAACGACAGACGGGATGGGGCTTTGAAATTTAAAAAAAAAAGGTGCTTAATTAATACCATACCCCAAACAGGGGAAATTCACAGGTCACATGACAGTCTAATATTTCACGGGCGTGGTAGATAAGCTACATGCAGTCGTGGGACCTAGTCTGCACTCTTTCGTGGGAAGTAGGTGGGTTGGGGTTATGGCCAGTTTTAGATGTTTTGAGGTCGTTAAAAGCATCAGAAAGCCGAGAAACCCAGTCTTACTACCCTCTAAAATGTTAGGCTGTCCCATGATGTCCTCTGGGTTAGAATTTTAATAAAGCAACCCAAAAAGTTGCGTCCCAAATTAGGACAAGGTAGTGTATTTTTACTGTAGCTGTCTCGAAGCCAATGGGCAGCCGAAGCAGAGCTGCAGGAGCTCTTCACAGCATATGTTAAGAACCGCTACATTGGGGAATTGACTGACTTTTCATATGGTTCACATTGTTGTTTGAATTCGTCACTGCTCTGCTGTCTTCAGTTTTGTTTCACATCTTGACACGATACGAGCGGGTCTGATAAATTTTAAGCTGTTGTTAAACAACACAGGAAGTGAGAAACAGATGTGATCATTTCTGGAATTGTCTCCCCTGTGTTCTTCGTTTAATGTCCTTCCTTGTTTATTCTCTACCTTGTGGGGATGTTAAAAGTCCAGGTTATTACCTGCATGGGAAGAGATACGAGTATGTTAAGGTTACACAGGGGTATGTGCTTGTAGGACAAGGTAAATCCCATCATTTTGTTTTTAAATTAAGCTATTAAACATTAGTCAAATCCCTTTATAATGTGTATATAGTTAATCAACCTTGGAGTAATGTTAATCATATTGTACATTTTCCTACTCAACATATACCAATCATTTCTCGTTCTATTTAGGATGAAATTTTTCTTTATTTAAAGCCCAACTCTTGCTCCTGCCAGGGGCCGCAATATAGCCAGGCCATAAATATGGCCTAAAGGCTGAACGCGGTTTCTGGGACCTCTCCACGGTGATCCTCACCCACTAGGTGGCACATTGCGTCATCGGGTGTTTATCGCTTGTGTGATGTCCTGGTGGCGTAGAAAGTCAGTCAGTCCTACTCAACATTACAAATAGATTCGTCACTATAATGTGTCCACGTTACAGGCACCTTGACCATAACAGTAGTAGCACAGGTTCTTTTTGATTATCAGGTGCCACCTTTCAGCACCTTTCTGCTTCTTCAGCCAGCAGCTCTTGGGCCTGCAGTAGCCTGAAATGCCTGGTGCTTCCTACAATGTCCTACTACATAACTTTTTTAAAAGGTTGAACGTGGTATCTGGAATTTGTCTTGCTCGCTTGCCATGCAGACTGATATAAACATTTTGGGTTGGTCACACCGTTGGGCAGCAGGCCGGAGGGCACAACAGACAGACATACAGACTTCTAAACATTCAATCAAACTAAACATCACGTTTACAGTACCACTCAAAATAATGGAAATTCCCCCAACTATAGTATCATACGGACTCTCACTCAATCACTAGAGAAAAAGAATAGAGCATTTGAATTAAAATGTTACAGAAGAATGGATCAAGAAGAGGAAAAACATCGACATTCTACACGAGTTAAACATCAAGGAGAACTGTCTCATAAACAGCATCCTGTCCCGGAAGTTGAAGTAGTGTGGCCACATCAAGCGTCATGGTGGCTTGGAAAAGACGAGTGCAGCTTGTGGAAGGCGAGGCAGGGGTCGACGTCCGCGAAGATAGATACAGGACATCGAAGATGCATTAGCATTGACAGCACAAGGGACCAGAGAGCTTACTAGGGAGAGAGATACTCTCAACCGTGCTGTGAGGAGAGCGACGTTCTGTAAAGGACTTGCTGATTGATGATAGTATCAAACACAAAAGCATCACTGTATCTATCTATCAGTTTGTCCCTTTCAGTCAATCAATAATCGTCACAAAATGCGACTAGTAGAAGGGTGAAATTTGCAGATGCTATTCTGTTGGCAATGCCGTTGTTAATAGTGCTATCTGCGGCAAATGTGAATGCAGGATTACGTAAATCCCATCAATTTTGTGAATTAAGCTGTTAAACTTAAGGCAAATCCCACTATTTGTGTTTCAAGTTTTTCAATATTTGGGACCATTTTCATGACATTGTATATTTTTTCTGCTCAACATTATAAATTTGTAACCACAACATTACATTGTCCACTCTTTCAGTCCTACTGGGCTTACAGGGATAGATCTATATGTTATAGACAAATCATCATTCGATTGCTCATGTGGTCAATATCACACAGGTGGCTTTTATTTCCCGGGACATTTCCTGTCACCCATTCAAGACTAGGTCGACCTGGGAGCCAATGCCATTTTTTGTAAAACAAATGTCTGGCTCCGCCAGGAACTGAGCCCACGACTTTCTGATCCGCAGGCGGGCGTCTAGCCGCTACACCACCCTTCTAAGTGTTACGGTACCATTAGTATTGGAACTCTGTGCTGGCTGCTGAAGATGAGGTCGGAGCACGCATGGGAATGCCCCGATTGCGGTGATGCCAGTTCTGGACTCAACTCTAAGTGTTAACAAGAAGTATTTACGCATACACAGAGGCACTCTCCTTTTGTTTAAATTTTGTGCCTCGAAAATTCAAAGCACAGGATAGTCAGACTGGGATAAGATGAGAGAAAAACAAGCCAGTGATAAAGAACAGAAAAATTTGTTGAAAGATGAGAATTTATGAAAGCCGATCTTATCATCAAAGTTACGCTCCTAGTATTTTTGGGGCTGAGTTATTAATGGCACGCGTCAGAAAATTCCAACTGTGCAATTTACCTCCGCGAAGATGGCGGGGCTAAGACAAACCGCCATAGTTAGAGTTTACAGACGGTGTAGTCACGAGGTTTTGACAGCAACAGTAAAAATATGGCGGCTGTACACGTGTCCGGAATTGATAACTTCAGTACAGGGCTTCTAAAAGAATAGGAAAAACACGTGCTGGTACTCTCTAGAAAAGTAAACGTAAAGATACGTTTCCGAATCTTCAAGCCTCCTTCCTTTAACTCTTTGAGTCCCAAAGAACGCATCATACGTTCATAAATTCCTACCTAGAGGCCCAATGAACGCATAATGCGCCGATTTTATGTCTTTCTTGACTACCCCTTGGGCCTGTGATGCTAAATCCCCTGGGACTCAAAGAGTTAAAGGTGAAGGTAAAGTCGGGAGATGTGAACCAGCGTCATTGCACACGGTTATAAACCATAAGTGCTCTGCCACCAGAAAGGGCAGCTGATAAGAATTGTCCGCCTGTCGCCGTATGCACGTAACTCTGTAGCTACAGCGACCTTCCTCCATTTACGACAGAGTGTTGGCTCTGGTAGCGATTTCCTTAAGACTGGGTTAACCCCGAGAACCGCCCGGTTTCGAACACTTTCTTTATCTCGTGGGGAGATGTAACAGTCGTTGATGAGCTCTGTCAAGAGCACTATTAAGACTAATGTTCATTTCTTTAAGTCTGTTCCTAATGATACCACTCCTTGTTTTACTCCTTTTTTCATCTTGGACCTTTTCTTTTAAACCGTTGAATCCTCAACCGACTTGCCGGGCCTGTCGCGAATTCATCTTCACCTGATCACCTTCAAAAATCGAACACATTAAACATTCTTTCCAGGAATAAACACATCTTTTTGTCACAATTTCCGGCCAACGTTGTTTACGTCGCCATATTGGCCAGGCGGAAGTCTACTGAGCATAACGGGCTAGAACTATATTTTATAGATTAGGCAGCACTCAGTGGGTGATGTGCTCAAATTAAACGCCAGTCGCCTTTGTTTCCTAGGACTTTACTCAGTACCTATTTGAGGCTGGGTCGACTTGAGAATCAAAGTCATTTCTGAAATAAAACCGGCCCCGCCAGGTCCTGAACCCGCGACCTTCCGATCCGCAGGCGAGTGCCAAGCCGCTACACCACGGCTGCGCCTGTCTATAACTGTAGAATATAAGGACCCTTTTCCACGCCTTTAGGCGACTTGGGCATGTAGGGCTAGACCTGTAGTTTTATAGACCAGTCAAGTAGATCATTGGTAGATGATGTGGTGAGCATCACGCCGATCGCCTTTACTTCCCAGGACTGCACCTGGTACCCACTCAAGGCTGGGTCGATCTAGGAGTCAAAGTCATTTGAAAAAAAAAGTCTGGCTCCATTAGGACGTGAACCCACGACCTACCCATCCGCAGACGGGGGTCTGGCCGCCATCGCCACGGGGACTACCCATCTATTACTGTAGCATTGCATAAAAAATTCCTGAAGTAAAGGTGCCGGTAGTGCGGACCGACAGGGAAAAAATTGTTATTTACGACGTATATCTTCTCTTTCGCTCATTCTACTGCTGCCACAGCGACTACTTCTTCCCTCTTGCACTCTTCCTCTCTTGCCTTTTTAGCATCACCTTCTTATTTTTGCCTCCTCCTCTTTCTTCTCTGACGAAAAAAAAAAAAAGCACAGAAGCAAGAGACGATGACGATGGTGATTATACTGATGATAACAAGACAAGAAGGCAGATGATGATGCTAACGGCGATTATAGTGATGATGATAGTGATGATGATGCTGCTGAGGATGATGATAAGCATCACGATGATGATGATGATGACGTTTATAATAATGATAAGGATGATGAGGATGATGATGATGATGATGATATTGCTAAGGGTGATGATGATGAGGCTGAAGAAAAAGAAGAAAATGAAGAAGAAGACAAAGAATAAGAAGAAGAAGAAAAAGAAGAAGAAGAAGAGAAAGAAGAAGAAGAAGAGAAAGAAGAAGAAGAAGAAGAAGAAGAAGAAGAAGAAGAAGAAGAAGAAGAAGAAGAAGAAGAAGAAGAAGAAGAAGAAGAAGAACCAGGATAAACTGTGGAGGACCAGAAAGACGAAAAGGAGCAGGAACATAGAAAGACGAAAAACTTATAAGAGGAAAACCAAGAAAGCATGGCATGAAAAACGAAAAAAAAAGCATCACAAAGAAGAACGGTCTTTAAAAAAAAATCCCAGAATAATAGAAAGAAAGAAAGGACAACCAAAGAAGAACGAAAGAAAGATAGCAAGAAAGAAAAAGCGATAAATAAATAGAAAAAAAAAGAAAGAAAAAAGAAGACAAGACAGAAAGAAAGAAAGAAAGAAAGAAAGAAAGAAAGAAAGAAAGAAAGAAAGAAAGAAAGAAAGAAAGAAAGAAAGAAAGAAAGAAAGAAAGAAAGAAAAAAAAAAGGAAAGAAAGAAGAAAGAAAGAAAGAAAGAAAGAAAGAAAGAAAGAAAGAAAAGAAGAAAGAAAGAAAGAAAGAAAGAAAAAGAAAGAAAGAAAGAAAGAAGAAAGAAAGAAAGAAAGAAAGAAAGAAAGAAAGAAAGAAGAAAGAAAGAAAGAAAGAAAGAAAGAAAGAAAGAAAGAAAGAAAGAAAGAAAGAAAGAAAGAAAGAAAGAAAGAAAGAAAGAAAGAAAGAAAGAAAGAAAGAAAATGAGCTAAAAAAAACAACAACATTAATTGATCATAATCTCCATCAAGACACCGACATGTATACAAAAACTGTCATTTATCAACCACAAAGGACGCCATTGTTTGACCCTCTGATTCAACCTTACCCTTTGCGCTGATAGGGCGTGACCTTACATGACCCCAGAGACATTTTTGTGTGCCAGATGGAACCCTTCACGGCTCAGATGATGACAGGCTGGGGGAGATCCACTCCAACGGTTCCATAAACAATTTGTAAATCTGAGACCCCGTTAAACCGCCTGGTTTGTGAGAAGAAGCCATAAACTTATTTTTGGATCGGGAGTAAAAGAGCTTGATGTTTCCCTCTAAAAAAAAAAAAAAAATGTTCACTACACAGATGATAGCTAAGTTATCTTACTCATTATCATTCTCGAGGACATTATCATTATCATCGTTGGCGTCGTCCTCATCAACATCATTATCGTCATCATCATCACCAACATCATCATCCTCGCCGACATCATCATCAACATCGTTGTCGTTGTTGTTGCTGTCGTCATCGTCGTCATCATTATCGTCATCTTCGTCACAATTATTATCGTCGTCATCATTATTATCATCATCGTCGTCATCATTTTCATTATCATTATTATCGTTATCATCGTCATCATCATCGTTATCATCATAAACATCTTCGTTAACATGTCACGTTTATGACTGTGCTGGGGACTGCAAGGTCTCTTGGCATGCTCGTCTGCCTCGAGTGCTGAAAGTCCCGGGTTCAAGCCCCATTGATGGCTATGATATTTTGACGTGGACTTCTAGTAATTTACACTGGTCTCTGGGCAGTAAGATCGGACGCCCGTGTGTATTTTTGCGCACTTAAAGAAATCCCTTGGCAGTTAGAAATCGATTGGAGTAGCCAGTCGACGCTGCTCGGGCAAACATTTCGAGTTAAAAATCTTCCTAAAGTATTTCAGGATCCTCTCCAGTGCGACGGTGTTCGTGCACTGCGCTGAGGTTCTTCAGACTCAGGTTTGAGTTAGAAGTAGAACGGAACACTTCTGTGTTATAATGTGTGCCATATAAGTAGCAATGCAACCCATAAGTGCTCCGTTCTTCTTCTAACTCAAGTCTGAGTCCAAAGAAGCTCAGCACATGCACAGGCTCTGTAGCACCGGCGAGGATCTTGAAATAATTTGTAGATTTTTTTGGGTAGATTTTAAACTCCAAATTTTGCCCCGGCCAGTGCCGTTATGCTACTATTTTCGATTTTAAACTACCAAGGGATTTTTTGAGTGCGCAACAAAGCACGCGTGCATCCGATCTCACTACCCAGAGACCAGGGAAAAGTCCACGTGAAAAACTCCCAGCCCTCATTGGGTATTGAAACCGGAACCTCTAGCTCTCGAGGCGGAGGGTAAAGAAGAAATTAAGCACCGACGTCCTCACGAAAAGCTACAGTTTTACGTACAGATTTATGAAGAAACCCAACCGTAATGTTTTCATCATGTTATGACAAAGGATTCCCGTAAACAACACATAACCTGTACACTCACAGAATGATAATGTATTGACTGGGGGAGGAGTGTACACGAGAGAAGAAAATCTAGGAGAAGGGAGGTCCGTAATGAAGATATGTAGCTCGTTGAAATGACAAGCATGTTATATAATAGAAGCAGTGGCCTCCTTGTGATCTACATCATGTAGGAAGTGATGGTAGTAGCAACAGTAGCAGTAGTAAAAATTGTAGTAGTAGTAGCAGCAGAAGCAGCAGCAGCAGCAGCAGCAACAGTAGCAGTAGTAGTAGTAGTAGTAGTAGTAGTAGTAGTAGTAGTAGTAGTAGTAGTAGTAGTAGTAGTAGTAGTAGTAGTAGTAGTAGTAGAAGTAGCAGCAGCAGTAGTTGTAGTATTAACATCAGCAGCAGTAGTAACAACTGTAGTAGCAGCAGCAGTAGTAGTAGTAGAAAGAGCAGCAGCAGCAGCAGCAGCAGCAGCAGCAGCAGTAGTAGTAGTAGTAGTAGTAGTAGTAGTAGTAGTAGTAGTAGTAGTAGTAGTAGTAGTAGTAGTAGTAGTAGTTGTAGTACCAGTAGTAAGGTACTCTAATTATTAGTGGTAGTAAGAGTAGCAGCAGCTGACAAAGAAGAAGAAGAAGAAAAAGAAGAAGAAGAAGAAGAAGAAGAAGAAGAAGAAGAAGAAGAAGAAGAAGAAGAAGAAGAAGAAGAAGAAGAAGAAGAAGAAGAAGAAAAAGAAGAAGAAGAAGAAGAAGAAGAAGAAGAAGAAGAAGAAGAAGAAGAAGAAGAAGAAGAAGAAGAAGAAGAAGAAGAAGAAGAAGAAGAAGAAGAAGAGTAGGAGGAGGAGGAAGAAGAGGAGGAGAAAGAATAAAAGAAGAAGAAGAAGAAGAAGAAGAAGACGAAGAAGAGGAAGAAGAAGAAGAAGAAGAAGAAGAAGAAGAAAGAAGAAGAAGAAGAAGAAGAAGAAGAAGAAGAAGAAGAAGAAGAAGAAGAAGAAGAAGAAGAAGAAGAAGAAGAAAATGAACTACTGTATTCATCCAAAGGTATGACATAACCCAACCTCCCCTCCCCAACCACAAATACACAAACACAGGAAAATTCCCCAGCCGGTGAATCCACAAACTTACACCCCGACACATTGTTGTTAGGTGTAAACCTCCTACATCTGGATCAGAATATTTCTTTCAGATTCAGGCTCTCATTAGTGTCTCATACTTCCCCAAACATATTACCTCGATGATAGAAGAGGCAGCTAGGAAGAGCACTGGCTGATTCACCCAGTGAAATATGCAGCTCTAGTTAGTTGAGACAATTAATTATTGTTTTCTCGTTTTCTTGCAGAAGGCTGAAGTATCTCCATAAACAATTGCTGAAACGAAAGACTTAAGGGAAGCGAGAAACTTTTCCAGGGGTAGAAAAAAATACACCGGTAGAACGTACAACTGTGATGAAACCAAGGTACTTGGACATCAACAGGAGTAAATCCTCTTTAGCAAAAACGTATACTATACTTTTTCAAAAGGGTTGCACATATATATATACATATTATTTCACACATGCTTTGATATTAATGTCCCTGTCTGAAAATTATTTTTGTTATTAATAATATTATTACTATTGTTGTTAATGTTATTGAGCAGTTTGATATACTATTTGTGTGAGTGTGCATGTATGTCTAAGAAAATTAAATTAGAGAACAGAGAGAGAGAGAGAGAAGAGAGAGAGAGAGAGAGAGAGGGGGGGGAGAGAGAGAGAGAGAGAGAGAGAGAGAACAGAGAGAAGAGAGAGAGAGAAGAGAGAGAGAGAAGAGAGAGAGAGTGAAGAGTGAATGGGAAGAGAGAGAGAAAATAGATACGAGAGTGAAGAGGGAAGAAGTAACAGAGAAGACAGAGAAGACAGAGAGGAAAAAGAAGAATGAGAAGAGAGAGATATATAGAGCAAAAAGGGAGACTGAAGAGATAGTGAACCGAGAGAAGAGACAAAGAGAAGAGAGGAGACAGAAAAGAGAGAAGAGAGATAGAGAGAGCGAAGAAAGGTGGAAGAAACAGAAAATACTGAGATGAGGGAGGATATAAGGAGAAAACATAGGTGATATAGAGATGATAGGGATGAGAGAGAAGAGATAGAGGGAAAAGAGAGAATTATGTATCAATAATGTTGGTTGACATCTTCTCAAATAAAGTAAGAAAGAGTGTGCTGCATAGATACCTAAACAGCAAAAGGCAGGGGAGGCCATTTAGAATATGGATTGAAAGAGTCACTGATAGCCTAAGATTTCCCATTATCACAGCATACCAGACAACCGAGCGCGCTTTATTGCCGCTGCCTGTTGTCAGGTAAATTTTAATATTGACAAAAGAAAAGAAGGGAAAAGAACACTTCATGTCTTAACGGCACCGGATATACAGCACTAGACCTTTACAGTAAACCTGGAATTCAAACGGATGAAAAATCAAGACTTCGTGCTAAAACAATTTATTGGTAATAGTAATAATAAAAATAAATCTTAGCTAGAATCCATAATTTCGTTTCACGTTAACCAAATGCGTTCGTGTAAATGAAGACATATCCCCGCTGGGATAATATAAGGAAGCAGTAATTAGGTAAAGACAATTGCATCCTTGTCTGCATGGAACAGTATGCTTAAGAAACAAATATTATTTGAGGACACAGAATGGCTCCTTTGCAATACCCAAAGCACGTGTCGTGACGATTTAGCAGTATGCTCATGCGCAACAATATGGCCGTAGCACTGTTAGTATGCACCATGGAAGAGCAACGAGGTGTTACAAGTATTTCGTGGGCAGGAGGTGTTACAACGCTCGTAATCTATCGAAGAATGAAGGTTCAGTACGGAGTCTGCATACAGCCCAGACGTGGCACTTTAGGACGTTTATTTGGTTTGCCTATTCACAAAAGATTTGCAGGATCAGAGATTTAAGGATGTCAACGAGGTGAAGATGGCCGTGCAAACTTTGCTGAAGGCCAAGAACAGAAGTTTTTGCCTGGAGGGCATCCACCGCCTTGTGGATCTGTGGGCTACGTGTTGCAAGGCAGGGAGACTACGTCGAGAATTAGGATGCAGAAGAATCTTTGAGTTAAGCTGAATCAAGAATTGACATCACAGCACTCGGGACAGTCCCATACGCGCCCCGTTCCCCATCCTCAACAGCCAGCGCTAAGTTCCATTACTAATGGCGTCAGTCGAAGCCTGATTGTCTTGCCTTTTCTCTGAACGTTGTGTGCCGGCCGAACCCTCTAGTCTCACCCAGGTGCATCATTTTCTCACCCCATAACAATCTAGATTTTCTTCTGACTTCGTTGCTTGTTCCCGAAGGGCGCTGGTCGCATATGCCTTGTCATGAATCCGTTCACCACCCAGCAGTGCAGATCCAGCCAATCTACCTGTTCATTTCCCGTCACCCCGGCAAAGGCTGGAGAAAATTTCCAATGAATGCTCAGTGCCCGCGACCTTGCAAGTGAAGCTTGCCACTCTGCTCGAAGCAATCCTGTCTTTGCTTTTTTATTTTTTCAGCATGCTTTACAATAACGACATGTTTATGTATCTTGTTCTCTAGCCACCGGCAAGCTGCACTCAACACCCCCATCTCCATTCTCTGTGAAAGAACGACCTTCTAATGAAATTGCCCTTACCTAACGACTTCTCATTGTGATTTTGTAAGCGTTAACCGTCACATTTTTGTTTTTAAAAATAGAACTGACATTGGCTCCCGAGTCGACCCAGCTATGAGTGGGTACCGGGTGAGGTCATGGGAAGTAAAGGCGGCCGAAGTCACGTTGACCACATCACCCACGAAATTCCGAGTGGTCTATAAAATAAAGTCTAGTTCCACGTCTGGCCCAACCCACCCTTAGTCGCATCTTAAGACATGCCTGGTAGGGGGCAGTGTTACTTTTTTTTGCTTCCTATAAATGTCCCAGTCACCTTTACTACCGTGGAGATTACCTGGTACAAATTGTAGGCTAGGTCAGACTAGGATCCAAGGTTCATTTCTAAAACAACTCCGCTGTCATGGAGATTTGTACCCTGGACTCTTCGGCTGGCAGAGAGGCTCTATCCACTACTCCACCGCGGCTGCTGAAATGCCATAATCATCGTTGTCATGTCGTACAGTAATATGCCACACACACTTCACACTCCGTTTCTTCATTTAAAACCCTGTAAAAAGGCTTCATATTTTTGAGTTGTGCTCCAAGTTTCTAAGTCATATAAAACGACTGATCTTATCAGTGTTTGATATATTTTGGTCTTGGTGTTGCGAGACAGAGACTTTGACTTTAGCAGATGTTGAAGGGCATAGCCCATCCGAAATCGAGGCTTAGATATCTATTTCGTGACGAGATGAAGTTTTACGAAGGTGGGGGTGTCAGCCCCCAAGCTTCAACCCCACAAGATGGAGGACCGGGACATTTATACTTTCATAAAATTAGGTTATTCTCTATAATATTCATTTTCTTTCTCTTCCCAAACACACACAGCAATCGTTTACTTTTTACTCATAATATTTGCTCTCTTCCAGAACATACAACCCAAATGTTTTCACAATTCAGTACACCCTCCTGTAGCGAGACTTTCAGATTATCACCCCTCGGCTGGATTCTCTCCCCTCTATCCAACGTACCTTCTCGCATCACGCTAATTAACCATCCCAGGGTTTTTTGGTTTCCCTGAGCCTAGTGGGAACCTGGGATCCTGCCCTGAGATGAGTGCTGGGGTCTTGTACTCACCAGCATGCATGCGATCCTGACCCACATTGTGTGTGCGATGTAATGTTTATCAAGGGTGTCGACACAAAGAAAACAAGCGATAAAAAAGGAGGGGTTGGGTGGGTTGAGATTTTTCCAAATTTTCTAGGAGGGGTGGGTTGCAGCTCTCATGGCGACCTAAACCTTGTTTAAGTGCTTTATAATACTATTAATAGCAACAGCAACAACAGTAGTAATAATAATAATGATAATGTGCCAAATGGCAAATAAATATGACCATGTTTCAAATAATTCAATCATCTGTTTACTGTTCTGTTGTATTATAATATGGCACATAGGGCTGGCACTCTATTCCTCCATCCCATTTTATCCCGTGCAATTAGTTCAATATCATGGATGGAGTCCAGACCAGATGCTTTGGCCTCTCTCAACAACGTTCGTTTTAGGGTTTCTTTAGGCGTCCTCATCTCCTTAATCCCTTTATATCTCAGTTTAATGCCTGTCTGGTGATCCTTCGCTGGTTTATTCTCAGGATGTGTCCAGTGTAGCGTCATCCTCTCTGTTTTATAACTGTCGATACCAGTGGCTGCCCAGAGATTTCTCTTACTTCTTCACTCCTTTTGATAACATCCCATTTTATTTTCATCCTTTTCTTCATACATTTGTTTTTAAATGCATTTAACTTTGGTAAAATGTCTTTGGTGTTCTCCAACTTTCACTTGTATAAATTAAAATTAAAACAACATTAGGATTTTAAAATGCGTAGTTTGGTTTTAAAACTATACAGTTTAGAGTTCCAAATTTTGTTCAAGCTATTCAAAGCTGCTGATACCTTGCCGATTTGTGTCATAATTGATGTCCTTGTGTATCATTCATTTTCAAAATTACTGCCTAAATTAATAAATTGATCTATTACTTTAATGACGTTTGTCTCTAGTGTTACATCTGCTTGATCTGTTGTTCACTAATATTCTATGCCCATCTTCGTGTTGGTCGGTCCCTGCTCCTCTCTCCTGATACCTTGCTTTCTGCTGCTATTCTTTCCAATCCGCCGCAGCCCTTGATATCGCCACAATATTTCACTTTTCGAGACAAGATGCTGTTGACTAGCCAATCTTCCTTGATGTTCAGATCTTTTAGGATGTCAATGCTTCTTGTCTTCTTAGTCCATGACATTCTGAGAATGTTTCTATAGCATTTCAGTTCAAAAGTCCCTATTTTCTTCCCTAATGACTGGGGGATAGTCCACAACCCACATCCATATGTTGCTACAGGAAAGATGCATGTTCTTAAAATATTGACTTCGATTGTCTTGCTAGTGCTTAAATATAGACTTTTAAAATTCCACGTTAAGTTTCCTGGGATAAAAATGTGGTAGTTTCCTTAAAGTCCAAAGACAATACGTCAAGATCTATATTTTGCCTGAGCACTCCAGCACAATAAGGAAGAAGATGGAGGGGGCACTTTCCGGAAAAGGGTTTACTGCTGTGTAACATAGGATTTATTACATAGAATGCGATCTATACTGGCGCATTGCTAATGCAGTTTCTACATATGGACGGTAGTCTACAGTTTCGCTGCCTGAGCTATCGAGTTTAGTGCTTGGTGCAGCCCTGTGAGCTGTGTTTTTTTATGTGGAAAACCTTTAATTTTACGAGTATATAATCGGTTTATCCTGACCGACTGCTTTCATCAACGACCAACTGCATCTTTGGAGGCATCTGTTCTCTTTGGCAGCTTTTGCAACCGCCATTGTCTTTTACATTTGATTTCCACTGGCACAGGAAGGGAGCAAGTATGGGGAAACCCGATTGCAGTAAAGTTGAAAAATCGGCTAAGTCTGCGGCACCCTTGTCTTTATCCTTTTAAGGTGGCCTGCAACTAAATCGCCCGCAATTTAATTCAAACCACCATATTTTGGACTCTGTTGGCTACTTAATCTAGAGAGTGGAGCATGCCCCCAGTGATGTGATGTCAATCCTTCACTCAACTCACCTCTGGAGATCACTCTTAGCCAACATCGGTCAAAACCCATAAGAGCGCGGGTTCCATCTTCAGTATATCCCTCAGCGTGTGGCGACTGATAACACCAGCTATGTCTGTATTGGTTGACCATCTCTCTTTGGTTATATGTATAGTTTTCATTTCTGGCAACATTTCTTTGGACAAGAAGTTTTTCTAGTCAAGTGAAGATTGCCGAGACACCGTTGTCTCCAGTGTGATCTATTTGTTCTGCCTACTCTAGAGCACTCAGAATGACGACCAAGCCCTTTGACATTATTAGACTTACGCTAGCCCTGCCAGCAAGCCAATCCGCTTGTTAATTCCCTCTTACACCAGAGTGTCCTGGCACACGCACATGCAAGCACGAATACAGACACAGACACACACATGAAACTGATTCCCGTCTGACGGGATTGCCTTGACGGCTCCAGCCATCGTTTCTGTGCACATCCTTTCTCTCTATTCTTAAGGATGTTCATGGAATCAAAAAGTACGCACTGGACAAAAGCAGTGTTTCTGGCTAGGTCATTTTTTGTTTGTTTGTTAGCGCCATCACTTCTGCCTTGACTTGCTTTGCGAGTTCAACCAGCATATCCGAAAAAGAGGGTTAGGGGGGGGGGGGCTTTGGTTATATTTGTGACTAGGTTATGTGCACCATATACAATTATTTATAGCATTGCTCGCCACCAAGTAGCTCTGAAAATAACTCTTGCAGTGTTAATGCGATCAGAGGAGACAGACCCAAATACTTTCCTGACCGGCGACGTAGTCGTCTACTGATGATCCAATGGGCGACCCGATCGCCCCTGTACCGCCATCACCTTCATAGTAAGATTACTTGTAGTCAAGACAACAGCAAAGCCCTTTTCCTTCACAGTTCTCAACTCCACCCTAACAGTGAAAGCCCATGAGATTCGCACATGTAAAACGACGGATCCATTGGTGTAAATCATGTCGGACGCTGTATCCCCTGTCTAGTACAAATATCTATTCTTAGTCGGTCAAAGTAAATCTAGAAAGTAGAGGTTTACACAAACATCTACAGCCGTATCTTTCTGGATGAAAGCTTTATCGCCCACCAAATTTGGCTTCGTCTGAGGTCAAAGGACAGGATAACCCCGGTTCACTTCCGGGCTAGGCAACCAGTGCACAGTGCTAACGTATTTCTTTTTTGCCTTTTTTTTTCGTCTTGCTTTTTTTTCTTTTCTTTTTTTTTTTTCTTTTTATTTCTTTTTTTTTTTTTTCTTTTTTTTTTTTTTTGATTTGGAGACAGTTCAAAACGAAATTTGCCCGTTGCAAAGATACACCATTTGATAAGAATTTCATATTTGATATTAGCCAAAGATGGGGAAAAGGTGGGGGGGGGGGGGGGGGGGGGTGGGGTTAGGGGAGGGGGGGAAGGACCTGATAGATAAGTTTAGCTTCCGGTGGAATTCGGAAAATAATTTTATCAAATCTGAAGCACTGGAATCGTTTAACGTTATCATCACAATCATTATCATCATCTTCATCAATGAAGATCTCTCCCTTCCTTATTTTTATCCTCCACCATCATCACGTCATCTTCCTTTGTCTTCATCATCGACGGCAGCATAAACATAATCATCTTCATCATCCTTTGCGAACTCATCATCATTATTTTCATCTTCGTTAGGGTCTTCCAGAGAAATGTTAGAATACTTACGCAAACGCATGGTGCCAGCATCATATCACCCAAGGTTAGTTGTGTATCGTTTACAGGACGTTGCAGAACCAACCCCAGCAGCCCCTGGATGTTGTGTGGTTTCTCTAGGCAAATGTAAGTCCAGTAGTTTTCCATTGCCCTCTGGACAGTCGGCCCCCTGATACCACTGTCGAAACCAACGCAAGGCGCATAGCCCGCAGCTGGGATCGAACCCGGCACCCTAACACCCAAGGTTTGCTGTAAAATAGGTGGGTCTATTCTTGTTTTCCCCCAAAACGGCCCTGGAACAAACACGCGAGACTCAAAAGTTCAGCCAGCCATGAACGAATCTATATAGGTCTTAGGTTTTGGTTTATCCAACGCATCAACATCATGGCACAAGAATAGTGGCTGTAAAACTGTTTAATTTATAATTACAAAGAAAAATAGTTAGTACAGGTTATTACAAGCACAAAATGCACTTAGTTTCAGAATTGTTTTGACGCCCCCCCCCCCCCCCCTACCTTTTTCGACACCCGATAGAAACCTCCCCACCCCATCTCCCCCACCCCAAAGGGACACGCCATACATGCTTAAAAAACACTGAACTTCATGGTGATCTCTGAAACAGTTTCGCGCTGGTTAGCTGATCCACGAGTGTGAGCAATTTTGAAAAACACTGATTCAGTGTATGGCATGCCATTTAACCATTTATCCATGCTTTCAGTAAATTCTAACCAAACCTAGAGACGTAATCATCTTTTCTTTTTCTTAATCACGCTGAGAGAACGTCCCGAAATTTTGGTTTCAAGAGATAATCTGTACTCAGACGAGTTCAACATGTGCTTTCATAAAGTTATGCTACTTTCCATTACAGCACAAATTTAATATGTAGCAAAACTAACTTGCTGTCAAAATTTTATTATTTTTTGGCTGTCTTTGTACTAATGTAAGCGGTTTTTTTTTTTTTTTTGGTTTAGTTTTCAATTTTATATTACTTTCGTGGAGTTTTGTGTGTGTGTGTGTGTGTGTGTGTGTGTGTGTGTGTGTGTGTGTGTGTGAGTTTATTTTAATTGCATCCGTCGCTTCCTTCTTTCTTGAGTATCTTCCGCTCCTTCCTCACTGCATTCTTTTTTCGTTTAAGATTTCATGTTCTTGTTTTTTGGCATGGGCAGTTTGTTTCCTTCTGCTTTTTCTGCCCCTCCTAATCTTTACTCATCATCATCATCGTCATAATCATCAACGTCATCATCATCATCATCATCATCGCTGTCATCATCTTCATCGTCATCATCATCATCATCTCCATCATCGTCATCATCATCATCGCTGTCATCATCATCATCGTCATCATCATCATCTCCATCATCGTCATCATCATCATCATCTTCATCATAGTCATCATCATCATCATAGTCATCATCATCATCATTTCAATAGACGTCATCATCTCCTTTTGCTTCTTTTTCTTCATCTTCTTCAACTCTCCTCCTCCTGTTCAACAATTACTACAGCTAACGACTACTCGTCCTCCTCCTACTACTACTGCTGCTGCTGCTGCTGCAGCTACAATTTATTCTTTTCATACTACCACCGCTGATGCTGCAATTCCTGCTGCCACCACTACTGCCAAATCGAATAATAATAACATAACGATTACTTCTCTTTACACCCCCCACTACCGCTTTTTGCCTTTAATCCCATATCTTCTCCGCATTTGTTTCACAACTCTGTTGCCTTAATTCCCATTCATCTCCCCACACCCCATCTTTCTCTGACACCCCAAACTCTTCCTCAATATTTTCCCCACAATTCCCGTCAATAAACTAGATAATTGCCTGTTTAGCTTTCCTCCGCGCAATCTGGCCCACATTTTCCAACGTGGCAACCTTCAATAGCAGCAACAGTTAATGAAAACACATTATGAGGTATTTCTTTTTCAGCAGTTGCCAAAACACATTTGACAAGATCATTAAGCCAACGTGGCAACGCGCCAGCGTCGTGTAACTATTCTCATTTCGCTATAGTACAAATTCTGAAATCTGTGCCTGGTATATGTGAGTTTTTTAAAAGTCAAATCAGGGTTTTTCAAATTGCCGATTTGGGGTAGGGCCATTTTAGAGAAGAAAAGTATTTCGTGCCGGTCTTTCCCAATTGTTGGATCCCGGATGCCTGTATATGTAGTGAGCACTGCTCGACCCAGTTCATTGCTGGTTTACCAGCCTTTTTTTAATGAGCACCGCTCGCCCCAGTTCGATGTTCGTTCACTAGTCTTCTTGTAGTGAGCACCGCTCGTCCAGTGTCGATGTTCGCACCGCTCGTCCCAGTTCGATTTTTGTTCACCCGTCTTCGTATGACCGGCTTGTCCCAGTTCGATGTCGTTCACCCGTCTTTTGTGTGGGCACTGCTCGCCCCCCGGTCAGTTTTTTTCCCCCGCTTCTTGTAGTAAGCACCGCTCCCCATTCGATGTTTGTTCCCGTTTTTTTGTAGTAAGCACCCCTGGCCCCCGTTCGAGTTGTTCCCAGTCTTTTTGTAGTAACACCCCCTCGCCCCCGTTCGATGTTTTTTCACCAGTCTTTTTATTTAACCCGTGGCCCCCGTTTGATGTTCGTTTTACCAGTCTTCTTGAAGTAATCACCGCTCGCCCCCGTTCGAGTTTTTTCACCTCTTCTTGAAATAAACACCCCTCGCCCCGTTGATGTTTTTTTCACGGTCTTTTGTGTAAACACCGCCGCCCCATTTGAGTTTTTTCACCATCTTTTTGTAGTAAGCACCGCTCGCCCGTTTGATGTTCGTTCACCAGTCTTCTTTTAGTAATCACCGCGTCCCAGTTTTGATGTTCTTCCCATTTTTCTGTAGTAAACACCGCTCGCCCCAGTTTGAGTTTGTT
>CAJHNH020003080.1:70770-83934 GCA_905116865.2 Candidula unifasciata
TCTGTGTCTTCATCTTTCAGATGCTACCACATTGCTCACGTGCAGGCAACAAAATAACTTACTTCTCCCACTCTCCTCTCATTTTCTGACCCCCATCCCACCAGAAATAGAACCCATTCACATCCCATAATCCCAGCACTCATAGTCTGTCACTCCCTCCCTCTACCATCCACTTTCCCTTCTTCCTTTCAACCTTCCAGTATGACACAGTCCTCCCTTATTGGCCTTAAACCGAGTGGATTTTCGATCCTATTTCACTGCTCTGTTTCCTGGCTCTCCTTCTAGCAGCTAGATTAGTGTTCATCAACCTGTATACATCGGTGTCCCACAGAAATAGTGACACTTGTTTCACGCCCATTTGACAGCCAACGATACACGAAACAATAATAAAAGTAGTTGGTTGCCTATCATTCGCAGGACGGTTGCAGAACCAACCCTAGCATATTTTGGCTGTTGTGGTTTTTCTAGGCATATTTTACGTTCACTAGTTTGCCATTGCTCCCTGAATGGTCAGCTCTCGGTACCATGGTCGAAACCCAGGCAAAATAAACCGTCCGCAGCTGGGATCGAACCAGGTACCCCTGTATTACGAAACGCGTTCGTGACGTTAACGCCAGAGTCGCCGCCACGAATGCGGATAGCAGATTATTTGCTGATGTTGATGGCTGGGACGTTGTTTCTGAGATACGAAGCGCTGCAGTTACATCTGTTTGAATTCTAAGTTTGGGCTCTACTATTAAGAAGCCTTAGAAAGTATTTTCACAAACTAATAGAACGTCCTTGAGGTATTAACCCAACAAAGTGGAAGAGAAAAGCAATCTACCCTGTCTCGTTATACGGTTAAGCACATAATTTTCGACCCCCTAGTGGACCAATCCACACGGCTTGAGGAACACTGCCAGACCACGATTCCTTCCAGCGACATACGCTGGCTTCATGCGGTGCCCTGATCTTTCATGTGTTTTCAATATCGGCTCGGCTTGCCGACTTGGATGCGTGGCCCTATGTTCCCGTGAAAGGCAACTCCCATCTGTGATTCGTTTGACATTTAAGACGGATTTCTATCTTGTGTAAACAGTTGATATGAACAGCAGTGATTAAGTCAATGGGGGATTCGGTTATGGTAAGGAATACTTCGGAATGGGTGGATTCTGGGCTAGATATCATCGTTGTAATCATCATCATCATCATCAGAAATGAATAGATCCACTCATGCACTCGAAATATTCCAACACGTGCTCCGTCTCTTTCCTCAGTAGTCGATTTGATAAATAGTATCTCCTTCAAAGTCGGCGTGCAGTGCATCTGCATGAGAGGCAAGGAACCAATTATCTGCTTACATATAAGTCAGACCTGTAAAACGAATATGCACGCAGCACTCAAGTTCGGTACAACACTAAAATCCAAAGATGGACGAACAAAAGAACAACCAGAACTTTCCGCCGGAGTCTACAGCATTTTTACCCGAAGAAGAAAAGAAGAAGAAAAATAAGAAGAAAAATAATAATAATAATAATAATAATAATAATAATAATAATAAGAAGAAGAAGAAGAAGAAGAAGAAGAAGAAGAAGAAGAAGAAGAAGAAGAAGAAGAAGAAAAAGAAAAGAAGAAGAAGAAGAAAAAGAAAAGAAGAAGAAGAAGAAAAAGAAAAGAAGAAGAAGAAGAAAAAGAAAAGAAGAAGAAGAAAAGAAGAAGAAGAAAAGAAGAAGAAGAAAAGAAGAAGAAGAAAAGAAGAAGAAGAAAAGAAGAAGAAGAAAAGAAGAAAAAGAAAAGAAGAAAAAGAAAAGAAGAAGAAGAAAAGAAGAAGAAGAAAAGAAGAAGAAAAGAAAAAGAAGAAAAGAAGAAGAGGAAGAAAAAGAAGAAGAAGAAGAAGAAAAAGAAGAAGAAGAAGAAGAAAAAGACAAAAGAAGAAAAAGAAAAAGAAGAAGGAGAAGAAGAAGAAGAAGAAGAAGAAGAAGAAAAAGAAGAAGAAGAAAAAGAAAAGAAGGAGAAGAAAAAGAAGAAGAAGAAGAAGAACGAACGAACGAACGAACGAACTTTATTTTCAAAGGGTTACAAATTAGGAACGCAGGCCTGTCTTACATTCGGCCCTTCCAAACTTCCATCTTTCACACAGCAGTTGTATTTCATCATTGAAGCATGTTATATTCATGTAATGATATGCATATTATGGATATGAAGACATTATGAAGACATTATGAAGACATTATGAAGACATTATGAAGACGAAAAAGAAGAAGAAGAAGAAAAAGAAGAAGAAGATGAAGAAGAAAGAGAAAAAGAAGAAGAAAAAGAAGACGAAGAAGAAGAAGAAGATAATAGTACCAGCTGCAACCCCGATTAAAGTCCGCCGATGTTTCCCTCTTATTGTTGAAAATCTTCCAGATCCTCTGTCCCCCCCCCCCCCCCTTAACTTTTCCTCAGGCCCCCCCCCCCCCCCCCACACCCTGTAACCGCTGAACTAGCATGTCATTTTACGAATACCCTGTCTGTTCCGTTGCGGTGTCCTAAGGAATCTTCACCACGTCCTTTGCGGCAGCTAATCTGTCAGCACGCTCATTACCCCACACACACGATTATCTTGGGCGGAGAAATCAATCACATGCTCTTGATCTGACATTTGCTAATCATTAGGGATCGTGCACTAAGCTTGAAACTGTCTTCCTTGGCCATCATCATCACTACTACTATCCTCATCATAGTCGTTAATAATGTCGCGCAAATTATCATTATCATTGTCATTCTCAACTTCTGCTTCTGCGCATTTACCGGCTGTAAACTCCAGGGGAAAGATCTGCTGCCCGTCCGCTTCTGGACCCTGGTACTGTTTCAAAACTTGAGTTGTGCGTTCATATTCGTTTTACACGTTTGGCTTACTTGTATGCAGATTGTTGGTGTCTTCCCTCTCAGACAGATGCAATATGACCTCGAAGGCTAATTAGTCGACTCTTGCGACATGGAGTATAATCTTGTTTCCCAACATTTGGACCCCGGAACCCACACGGGGATTCGCTGAACTGAAGTCTTATTTTGTAAACTAGCGAGAAGAACTGAGAAAAACATAGACTTCGTACAAGATCTGGGTAGCGAAGAAAACTGGCTCATAAACAGCATCCTTTCTGGAGAGCTGAGGTATTTTGGCCATGTTAAACGTCATACTTCCCGGAGAGAATGCTCATGGAGGGTACAGATTCCGGGAAAACCAACCAGAGGCAGCAGAACTAGGCGAAAGTGGGTACAGGATATTGAATATGCGGTGGCTATAAAATCACACAGGGCTGCAAAATTTGCTACCGAAAGAGGAGACACTTTGAGTCGTGATGTGACTAGAGAGACTTTATACAAATTACGTGCTGATCGGTGTTGCCACTTTGGATGTTTTACATCCCAATTTAGATGTTTTCCCTTGCATTTAGATGGTGTTTTCGACGTTTAGATGGTAGATATTTTCTAGATGTTTTTCATTTGGAGAGACTTTATCAAATCTAACCTAAGAAACAGGATGAAATTTGATCTCTTAAATGCTATCTTAACAATAAAATTCGGCCTGAAAAGAGTAGGAAAAGGCTATTTCACTTATCATCTCCCTGACTGTATTAAAAGAAATTGGAACAGCTTAAGCCTACCAGAGTAATTTTGGATCTGAAGCTTCAACTTCATCATCCAAGCTGTTTATCCTGTTAATCTTGTAAGGCAGACTTCAGTAAAGATGAGGACACGATTCTATAGGATAAGTCATATTAATTTCTTTGTAATTTGTGACTCTTTCCATTTGGATGTTTTTTCTAGATGTTTTCCACGCTTCTTAGATATTTTTGGACTCCGTTTTGGATGTTTTTTGTCAAAGAAAAGTGGCAACTCTGGTGCTGATGGATAATAATAACGCCATCCAGACGCCATAATGAACTCATTTACAACCGAAGCTGCATGTTTTAAATAAAACCGTTATCGTCACTAGCAAACACTTCCGGCAGATCAGACCAGCCCCTACATCTTCCGCCTGCCTTATCTTCCCATAGTACACCCCATGTTGCAAACAAACCTCCTTAGATAATCGAGAATTACCTGCGAATACACTCGACTTGTTTGGGCATCTTTTAAGAATATATGGTATCCTCGGACTCTCATAGAAATTTGTTCCTCTAAAAAAACATTCAACTAAAATAATGTCTATCATGTTATTCCTCTTGTGTACGGAAGACAAATTTTAACATTGCTGCAGTAATTTTCTTAAAGTAAAATATTTGTTCGTTGGGATGAAGTGATTAATCTTTGTTTATTCCTGTTTTTATTACCTTTATTGTTACTCTGTTCACAAGTTTAGTCTGAAGATAATAAGTGTTTGTAAAAGACGATAATGTGTGTATCCATTTATGTCATGCCTACACGATTTGTTTATACAATGATGATTAATATATAACTTGAAGTGTTACATGCTGACAACCGAGTACCTTTGTAAATTTGTATAGATTTCCGCATGTGAAATACAGACAGACAGACAGACAGACAGACAGACAGACAGACAGACAGACAGACAGACAGACAGACAGACAGACAGACAGACAGACAGACAGACAGACAGACAGACAGACAGACAGACAGACAGACAGACAGACATGCGGTAGCTCTGTTGATGCGTCTACCGTAGTGTATACGATCTACTGTTGGTTTTTAGGTGCTTGGAGGAACAGATTTGCACTACGAAAGGAGAGCCCCCCCCCCCCCCCCCCCCCCCCCCCCCCCCCCCCCCCCCTTTCTCCCGCATCTGAAAGCTGAAGATAAGAATGTGCAACACATAGGTAGTTGAATAACAGAACTTTCCGCCGGAGTTTTAAGGCGTGAACGCGGAGAAGAAGAGGAAGAATAACAAGAAGCAGAAGAAGAAGAAGAAGAAGAAGAAGAGAAAGCAGAAGATAAAGAAGAAGAAGAGGAAGAATAATAAGAAGAAGAAGAAGAAGAGAAAGAAGAAGAAGAAGAGAAAGAAGAAGATAAAGAAGAAGAAGAAAAAGAAGAAGAAGAGAAAGAAGAAGATAAAGAAGAAGAAGAAGAAGAGAAAGAAGAAGATTCCTGCCTTGTCGAGGATCCAGTCTGTGTGCCCCACATGAGAGCCCAACACTTTAGTCATTGGTTTTGTAAAGCTCTCAAATTACATTATGTTTTTCTTACTGTTCTATACCTCTTTTCGTCTATACACTTTCCTATCCGTTTGTTTTTCTTTATTCGCAAAAAAACTCGGATAGCCACTCGTCGCGAGACATTTTGTACCTTATGTAAATACAAAGGAAACTGATCTTCATGATTTCAACAGATTCTGCAAACAGACTTTCACTAAAATCACAACAACGTGAGTACACCTTCTTCATCCGTGACCGATCCAGTTGCAGGCTACGTGCTTGCCTGGCTCTACCAGACCCATGAACCAGATACAAAGAGTTGCTCCTGCGGTGTTCCGCACCCAAGTTTCGGGCTACGTTGTTCCCTGAATTCCTGTTACGTCTTTGATGTCGTTTGGGTGAAAGATGGCTGGCGTGTTCTCAAACGGGATATGTCCGGTTGTCGTGTGTTTATAGAAAAATATTTGTAAGTTTGTAAAATATAAGAACTTCTTTTTCTTCTTCTTCTTCTTCTTCTTCTTCTTCTTCTTCTTCTTCTTCTTCTTCTTCGTTGAAAAAATATAAACTAACGGGCGAAAGTTTTGGTTATTCGTCCACTTCTGAAATTTGGTCTATATCCAGAACTAGCGATTCGCTTACACACATCCAGTGTAGTGATCTGGCGTATTTTGTGTGAAGATTGTGAGTTGCTTGCCTCTCAGACAAAAGCAGCCAGACTTTAAAGAAAACATATCTCATTAGTTTCCTCATGTGGCGTGCTGGGAGGTGGTGGTGGTTGGGGGGGGGGGGCGCAATGTAATGGGTCTCTTCTGTGTTCTCTAAAATGGATCCTCTGAGCCCACACGGGGAACAGAAAAACAGAAACAAGTATTTATACATAAAATTTTGACTGAATTATTACTTTTTTTTTCTATTCTTATCATTATCATCATCATCGTCATCATTATCATCTTAATCAGCATCCTCATCATCATCATCGTCATCATTATCATCATCATCATCATCACCATCGTCATCATTATCATCATCATCATCATCATGATCATCATCATCATCACCATCGTCATTATCATCATCATTATCGTCATCATCATCATCATCGTCATCATCATTTTCGTCATTATCATTATCGTCATCATCGTCATCATCGTCATCATCATTATCATCATTATTATTATCGTAATGCACTCCCTATACTCTCCAATTCGTGTGACCTCTATTGTCGTGGCGATGGCGCCTAAAGGATCGATTGATTGATTGATTGATTGATTGATTGTTTGATTGATTGTTTGATTGAGAAAATAATATACAAATTTCTTGACGACTTCGTGGATTTACAGACAAAACAGCCCTAGCACAATATGTCTACATCGCCAGTGGCGCGAAAAAATGTGATCTTACCCATAGAGTCCAAACAGACGGTGTCTGGTTTGTTCTCTCCCGCCATATGTTGACATTTAGTTCCCGCCATTTGTTGCAGAACGGTGCAGGGGCAAGCTTCACCCCAAAGAAAATATCCCGCATCAAGTGACACACGTTGCAAAGAGGCAAAATCCCAGGTATCATCGTCACCGGTGGGCTTTCTCCCAATGGATGACAGGGGCGTGGAAAGTCGGGCAAGGGGGAGGAGGGGGTGGGACTGAAACATCCAGAGACCCCCCCCTATCTCTACCATCGTTTAGGGTTTGCTGAGCCCCCCCCCCCCCCCCCCACATCTATCCCAAAGAAGGTGCAGTGTGACTAAGTAAAAGCCCCTCTAGCCCTGTTTAGAAGTTCTATTTTTGAGTAATCGTTGATAACTGGGACATCAACGCCACCCCCCCCCCCCTTTTTTTTTACAACAAAGGTAATTCCAGTCAGAAAGAAACACCTCATACAAAGCATAATACAATTTATTATCATGGTATGGGGCGTCGCAGGTCGACCCGGCCTAAAATGGGTACCAGGATGGATGTCATGGGGAAGTAAAGACGGCCGGCGTAATGTTGACCCCATTACCCATCTAGTGCCAAAAATCTGTAAAAATATGGGTGCTCTTCCCACATGCCCGATGTGCTTGAAGGCGTGAAGAGGGATCCAGACTTTACACTCACTTACTTATACTGTCAGTGTCAGATAACAAACTAGAACAGAATACTAATAAACAAGGAAAGGAGATGTATGAGAAGAGCTGAAGCAGTGAATAGAAGAGATCAAATCAGGAATGAGGCCCAAAGACCACACTTCAGCACAGTAGGGTTAGTTGCGTATCCTTTACAGGACGTTGCAGAACCAACCCCAACAGCCCCTGGCTGTTGCGTGGTTTTTCTAGGCGAATTTACGTCCAGTAGCTTGCCATTGCTTGCTGGACGATCGGCTTTCTTGATACCACTGTCGAAACCAACGCAAGGCGTTTAGCCCGCAGCTGGGATCGATCTCAGCATCCCGGCATTACAAAGCGTTGGCATCGACTTAGCCACAGAGCCTTCAGCACAGGACCATGTCTAAATTACATACAAAGACAGCAAATCAAATGGTTTGTTCCATAGACAGAGTGCTTTGAGATGCTAAACCAAACAATACAAGTCATACACTCAAAGAAGAGATTGGCGAAGAGCACGAGGTTGACCAATGACTAAGAACAAGTTAGTTAGTTAGTTAGTTGGGTTATCCTCATTGCACTCCGGACATGTCCATAGGTGCTCAGATCCTCCCCTCAGTATGAACCCCAACGTCCGATGGCTAATAGTACCAGTTCTATGTTGATTAACAAGTCTTCTGGCGTAGCTGGTTTGCGTCTCGTTTTTTGCTGTGCCGATCTTAATTCCCAAGTCTGCCATTCTGGCGAGTGATGTGGATTCACTGCCACCAAAGTCGTCTATCCTTCCCATTTCTCTGAGGGCATTGATAATATCAGCATGATCCATAGGCCGACCGTCGGTAGTGATAGCGGATCCAGCCAACCTGTCAGCTCTTTCATTTCCATCGACGCCGGCGTGTCCCGGAACAAAAATAAAGGTGACTCCACGCACAGTGGACTTCTGTAATGATTCAAGCCATTGTCTTCGCACTGAACCTGCCTGAACCCTCCGGATCATACTCATTGAATCACTGAGTATACACACGCGGGTGTATTTTTGTGTTGCAAGCGACTAAGAACAAGATGGAAAGTTAACATGAGAGAAACTCTACAACAGCACGACGTGTCTATGGCTGAGGCGACCAGAAGAGCAGAAAACAAAACTTGATATCTCCCTTGATATCCGAAGCGGTAAAAGAGGAAATGGAGGCGAAGAAGAAGAGGAAGAAGATTGTGTTTAACGTAGAACACTTTGCTATATGTATTTGCCATTAGGCATCTAAAGATCATAATAATACTTCCATTTAAAATGGAGGATTAGGCATGGCACACCATTTTGCTTCGAAGTTGTTTTTTTGTGTGTGCTTTTGACAACGCTTTGCTAATGCAGATTCCACATATGGACGGTAATCTACGTTTTTGCTGCCTGAGCTAAAGAATTTAGTGCCTGGTGCAGCCCTGTGAGCTGTTATATTTCATGGGGAATTCCTTTCATTTATGCAGTTGTTGTGTCGCGGTATTCAAAATTTTTCTTGTTTCTGGTAGCGACTGTTGGCTTTGACACCTCTAGCAACTGCCAAATGCATTTACTGCATCCGCATATTTCTGGATTATTCCGGAAAGATATAAAGCGGAACGAAACGTAGATCAGCGAGCTTCACAATATAAACAACACAACAGAAAAATTAACGTCCACAGGGCAAAAATATTCCAGGACAAATGGTTTGATCGACAGTTTTTCAAATGTGACAGTGAGGGATACTTCATTTGATTTTCCCTGGCCCAGGAACAGGGCAAGTATGGGGAAACCCGACTGCAGTGAAGTTGAAACCTCGACCAAGACTGTAATAATAATAATAGTAATAATAATGAGTGCCTCGTTATTCAGAGAAGCCAGATTCAATTCCAGCTGCAGGCGATGCGACAGCAGACGCTTTACATTGGTTTCGACAGTAGTATCCAGTACCGACCGTTGAGGCAGCAATGGCAAACTACAAAAAGTAAAAATGCCTATTAAAACCAAAAAGACAAGCATTGCTGGAAATGGCTCTATAGCTTCCTCTAAAGGACAGAGAACTGACTTCAAATAATAATAATTACTATTACGCATTTAAACATGGATTAGACTCCTTTACTACTAACAGACAGAAAACTATATCTAACGCCTCTCTCTGACGCTTTATGGTATAAGCAATGGGGGAGGGGGGGGCGCGAAAGCGAAGAACAAACAGTAGTAGTAGTAGTAGTAGTAGTAGTAGTAGTAGTAGTAGTAGTAGTAGTAGTAGTAGTAGTAGTAGTAGTAGTAGTAGTAGTAGTAGTAGAGGAGGAAGAAGAAGAAGTAGTAGTAGCAGTAGTAGTAGTAACAGTAGTAGTAGTAGTAGTAGTAGTAGTAGTAGTAGTAGTAGTAGTAGTAGTAGTAGTAGTAGTAGTAGTAGTAGTAGTAGTAGTAGTAACAGTAGTAGTAGTAGTAGTAGTAGTAGTAGTAGTAGTAGTAGTAGTAGTAGTAGTAGTAGTAGTAGTAGTAGTAGTAGTAGTAGAGGAGGAAGAAGAAGTAGTAGTAGGAGTAGTAGTAGTAGTAGTAGTAGTAGTAGTAGTAGTAGTAGTAGTAGTAGTAGTAGTAGTAGTAGTAGTAGTAGTAGTAGTAGTAGTAGAAGTAGTAGTAGTATTAGTAGAGCAGGAGGACGAAGAAGAAGAAGAAGAACATGGGCCCCTGATATTTTCTTTGCTGCAGCGCCCCTGATGGAGGTCACGGCGATGAACTACCTCTGATGCAGCTGACGATTAGATAGAACAAAAATAAACAGATTCCTGTCGGGTACTCATCCATTGTACGCCTTGTGTTTGTTTTCTCAATCGTCGCTTACCTCAGCGGGGGGTATTATGGAGAATATTGTGCCGAGTGAGCGGGTCCTTGGTTCTGTTTGACCCGGGTTCTTGTGATCTTGAACTTTGATATATATATCGTAGAGACAAAGGGATGGAGGAATATTCGTGCACATAGAAAAAAAAGACAGTTGGTTCTGACTGTATAATTCTACTCTGTTACTAATACATCAGTGTGTGGCTTAGGCATTGCGAACGAGCTCCGTAACGCCAGGTGGCCGAGTTCGATCCCAGCTGCCGGTGGCTTGGCATCAGATCGCCTTGCGTTAATTTTGACACTGGTATCGAGAGCGGACAGTGAGTGAGTAATGGCAAACTACTGAACGTAAATATGCCTAGAAAAATCACAACATATATGCTGTGGTTGGTTCTGCAACGTCCTGTAAAGGATACGCAGCTAACTTCTTTAAATTAGTGGGAATGAAGACGTTAAAAGGTTTATTAAATGTTTAAAAACGCGCACAACAACAACTACAACAATGGTATAGTTGTATGTTGGTGCATTGTTGTATGTTGGTGCATTGTTATTTGTTGGGGTGGAAAGCCTGCACGCCTAGAAATTATGGATGAATCCGGTGGAGAAAAAAAAAATGTAAATCAATTGAAAGAACATTAAGGTATCCTATAGTGCAATTGGAACAATATCACTCATTAAATTTGGGAAGACTTTATATGTTAAAATTATGACATTATTTATGTTCCTGTCATTAGTTGTGAGTTTTTTATGTAAAAAAAAAAAAGGGGAGGGGGTGTTTGTGTGTGTGTGTGTGTGTGTGTGTGTGTGTGTGTGCGTGTGTGTGTGTGTGTGTGTGTGTGTGTGTGTGTGTGTGTGTGTGTGTAAGGTATCTTTTTTTTTTGTTGTTGTTGCTGTTCTGACGTTATTCTAATATTTCGTTTCATTTTCCTCCATTCCGTTGTGACATTACAACTGACACTCATGCTGCTGCTGCTGCTGCTGCTGTTGCAGTCATCTTCATCAGTTTCCACCTCCATCCTTATGCTTGATGGGCAGCATTGGATATAGACATTCCCTCTCGATGTCGAATCTCTCTAATGTCATCAGTCCATGTCTCCTAGGTCTGCCTCTTGCCTTCACTTTCTTTCACGTGCAGCGCCTGCGTTTGTTGTTGTTCTGGCTGTATTCTTACTAACTGACCAAACCATTTGGTCTTTACTTTCTATGTGAATTGTTTGCATGCTGTTGTTTCTACAGTCTGTCTGATAAAAGCATTTCTAACTTTGTCCCTGATGGTTAATTCGGAGTAAACAAGGAGTGACTACAGTCGAAGTGATTGAAAGAAATGCTAAATATAACAGAAAAAATGATTAGAATGTTCAGCGGAGGTAATAGAAAAGATGCACTCCTCTTTGTGCTTATTATCACTTATTTCGTTTCGTATTATAGACCTATGCTATAGACAGATTCTCAGAATATCTTGGACAAAGAAGATGAGAAATATTCCCATCTTAAAAAATCTAAATATCAAAGAAGATTGGCTAATAAACAGCATCCTTTCTCGAAAGCTGAAATATGTTGGCCATATCAAGCGCCACGACGGATTGGGAAAAAAAATTATAGTAGAAGGCATGGTACCAGGAAGGAGGGGCAGAGGCCGACCGACACGAAGATGGACACAGGATATAAGTGACTCCTTGAGTGTGAAAGTGCATGAGGAGGGAGAACTGGCGAGAGACCGAATTTATTTCAGGCAGACTGTGATGAGAGCGACGTCCTGCAAAGGACCTGCTACATGATGATGATGATTATAGACCTTCATATTCATACTCCCACCCTAACTCCACCCTCCCCCCCCCCCCCCAATTAGGTACATCTTGTATTTATGTTGAATTTGTTTTACTTGATTAGCTCTGTTGTTTTATCCGTTAAGTTTTCCAGTCGCAGTTTCTTCTGTACATAGTACTTCGTTGATAACGACTTTGATCGAAACGTTCAGTTGTTTGTGTGCGTCTTTTCCATTCCTTCCGTTGGGCTTACCAGCCACATTTTGTCTTTGCATATCATGTTTAATTTGGCGGCTTTTCTCAGGCATCTCATTTCACAGGTGTTACTGCAGTCGAAGCTAGAAAACACGAATTGCACAAGACCGACACTAGTAATTATGATAATACCTTCTGGGACCAATATTGTGTTTATGTTAACCCAGTGTTCTTCATAAGCAAGTTCATCTTAACGGATGTTGCTGTACTATTGTTGCTGTTGCTATTACTTCAGACACACAAGAAGCAACTGCTTTAGCCATTTCTATTTCTACTACAATTCTCGTTTAAGCTTGGCCCCAAACCACCCCTCCCCCCATCCCTCTTTTGTGGGGAAGCAAGAATAGACCCACTTCCTCCTCAGCAAGCATGCTGTGAGAGCCGACTAACTGGAGGCATCTTTCGACGTTCGAGTGCATATGCCAGAGAGGCAAGGAACTAAGAGTCTGCATACAAGTAAGCCAGATGTGTGAAACGTATGTGCACGCAGCACTCAGATTCTGACAAATTATCCAGAGGGGTAGGAACACCAAGAACCTTCCCATGGAGTTTACAGCCGATGAACGAGAAGAAGACCGAGACAAATACTACTACTGTCGCTGGTACTACTTCTACTACTACTACTACTGCTGCTGCTGCTGCTGCTGCTGCTACTACTACTACTACTACTACTACTGCTGCTGCTGCTACTACTACTATTACTAATGCTGCTACTACTACTACTACTACTACCACTACTGCTGCTGCTGCTGCTGCTGCTACTATTTCTGCCGCTGGTACTACTACTACTGCTACAAACTACTAATGCTGCTACTACTACTACTACTACTACTACTACTACTACTACTACTACTACTACTACTACTGCTACTACTACTACTACTGCTGCTGCTGCTGCTGCTACTACTACTGCTACCACAGGTACTACTACTACTACTACTACTACTACTACTACTACTACTACTACTACTACTACTACTACTACTGCTACTACTGCTACTACTACTACTACTACTACTACTACTACTACTACTACTACTACTACTACTACTACTACTACTACTACTACCGCTGGTACTACTGCTACTACAACTACTACTACCGCTG
>CAJHNH020003081.1:0-83931 GCA_905116865.2 Candidula unifasciata
CAAAAAAAAAAATTTTTTTACCAGGTTGCCAGGGTCATTACATGGAATCTTCGTGTATAAAGGAAGCACAATGGGGAAATGCCCTAGTGAATTAGTCAGTTCTTGTTCATTCCCCAACCCAGCAGAAGGGGTGCCACGTTTTTGAATTTAAAGGAAATATGCTTTTTTTTAAACAGGAAACTTTTAGCACAACAAGGGCTTGAATCGGCAATGTTTCTTTAAAAGGTTTTTGAAAGGACAAATTTCTTTGGGGACACGTTTTTTTAAAAAAAATGAAATTCAAACAAAAACCACAAAATCACAAAACATAGTCCCGCATAAGTACCGTAAAAACAGGTATGAAAAAATATACTCATCTCTTGGGCGGTTTGTAAAATTTCCCCTTTGTGCCTCTAGGGCTATGGTTCCATCACTGATTCACTGTCATCAAAATCCCCCTGCAATAAAGATAATCACAATTACTGCCAAACATAATGTTTAAAACCAAAAAACCAGATTGATGCATTCCCGATCAATAAATGTCTAAGCACAAAACAATTTTTAGGCCTGTCTAGAGCTGGAATGGCTAGGTTTCTAAAAATTTTTCTTGCCACATTTTTTTTAAAAAACTTGTTATGCTTTGCTTTTTAATGCTTTTTTAAAAGCCTGCTCTCCCAAATTTTTGTTTTTTTCCTTTTTTGTTTTAGTAATTAAACACAGATAACAGTTTAAAAAAAAAAAAAGCAAGAACCAGAAATAACGGGCGGTCCCCGGGTTCGCTTCTGTCAGTTTTTTAAAACCCCTACAGAGAAGTGTAAATTTTCTGCCAGGCCCGTACCCATTCCGAGCAGGTCCCCGGGGGCCCCACCTCTAGTCGTAGAACAAAGTGGGAAGGGGGGGGGGGCAAAGGGATCCTAATTTGGGAAAAGGTTGACCGAGGGGTGGTCAGTCGGTCGGGGTGAAGGGGGGGGTAGGCCCCCCTGGGCGGGGGCCCTTTTCGGCGGCCGGCCGACCTTCCGGGGGATAAGGCCTCGCTAGCGCGTCTCCACGAGTCATCCACGTCAGCTGACATTCAACAGCCAACTCAGAACTGGTACGGTGATTTCTGTTACAGGGAGGTAAAGTCCAATGTGGATGGGGGGAGGGGAGGGGGTGATGACTGAAATATTTAACTTGAAGCTTATTTTAAAGATCTCATTACTTCATTTGTTTATATTTTACTAACGCTACCTCTGCTATTCTAATTTATTTACGACTTACTTCGTTTTTTACAAGTACAGTAGTAGCTTTTACTTCCGATCTCCTATAAAAATACAAAACAGCTTTAGCATGTGATAACCAAATAACCATTTTGTTACTGTGCTAATAACACCATTTAACTGACCACTAATATAAAGACACAATTATATGGTGTGTGTTCTAAAGACGGAAAACCAGACTATCTCTATATCTGTGCAGACATTAACTATATTAGCCAAGTGCGATTTCTATTGTCTTTCTTTTCCAAAAACCTTTCATGAGGGAGAGAGTAGTAGGTAGATTTGGTGATGGTGGGGTGGGGATCGAAGACTATCTCCATATCTGAGCAGACAATGATTGCGACAGTAACCATATTAGACAAGTGCAAATTCTATTTTCTTTATTTTCCATTTAGCCAAACTATGCTACAGCAACGCGTGGCCGGGTACAGCTAGTATATATATATATATACACATACACACACAAATCTCTTGCTAGTTTAAAAAAATGAATGCAGATAACACTGATACCACTTATAAATGCCACATCCGAGAAGATATTGTATGAATGTTTTCAAGCTATTAACTAGTCTTAATATGCAATATTGTGCTGCACTGTCAAGTACATACCATCATCATCGTCTTCATCCTCATCATCATCGTCCTCATCAGCTTTATCCTCTAATCCGTTAACAATATGGTCATCATCTTCATCATCATCAGAATCTTCCTCATCATCTTCACCTGACAGCTACAATAAAAGGAAACAGCAAAAATTGGCAATCAGAATGCACAAAACAACAAAAATAAACAAACACAATTTAGCCTTTACTGCATATCAATAGTAGTAATCAACTGGTGGATCTGGACTAATAATTGTTTGTGAGATTGCAAGTTAGCTGCAATTAGTTAATTAAAAAAAAATGTAAAACACTTCATCAGACAAGGCTGTGAACACACATCAGCCCTTCCACAGCACGAACAACAAAAATTTTGTTTAAATAAATGTGGCTTAACATTTAACGTTTCAAATATTTACAAAATATCAGACCACCTATTCATATTTTGAAACATTTTTAAATGCAGGCTGCCTAGTTAACATTTTTTTGCAGCAAATTTTATGGTCTTAAAACATTGTGAAAGTCTGACTTTATTGCTTCTTATGTATACACATGACAAGGCAAGGCAGCCTTTAGTAGTTGATAGATTATCCTCACTGCACATCGAACCATTCAGTCTATAAGTGCTTGGATTCCCTCCATAGTAAATTAGTCTCTCGACACCAGTTTTGTGTTGATTTCTTGTTCTTCTTTGGCTTCCTGCATTGTGCCCGTCGAGCCACACGCCTTTAAACATGTTCTTGCAGTCTGGTTATTGTTGCAGATTCGGCCATCACTTAGTTCTTAACGTCTTCTCGTAGAGCATTCAGAATATCAGCTGGGTCAGTGGCTTGTTCACCCTCTACAGTAGCTTTACATACAAGCCGATCAGCTTGCTTATTTTCTTGCACATGCGCGCCCTGACACAAATGAAACTGACATGTGACAGGGTTCTTTATTAATATCCTACCCCAGATGACATCACAGGACAGTCCAACATTTTAGAGGGTGGTAAGACTTGGTTTCCTGGCTTTCTTTTGCTTATAATGACCACAAAACATCCAGAATTAACCCTAACCCACCTACGTATCACGAGAGAGTGCAGCCTAGGTCCCACGAATGCATGTGTGTCCAAACAGAACCTATGAACAGCATTATTTTAAGCTGAAGGTCCTTTAACAGAAAACCCAGGGAAATTTTTGTACATTTGTTTATTTGTACATTTTCCTGTATTGTCACACTCAACAGGCGATGTAGAGAAGAGAATCCTGTTGCTGTTAATGCAGAGGTCAACGCTCTCATCGGTGAAAATTCAGACGAAGCAGATGCAATAATCTATACAGACGGATCCGTTATACGCCAAAGAAGAAGCGCATGGGCATTTACAGCACGCTCAGTGGGCAGAACAGTCAAAGAAGCCAACGGCGCCTTCTCCATGACAACCAGCAGCATGACGATGGAGGTGATGGCAGTGACGCAAGCATTTGCCTGGCTTGAAACACAAAAATACACCCGTGTATGTATACTCAGTGATTCAATGAGTATGATCCGGAGGGTTCAGGCAGGTTCAGTGCGAAGACAATGGCTTGAATCATTACAGAAGTCCTCTGTGCGTGGAGTCACCTTTATTTTTGTTCCGGGATACGCAGGCGTCGATGGAAATGAAAGAGCTGACAGGTTGGCTGGATCCGCTATCACTACCGACGGTCAGCCTATGGATCATGCTGATATTATCAATGCCCTCAGAGAAATGGGAAGGATAGAGGACTTTGGTGGCAGTGAATCCACATCACTCGCCAGAATGGCAGACTTGGGAATTAAGATCGGCACAGCAAAAAACGAGACGCACACCAGACACGCCAGAAGACTTGTTAATCAACTTAGAACTGGTACTATTAGCCATCGGACGTTGGGGTTCATACTGAGGGGAGGATCTGAGCACCTATGGACATATCCGGAGTGCAATGAGTATAACCCAACTAACTAACTAACTAACCCAGGGAAATACGGCTGAGAATCTTCACGTTTCAAACAGAGTATGCAAAGACAGGAAGTTCCAAGAACAGCAACTCTGTGTGCGGGGCCCATTGTGATTTAGGAGTGCAACTAGTGATTAAAGTGGTGGAGATTGTTGATAGCAAAAGTGGGACTTTGGGTTTCACATTACCTTTCCATTGCCGTTAACTTCCTTTGTCTTTTCCTTTCATAATTTTTCTCCCATGTCCCACTGCTCATATCGCAGTAGAGACCACCTCCAACATCTTCTACTGATCTGTGATTCACTGCAGAGGAAACCAAACTTATTACCTCTGCAACCCTCCAATTGTTTCCAGTCATCCCCACTTCTGAAGACTAGGAATAAAAAAAAAAAAACTGATGATACCTCCTCTACCCAATACCAGTGTGTTATCTTACTTTCCAACAATGAACCAAAGGATCAGGATGTGGAGGGCTCGGGCATATCTTAAAATATGTGCTGATAAGAAACACCCACTGCATCAAGTGCTTTTTAGTGAAAAGGGCGACAGACTGAAGAGGGGGAAATCGTGGCTAGGTCGGGCAGAAGATGTTATTAGGCAAATATGCAGCCTAACCGACATCATACCTGGTGCAGAATGGATACCTGTGCCTCAGGCGTTTATTTGTACATTTTCCTGTATTGTCACACTCAACAGGCGATGTAGAGAAGAGAATCCTGTTGCTGTTAATACAGAGGTCAACGCTCTCATCGGTGAAAATTCAGACGAAGCAGATGCAATAATCTATACAGACGGATCCGTTTTACGCCAAAGAAGAAGCGCATGGGCATTTACAGCACGCTCAGCGGGCAGAACAGTCAAAGAAGCCAACGGCGCCTTCTCCATGACGATGGAGGTGATGGCAGTGACGCAAGCGTTTGCCTGGCTTGAAACACAAAAATACACCCGTGTATGTATACTCAGTGATTCAATGAGTATGATCCGGAGGGTTCATGCAGGTTTAGTGCGAAGACAATGGCTTGAATCATTACAGAAGTCCGGTTAAAATGGATGCTAGGCAGCGGCGCCGTTTGGAACAGAGGCACATTTTTTGCTTCTGCCGGACGGTGGCCGATGCATTTTTGCTCCATTTGTAGACTGGATATAGTTTCGTCGCCCAGCCTCTGAGTTAAATGCATGGCGTGACCCTGTGAGCTGCGGATTGCTTTTGGAATGTTTTTTTTCCGACTGTGACCAACGTGGTGGTGTGAATTGTAGATTCAGAAAATGGCGCGATGCCTGTCGTTCAATGCTTGCGGGACCCGTATTAAAATTGATCACGCGGACGACAACTGCTGATCTGTTGACGACAAGTTCTGCTTTCATCAATGATGAACTGCATTTCTAATGTTGGACTGTTTGTGTTAGCACTTCGGATGGCTACCATATGCTTTAATGTGAGTGTATGCTAGATATGCTGAGACAGCAGTCTGTCAATTTTTCCACAAGGGACTGTGATAGACATTCTGAGTGTTTTTCGCTGGTACAGGAGCGGAGCAAAGATAGGGCAACCCGTCTGCTATGAAGCTGAAACTAAGACTACCAGACCAGACAGAAGTCCACTGTGCGTGGATGGAAATGAAAGAGCTGACAGGTTGGCTGGATATCACTACCGACGGTCAGCCTATGGATCATGCTGATATTATCAATGCCCTCAGAGAAATGGGAAGGATAGAGGACTTTGGTGGCAGTGAATCCACACATCACTCGCCAGAATGGCAGACTTGGGAATTAAGATCGGCACAGCAAAAAACGAGACACACACCAGAAGACTTGTTAATCAACATAGAACTGGTACTATTAGCCATCGGACGTTGGGGTTTATACTGAGGGGAGGATCTGAGCACCTATGGACATGTCCCGAGTGCAATGAGGATAACCCAACTAACTAACTAACTAAGTGTGTATTCTTGTCACACCACCTAATGTCAAGTATCATTTGTAGACACTGCTTATGAAAGCTAGAAAATTGTTTCTTCATATGCAAGTCAGCTGAGTTTTTTTTTTTACCATATAGAAAGTGCTGAAGAGATGTGTTCGATAAGCAAAGGTTTTTGTTTTAACCATGAACTTTCTTTTCTCCCAGTATGCTGACTGCTGTTTTTCATATCCTGACATTGATTATTTGGTCCAGCGACAGTTCATTATTGAGTAAGGATAAAATCGTGGTTCTTAGATATAACATATACATTAAAATGTACAAGACTTACTAACCTCATCTTCTTCATCATCGTCATCGTTATCAATCTCATCTGGAAATGAGAGAAAAAAACTTGAATTAAACTCCAAAATGGGAAAACCTCAGAAAAAGAAAATAACTATGGCTTCAATGTACCTGTCCATTAGAAACAAATTTTTAAAAAAACTAGCGTGGAAGTGAGACAGGGTTGCATAGTATCCCCTCTCCTTTTCCATTTGTACTTGAAACACATGAGAGAAACACTAGGAAATCATGAAATATATATATCCATTGGCAGAAGACAACTGTAATCTACATTTTGCAAAGGACATTGATCTCATAGTTGGTCCTAAAGGAGAACTCAAAGAACTTACTACAAAATTATAGACAGTCTGAGGTAAATATGGCATGAAAATTAAAGCTAAAAAGCATGATTCTGGTAAATATTCACAATAAGCAAGAACCTACCAACATACAGATAAAACGAGGGGAGGGGGAACTAGAAGAAGTTGAAACCTTTAAATATCTTGGCTCCCATATATGTAACGATGGCAGCGGCACCAAAGAAATCAAGTTTTATGTGCTAGTACTTCCATCGATACACCATGATTCTAATGGGTTAACAGATATGTTATGAGAAACTAGGACTTAGTAATAAGAGCTTAGTTTTGACACTACCAATACCACATTCAATAAAACTGCTCATATATCATTAACGAGTAAAGTATTCTACTACTTTTTTATTCCAAGTAGTTTTTTTACAATGACCATTTAAAAAAGTTAGGCCCCCCGTCTCAATAAGAAAAAAGTACAGATACATTAACAGATCTAAAAATTAACTGTAAGATACAACCTCACAGTAACAATGACGTTGACTTCAGTATGTGTTAGCTGACTGCCTGATCTAGTCTAATATATGAGCTGCGGTGGCACCGTGACTAACATACTTGCCTATCATTCCAGTGGCCATAGGTTTAATGAGATTCCTAGCTTTCTATTTCTGGGTTAAGATTCAACATCACAACATTCAGGACAAGCCCATTTTAGCTCCATCACCTACCACCCCAACTTCAAGCTCTCGTGTTGGTTCACCACCAAATCTCTGAATAACCCCCCGTTTTTGCTAAACCAATTCTCTATCAAGATCTGGTGACAGGAATTTTTAACGTGGTTCATTTACAAACTTACCATCAGCCTCTTCCTGTTCATCTCTATCAAATCCATCCAGATAGGTAATCTGTGACAGCTTAGCAAACACCTTCTCTCTATACTGATCAATGTTAGTCACCTCACAATTGAATAAATCCAGAGACTGCAAGCAGTGAAGATCTTTCTGTTAAAAACAGAAGCAGAATGTAGCTTTTCAAACTTTACCAATTCAGCTCACTGGAATAATGAACTATTAAATGCAGATTTAGCATGGAGTACGAAACTGTTCAAGTATTATGGTACAATAATAAAAAATAAAGCAAATGTGCAAAGGTTCCGAGTGCTCAGAATGTCCCAAGTATTCTCACGGTTTAAGTGATTAGTTTGCTGTTGGATCTGCAATGACACATCAAATGTATCTCCTTTATTTGGCATAAATTCTGATGGATTGAAAACATGGGCACCAACTGGGTGGAATATCTTGGTTTTGCAGATATTATTCTGCTAAGTAATGACATGTGAAGAAAAAATTATTTAATAAACACAGCATAAAAAGGTGATATAAATAACTTATGAAAGGACGAAAAGACGGAAGACACAAAAAACAGCTTAAGGTGTTATCTTAGGAATTCTTGTATCCACTCAAATTCACTTGATGTCTGCATTAACAAACCCTTCAAAGTTGCTTTGAGAGATAGTTGGAACCAACAAATGAAGTCTTATGGGGAGAATTTGACAGCAGCAGGTATTACAAAGAAACCAACTACAGGAGAAATTTGTACCTGGACAAAAAGATTCTAGGATAATGTGAAGATTGAGACTGTTGTCAAGTCATTCAAGAAGTGTGGCATTTCTTCTTCTTCTTCTGCGTTCGACATCAGTCATGCTAAACACTGAGTCCCGTCTGGGTCACAAATAGGATTGTGCGTTTAAGGTCGCCAACGGTCCCCCATAGCTTCTTTCAATGTGGCTCTCTTGGGCCAGATCCAGTCTTTGCCACCGACTGAACTGAGAATGAGGCAATACTGATTGATGGCAATGAGATGCAGTGATTCACCATCAGAAAGGACAAGCTGAAGAACTAGATGGATACAAGTTTTGACACATAAGTTTTCTGGATTAAATAATGAAAGTGAAGTATGTTTAATTCAATATGCCCAGTCCCAAAATCAACGTGCACTTTATACATGGGATCATCTGACACTTTGGGAAATGTATGAATTTTTCATTTTAACATGTCAGTGAAGGCTGGAAAACCACTTAAGATACAGAACTTTTTCTTTGCATTCACCAGCTGTAAACTCCGGCAGAATGTTATATCACCCCTAGACTTTAGCCTTGTCCCAGAACCAGAGTGTTGTGTGCACATCCATTTTATGGATCTTATTTGTATGCAGATTGTTGGTGGCTTGTCTCTAAGGCGGGTGAGCCCTGACTTCGAAGAAAGTCCCTAGTTGGTCGACTCTTATGATATGCTTGTTGGAGAGAGAGTGAGTATATCATTGTTTTCCTGAAGCACGAGAATGATATGAGATGAAAGTTAACTGTGTGTTAAAACAATATCCTTAAGATAAGATTAACAAAATAGGACGAATTCAAGAAAAGTAAAAATATACTAAAAATACCTGGAAAACCAGTGGGTATCAACAGTTAAAATATAAAGAAGCAAATGCTACACTGAACACATCATGAGAGAAAAAAAGCAAAGAATCACCAGACAGGAACTGAAACGAGAAATACAAGGATTTAAGGAAGTGGAAGTCTAAAATAAACTCTAAAATGACCCCTGACAAGAGAAGCCAAACTAAATTGCATCCAAGAAACTGCACAGAATAAAGTGAAATGGAGTAAACTGCTAGCCCTATGTGACTGACTGTTAACAAAACAACTGGAATGATCTGTTTATTAGCCAGTTATCCTATTAGCAGAAACAAACAATAAAAGTAATACAAACCTAAATGGAGCTTCTAAACAAACGAAGACAAACAGAAATAAGTGCCCTACCAGCACATCTGGTGAAGATACTAAGAGGATGGTGGATTTAAAAAAAAATTTGTTTATCCAGAGAAACTGTAAGAGCAAACTATATGTAATAAAAATCATGACCTATAAAATGCAGAATGATTTTCAACAAGCCCAGTCATAAAATGTACTAGAAGCCAAGCGAAACAGCTAACAGGAAAAACCATATCTGAACTAAAATTAAACAGTGAGAGAATAGTTACAAAATATCATCTAGGACTATGAACTATTCAGCTTACGATAATATTACAATAAATGGTCAGTTTATTTTTCAAGGTGATATTAAATGTTATATTTGGGAATATCATACTAATTACTGTGATACAGACACTGACAGAAAGTTGTGGTCTTCAGTTTTAAATATCACTTTAATGGTTGTTATATCTATTATGCCCTCAGATACTAAATATATTGTTTTAAAAACTAAGTAGGCCAACTAGAATGGCAATGAGACCTTGTGATGCAGATACAGCTTTAGATTTGGCATTTGTTAGTCAACAGTGCTGGACAAGAATGGAGTGTCCTAGACGATCACAGGAGTGACCATATGCCATGCGCATGTGATTTCTAAAGCTAGAAAGATCAAGGCTGTGAGAACGCCAGTACCTTTCTTGGACGCCTCCAACAAAGGTATGCATCAGAACCACCAGAAGTAGAAAAGGCATGGAGAGCAAAGCACGCAGCAGTTAAGCAATTACAGGAGGTGCAAAAGGCACCTCACAGGTTACAAGAGGATGAAGAGAATTTAGCAAGAGTTAGAAAGGAAATGGTAAAAAAGAGTTCAAATGGTGTGCAGCAGATGCAAAAAAGGCTAAATGGGAACATTTTATGAGCAAAACTGGAGGGGATAAATCACTGGGTAGTTTTGGAAACTTCACGGATATGCAAAGGATCAGCCCATCACGACAGGCATTATATACACCGATAATGATATGCCAATGACAACAGACAAAGAGAAAGATGAAGCATTTTTAAAGAGATTTATAGCCTAAACTGATCATGATGACAAGGATCTTAAAAATTCAGTTAGAGATAATCTGTCATCCTCATCATCATAAACCACTTCTGCCGTTAAGCGTCGTGGGGAGGAATAATTTGCGATCCAGTGCACGTTGGTTGCCACTGGCTATTGTCATGCCATGAAGGCGTAGAGGCTTTAATGTTGTCGATCCATGTTTTCCGCGGCCGTCCTCTTGCTCTTGTAGTTGATCATCTGAGATGTAGTGCTTATGATGGTATTTGATCTTGCTGCATTCTAATGAGATGACCAAACCACTTGATCTGCTGTTTCTCGGTGAATCTAGTACAAGGTGTCGTTCCCACAATTTGCAGTTTCATTATTCACTCGATCTCGTATGGTCAGGTTGGCTGCTTTTCTCAGGCACCTTATCTCGCAGGTGGTAATTTAGCGTATATGGACTTTAGATAGTGTTCATGTTTGGCACTGGTAGCTTAATGTTGGAATGAATATGCTATTAATAATCTGTCCTGTTAAACTACAAATGTTTTTGGAAAAGGAAGAGCTCCTGCCAAAAGGTTTGGGTAGTTACCTGGATATCTGGTCAAATGCAGCTATTTTTGCTTTTGATGTTTGTGAGGGGGTTCCAGAACATAAAAGAGACAGTTGTGGCAGCATTTGATCTTGAGGATGCATACAACAGAGTCAGATTTTATATATCTTCACTCATGGAGAATGTGGTTTGTCCCTGGCTTGTGAACTGGATAGCAGCTGCCCTGCATTTGTGTATGGCTGCCTTTCGCCAGGGTACATGGCGAACCATGTAATATCACCCCGGGACTACCCCAGGGTTCTGTAAATTTCACCAGTGCTCTTTAATGTGTATACAAGCCAAAGTGCAGAACATTAGGCACCAGGTGTTGGAAGAATATTAACATTTGCCAATGATGTTCTTGCATATAGGCAGGGGAGTAACAGGCAATGGATAGCCCAAGAGCTACAGACAACTGTAGACAAAGTGACTGACTGGTGTACAGAAATGGGTGCTGTCATCAATTCAGAAAAGGCGGCTGTTTTGTGGTGCTCTCTGGACAATATAATTTTAAGAGCTAATGTTCCAAGCCTCATAATTAATGACAATAACAACAACAGAGAGGGCAAACTGAGGTGCCTATATATCATTTGATAGAAACCTGTTCTTCAGGGATCATGTAGAGGCAGCTGCTGTGAAATGCCAAAAAGGACTCAATGCTCACAAGGTTATGGCAGCAGTGGACATGGAACAAAGAATGCTGTTCAGTGTTCCAGCAAGTGATCCTGTTGGTTATCAATCTGGAATGCTTACCATATTAAAGAGTCAGCTGATGAAACTTAAATGCATCTAGAATGAACAGTCATGCCTAGGAACATAAAGATCATTACAGTTTGGGGATAATGGCGCTGCAAGGAGTTACAAGGAGATCTGGCCGGCGAGACAGATATACAATCAGACAGTTACTGGTGCCATCGGAATTGGAACACTTCACATGCTGCTGAAGATGGGGATGGGGGTGTCCCTAGTGCTGTGATGTCAACTCTTGTTACATCATAATAACATAAATTTATCTTTTTAAATGTCCTTAAACATTTCTCAATGCCTCTATGCAAACTTCATTGACACATTTGCTTATATTTTTATTAATTTCAAGAGATAGGACAGATAATCTAAGACTACTAATACACTATCAGAAATGTAACTTCACGCTTCTACTGAGGGCAGAGCACTTATGGCAATGTCTCGAGTGCTATGATGCCAGTTCTTAAAAAACTTTTATAAATTTGAGTTTGTACGATGCCTGATATTATTTGCCAGTACTTACTAAACCATCCAGGATATCCATATTCTTAATCTTGTTTCCACTCAAGCTTAGATGTGTTAGTTTAGTGCAGCCAGTCAAGTGATCTAAGCCTCCTGATATTCTGTTGTCACTGAGATCTAACTGAAATGTGAGATAATTTGTCAATTATATATATATATAAAATGAACAAACATGTTAATACAATAACAAAACTAAATAATTGTCTATTATTACAGAAAATATGTTATATCAAATAAGTTTGTTCTGCAACACCCTGTAAAGAAATGCAAAAATTTGTAAAGCCAGGAGAATGAAACTAAACACAAAGACTGCTGAGGCAACAACTTCTTGGGAACAAAAGAGAAGTTAAAAAGCCTTAACTGTCTCCTTTGGTAATTATGAAACAATCCACGACTCACATCCATGTAGCCATAGGAAAAATGAATGTTTTCCAAATCTACTTTGATTTGTTTCCTGGTACTGTGACTTAACGACGTTTAACTTTCAGGACTGCTTAATTCCATTTTTCAATGTTTAAAGGTTAAAATCGAGTGGATCGTGATTAGTTTCATATGGCTTCATCCTTCTCTGCAGAAGGCTAGCCAAGTGTCGCACAAAGCCTGAATACTGTAGCTCAAGGAACAGCATGCAGGAGTCTTAGAGTGCGAGGCTAACGGCCAGACCATTTTGCCACAGATCCTATATTCTTTGGTAACTATTTGCCAATCAGCCCCTGTCTTACTGATTTAAATCAATCCCATTTTCAATCTTAATTTTTTTATGATAACTGCCTTTTGCCAGTATCCCTCTTCTCTTCTTAACCAGTGACTGCTCAATATTGTATTTACTTGTTCAGAATAATCTAAGGTAACCACTTGCACCCGATTTGTGATTCATTCCTGTGTTTTTAAGGAGTGAAATTATTAAACAGTAAATAAAATAAGTTCAATTGTGATTTGCTTTGGATTTATTCTGTATTTTTTGTGGAGCAGATTTTATAAGGTACGGGGGGGGGGGGGGGGGGGGGGGGGGGGGGGGCGCATACACTTTATTACATATTATTGGCTAATGTGACCAGTTTGCCGGCTAGTATATATTACAGTGTATGACATTACAATTTTAAAAAAAAATTTATGCTGAAGATATGTGTCTATGATGAAAGAAATTCATTTTCTGAGCATGGAGGCCATTGAGAAAAATGTTTCTAGCGGGCAGCCATTCATATAAGACAATTAAAAAAAAAAAAGCTTCATTTGAATTTTAAAAAACATACATAGTTATTTTAATCCACCTGTAGCTATTTTTGTTAACATAAATTATTATTTATTATCTTAGGATATTATACACAGCAGCATATACAGGAGTCAGAAATAAACCACAAATATTGTAAACACTAGATTTTGACCCCCCAAAAAAACTGAATCCCAAATTTTAACAAATTAAAATTGTTTTTAATTTTTTTAACTTCAGTTGAATATCAAATGTCTAGTTTTATCAGTTGTAACTTGACTGGCTCGAGTTGTCGCCATTATTCAAATGCGGGTTGTGGAATTTAGTGTGTGGATCAGCAAATAAAAAATCTCCCTACAAAAAAAAAATAATAAACCTCATAAAATTATATAAAAGTGAAAGTGGTTTTAGATTTTAAAAAATAGAACAGCACATTGGCATTCACTGAATTGCATTAATCTGTTTTATTATTGCACCCTCAGTGTTCAGCTTTAAAGAAAAAATCTGGAAAATTATTCAGCCATTAGGTGTGCCAGAAACTAGTCATAATGATATTCTGAGCTATTTAAGTTTAGTAAAAGTAATAAAACTAAAAAGATAAATTACTATTTCAATTTAAAATTGTATTATTTGAACATTTATTTGTCCAGATAATTAGCATAATCAATCAATAAGAGACATGATTGTGTATTCCGCCATTTTGTTTCAACCTTACTAATTCAACTAGGTATTTTAGTCAAAATTAAAAAATTGGGTTTTTTACTTTTAAACCAAGACAGCTGAATAGAGGTTGAAAACCCGAGTCCAACGGTACCTAAATGAAGTCTGTATGTCGATTCTAAGCGGAGATATTCACATTTCAGTGACGGAAAGTGTCCCCAAAAAATTATAATGGAAAACACAGAAACAAGATGGCGGCATGTTCCCAAGTGAAAACTGGACCTCATTTTATCATGTTTAATGTCAATAACTCTCAAGTTTTTGGCTGAACCCCTTAGCAACCATATGTTATTGCTTTCAGGACAGCAAGCTCTAACTAAAGTTGTTGCCTTTTAAAAAATATGATGTGGTGCAAACCTAAATAACATAAAAATGAGTCAATTTATCAGTATTAATTAAATACCTTATGAATTTATTATTATTATCCAGTGAGTCTTGCAAGACGTATACTGTAATATATATATATAAATATATATATAATTTTGTAACTATTCTAACTGCTATGATGCATCTCTTTCTGTTTGTTGAATAATGCTTTTTCTCGCACTGTCACTTGTGTGTGTGTGTGTGCATACATCTGACAGAAATTTTGCTTTATTCCACTGTTTAAAAAATGTTCAATAGCAAGTGGATCGACTTCATTGCATCGTTACTGGTTTAGTATGGCTTGGTCTTTCTCCACATAACTGAACGGCTAGCGCATGCTAAGAGATTAGCACAAAGCCTGAATACCATAGCTCCAGCAACAGCCCTCAGACGTCTCCTCTAACCAAAAAAAATAATTTTTTTTTAGTTGAACAACGCAGTAAACGTACCGCAACCTTCTGAGCGTGAGGTTAATGGCTTGACCACTTTGCTAGGGAGACCCCCATATTGTTTTATAACCAAGTGAAAATGAGAGTCCCTCCTACTGATTTAACATAATCCTTTTTTCAGTCTTTGCGAGTTATTCTTTCATTTTATTGATGATGAGGACATTTCACCATAGTGTTCCCCTCTTCTTCTTAACTAGTCACAGCTCGATATTTTATTTACTTGTTCAAAATAATCTAAGGTAACCGCCCGATTTGTGATTCAGTGCTATATTTTTCATGGAGTAAAATTATTAAAATAAGCTCCTTTGTGATTCGCTTTGGATTTATGTTGTGTTTCATGGAGCAGGATTTCATAAGGTAAGAGGAAAAAATAACATTTTATTTTTTTAAAGTGTCTATGTCCCACGTGATCTGTTTGCTGGCTAGTATATATTAGTATATATATTTAAAAAATTATCAAATATTATTAATCATAAGTTGTAAGTAGCCCTAGCTGTAAGTAAGTAAACTTATGCAGTTAAACAAATTATAATATTTTATTATTAATTTCACTAATCATCAACTTTCTAAATAAGCATAAGCATATCTAAAATCTAAGGAAGTAAAAACTACAATTTTAATACTAATACATAGTATCAGTCATAAATAGTACTTGTTATACTATCTAAGACAATAAAAATGCACCACAAAATCATAGTGCAGAAATATATGGCAGACATTTTTTAAATGTCAATCTGGGAGCGGAGAGTGGGGGTCAGCAGGTAAAAAGGCCTTAAACAGGTCAGGTCCTTCATGCCCAATGATAGGTTAAGGCTTAAAAAAATTATATAATGGCTAAAGATTCCAAAAATGATTTAAAAACTACTTTAATGTGATTTTAAAGTATATTAAAAAATGTTCAAACCAATGTCTGTGTCCATTTTCAACACTAAAAATACCCTAGCCAAATGGTCAATGACAAAAACGTGCTAAAACATTATTTTCAGCTATTTAAAACTATAAAAACTGATGTCAAATGAAAGTTAAAGACAGTTAAATGATTAATAGAAATAAAACTTGCAATATTTTTTAACTGTTTTTATAAATAACTAGATATTAATCAATCAGTTTGTTTAGACCACGTGGCGGCCATTTTGAAACATCTCCAATTTAGCTCTCAAAACACGATTGGGAACAAATTTAAACTTTTAACTTCGTCCTGTACAGATTCCTACAAAACTGCCCACCTTTATGTAAAAATGGACACAGAATCCAAAAATGTCAACTAAAAGTATTTATATTCACTTTAAAAAGGAGATATTAAAGAAATTTAATTCCCGCATGGCAAATAGTGAAATTTATTTGGCCGAACAAAGATCGCTATGTAAGTTAGGTGTCGATTGGTAGAGCGACCTCTTCTGAATAACTTTGAGCCCACATATTTGATTCAGAACAGCCAATATTGAGCGACAGGATTTCAAAGTAACCGATAGGCAAAGAAGCCATTTTTCGTGGACCACCGACTCCATCTTGTAACTAAGCGATCTCTACTTTCGTTTTAAAATAGGTCACGTGAATCTTCGTAATTGCTAATTCAACTAATGCTACAAGAGTTGATCACGAAAAGTTTTTGAAATTGTCAAAATCTCAAATTTAAACTTCATAACTGCATGTAAAAATGGATGCAGATTTCATTAATCCCACACTATAGATCATGGAAAGCCTGAAATAAAAGTTATAACAGAAATGTAATTAACCCTATTCCAAATAATAAAATACTTTTCACTGAGCTAATGCATTTTTATAAAATACGCGCTGTTCAGCAGTCTGATATCTGCTGAAACGATCACGCTTTTTGTGTGTGTTTATTTCTGAACAGCCAGTATCGAGTGGCAGAGTTTTTAATAGTATGGAAATGCAACATTTTTCTGGGGCCGTTGGTCCTTTGTGTAAATTGGAGGTCTCCATTTTCGGTGATCTTTGGCATTCAGGGAAATCGAACCACCTACAATTATGTCACCAACTAATCAGAGATATGTTAGGAACAAATTGATTACACTGTGTGGCCACCCTGCCACACACTTTATCAGCAACAACAAAAATTAAACTACACTGTACAAAAACATATGGTCTCAAACAAGGATAGTTCCTAACATTTTAAGAAATATTTATTTATGTTTAATATAATTTTACTTTTACCTTCTTGAGATTACTAAGCTTTGGGAATCCTTCTAGAGTCTGCAGACCTGAATTTATAAGGCTCAACATTTGAAGATTAGTAAAATTACTGTTAAAGCCTTCAATTTTATTTGCCTTGCAGTTGTCCAAGTTTAGAACTGCAATCTGTAATAGATAATAATAAAACAATGAAAGGAAAGATTCATATAATTATAATTTCATAAAATCATCATAAAGTTTCTGATAAACTGTGACATGGTCACTACCCATACTGCGTTTTAATGTTGTGCTGTCTGCACAACAGGCCCATCATGGCCTTCACCCTTATTTCTAGAATCTTCCCACTGGGCTCAGTGTTAGCTAATAGTGCAGAGTGTCCTTGGCATGAGCTTTCAGTAGTTGGCCAGACATCACGTGACTCTCCTGTCCAGCACAAAAAACAATAAGTTGTTTTTCACATTGTTGGAATACTTTCACTGGCCCGGCTAGTTAAAGTCGCAGTAGAGTCTGCAAAACAGGTGGCCAGAAAGTTCTAGAAGGGAGCTACTGACACCTATATAAGCCTTTGCCCGGAACCTTTGAGAGGAGACAGCAGAGAAGGACAAGAACAGGAGAGGGCCAGAGCAGGACAGTCTGACGGGAGAGAAAGCAAATGTTTACAGCAGTAAAAATCTACGTTAGAAGCATGTAGTCTTGTATGACTTGTCAATCATGTTGACTGATGATACAGGGAGAGAGCATATATACAGATTGAGAGGAGTGAAATTTTCGGTCGTTGCTCAACCACCTTTGGGGTCAGATTCTGGACTAGACACCGATCTGGGATCTAGCGACGAAGGAGGAGAAGCTAGAGCGCAGTAACGAATTAGCTCTTTACGGCAGGCTAAGTCCGATGTAGTACCAAACCGCACTAGAGGCTAGGTGGCAGTTAGATGCTAGAACCAGTTAACCAAGTAATTAGAGAATAAAATCAGTGTGAATATATTGATATAATTTGAGACATTGTCGCCATAATACAATAAAGAGTGTAGATGAGATTTGTGACTTCTAGACAATTCATTATATTAGTATCAGAGACTCGTGTGAAGCATGCAGCTAACGAGACATCATCATCCACACCACCACTATTGACACGACCATCTCTCTCCTCGTCTATAATTTTCCAATCGACTCCTCCTGTAGCAAACTTAAAGACGAACCTGGGTGTGACATCAACATACGCAACCAAGAGAGCTGTGCTACAAAACCACTTTTGCTGTTGCGTCTTGGTGAGGAAATCTGTGATCCGGTGCACACTGGTTGACTCTACCAGGACTATTTAACTAGCAGTCCGCTGTCATAGCTAGTTGTAAAAATTATCTTGGCCCGTTTCGATCCCTGTTTCCAACATTTGTGGCCCCTGATGAATAGCTCTGATCTATATTACTGTCATCAGGTCAAGGCATAAATTGTCGTTACCGCTGTGATACATATTTACGTAGCCATGTTCTTGCAGCTGACCTTTTAGGATGTAGTGCCTGTGATAGTATGTGATGCTGCATTCTACTTAGATGGCCAAACTGATCTGTTTCAGTTTCTGGATGAATCCTTAGATATTTTTATTCCCACAATTTTTGTGATTATCTCCAGTATTAAGTACAGAAGAACCTCGCTTAACGAGCACCTCTCATAACGAGTAATTCGCATAACGAGCTAAACATAGTGGCGAGGAGAGGGAAAGTCCCGGATTTGCACATGTTACATCAGTGCTTAGCACTCGTTCCAGTAGCATTGTCGCTTGTGATCACACATTTTCTCAAACTTGTGTTATATGTACATGATTCCTCCAAGCCTACATGTGATCTCCCTGAAGAATTTAAGTTTAAGATCCAGTTTCTGCCTCCTAACACCACTCCGTTACTCCAGCCAATAGACCAGCAAGTTATTTCTAACTTTAGGAAGCTCTACACTAAAGCACTCTTCGAGCATTGTTTTCAGGTGACTGAAGGAACCAACCTCACTCTCAAAGAGTTTTGGAAAAATCACTTCCACATCGTTGCCTGCCTCAAGATGACCGACGAGGCGGGGGAAAGGGTTACCAAGAGAACCCTAACTTCTTTTTGGAGGAAGCTTTGGCTGGATTGTGACTTTGAGACAGTACCTGTGAGACCTGTAGTCAACGAGATTGTGCCTTCGGCCACTATCATGAGATTGTAGGTGGATAACAGTGATATCGAAGAGCTTGTGAAAGAGCACAGCCAAGAGCTGACCACCCAAGAGCTGCTTTGTGTTTCACAGCAAGACGTTCTGGAGGAAAGTGTGTCAGAGGAGGAGAAGGTAACAGAAAAGCAACAATCTTCTGGCGAAAAAAAAATGCTGAAAGCATGGGAAACTGTTGCTTCTCATATTGAGAAGCATCACCCTAATAAGGAAGTGGCTATGCATGCTGCAAATTTAATGATAATGATGTGTCGCATTTTCGCCAAATTTTGAAGCGTCGACAAAAACAAATGTCTCTGGACATCTTTCTAGTAAAAATATAATTAGCTATGTATCGTCATTATTTAGAATTTTTTCTGCAAATCAAATTGGCATTCCAGGTGGGTTTGTTCCACGTTTGAAGAAAAGATGGAGATGATTCACTCTCCTTAAATATGTATATAATTTTCTTTGAATAAATGTTATAGTATAACTTATAATATACACAGCATTTTGTGAGTATTTTTGTCAACATGGAACGCATTATTGTATTTAAAATTAATTTATATTAGAAAAATTGCTTCGCATAACGAGTGTTTCGCTTAACGAGTATGATTCTGGAACGAATTGTGCTCGTTAAGCGAGGTTCCATTGTATCATTTATTCCCTAATTCTCAGATGGTATGGTTAGGCTGGCAGCTTTTCTCTGGCATCTTATATCGCAAGTGGTGATAATGCATATATTAAATCGATGTTGGTGCATGTCTTAGCAATAGTGACAAAACAAATTTTACTTGCTTTTTGACATCTAGTCTATATTTCTATGTCATATCTCATAATTCTGCCATCTTCCGTGAACATACTTCCTAATATTTAAATTTCTAAACTAACAATACCATAAAATAATGTACCAATATCCTACTATCCAATCTAAGGTTCCTTCAACTTCAATTCAACCTCTATATGAAAGCAGTCACTACTACATAACTTGCATATAAACTGTGTAATTGCTGGCAAAGTTTAAAAAAAAAAAATTTGCCGCTGCCACTTTTCTCTACTCCTGGAATGCTTCACGGCGTCAGGGAAGGAAGAGATCTCCAGAACGGGCCTTTCTGTTCGCTTCATATTTAGTACTTTTTAGTGTCTCTGATATTTCTGCGGTCCATGTTCTGCATGGTCGACCTCTAGGTCTGTTACCGCTGTATTTGTATAACATTGCTCTCTGTAGTGCCTTGTCTGCTGCCAATCTTGTTACATGGAAAAACCATTTGATTGGTTGTCTACCTACAAAGTTCAGTATTACTGGTTCTGTGCCGACTGTTTATCACCTAGCATAGTATGTAAATATTTCATTTCTGGCGTGACTATTTGTCTTCTGAAAACATTGTCCGTGTTTGATATTGATAGCATAGCTATAATTAGATTCATAGCTAAATTTCTTTCAACAGTGCATTTTCAGTGTTATGAATAACAATGTTTCAACCACAAGTTCAGGTCTTTCTGCAGCCAAAGCTCTGAAATTGTTTCAGTCAGAAATTTTTAATTCTGATAATAAAATTTAAATTTTTCGGAAAGTAATTTTCACCAGGGAAGCTGAGTGATCAGCTGTTCGCATTCTCGCGATTTTGATGAGCTTATTACACAGACAATGTCCCATTGCTACTGTATTTATGGTGTAAGAGAAGCCAAACAAAGAGACAGTACTATTCTATGGCTAAGACACTGAAATCATTGCAGCTAGTCTATATATAACTGTACAAAGTAAATAGTTAATTTTTGCTCTGAAATTTTACTCAGTACTCTGTTGAGAACTAAGAACCCCTGAGTGCTAAAGTAACCCAGAAACATTATGAACTGTAAAATTTGTTAGAAAATTAAACAAACTCTGATATTTTGTTTTCAAATTTGGATATTCACTACTCTTGCGGCTGCAAAATCATGGTAAGTGAAGAATTTGTTTGTAAAATGTAATGTGAAATTACCACCTGCTGAATTCTTTGTTTCTGCAAATCAAACTAAACATACTTATCAGATTCAAAATGTCGCAGGCCACGTTAGCGCAGTAGATAAGAAGCACGCTTTAAAATCCAGCTGTGACTCGCAGCCTACGCCTACGGTTGGTGTTTAAAACCGGACGGTTCCTGGGGTTTACCCAGCCTCTAGGAAATGGGTACCAGAGTTGACACTCTGGGGTAAATGATGGAACGTTGCTGTAGCTACAGAGTTACCTGCGAACGAACGGCGACACATGCGGGCAATTCTTATTAGGTGTCCGTACTGGTGGCAGAGCACTTAAGGTTTATAACCGTGTGCAATGATGCTGGTTCACATATCCAGACTTTACCTTTTAGATTTAAAATGTACATTCATTTCGGCTCTCCTCCGAACGGCGTCATAATATTATGGCGGCCATAAAATATCCAAAAACATCCTTACTGGGCTGAGGCATATGTAAAATGCAGACTGTCTGCCGAGGAACAAAGCGCGGCAAAACTAGGATTACTTGACAATTTCAACAGACGATAATAGCAGACATTAATAGCGACCGTTGACAATATCGAGACATTACAGACGATGAAAGTGATATGGCGGGTAGACCATGCGCTCCCACGCAGATTAGCAATACTGGTCTTCCGACTGAGGATTTAACAGCTACGCGCGGCGGGATAGGGGCTAAACTAGGTGCCTGGGACTCACGAGCAAATTAATTGGAGGAAGTTGCAGGAAATGCGGTAGCTGCTGCTCGTGAGTCCTTGCCATCTAGTTTAGCTCCCATCCACGCTGTGCGCAGAAACAGGTCCGCAAGTAACCATATCGCTGAGACCCTGTTATGTTAGTTAGAGCATTTGTTTCGTTATACAGAGCCGGCTTATTTTTAATAGAACTGAGCCCCGTTATGATATTTATGGATATTGTATGGCCGCCATAATATTATGAAGCCGTTCGGAGGAGCCTTCATTTCTCTTTAAAAAAATATTATTTACTTTTATTGGGATTAGAAGTATATTATTGCATTCTCTATTGCTTTCTTGTACACCACCCCCCTCTGCCATTTTTGTAAAGAGAAATTAATGTGGGCCAAGTCACAATTCTTGGACCTGAAAGAGCTAAACAGTGTTTTTAGTGTGTTTATTTTCACACGCTTGAATTTTAAAATTGATGCCATTTGGCCTAACTAAAACAAACTTGATTTGCTTTATTGCATCTTTGTTGGATTTCTTTATTTATTCATTCTTCCGTCTTCTGAAAAAAAAAAAAATGCTTGCCAGATCCAGATATGTAAAAATCCTTCGCCTACTTTACCTGGGGTTCATCAATTTTGATATTCATATTGATGGTCTACTTCTACTTCTTCCTTTGCAAAAGATTGTGATTACTTCTGTTTCGTAAACAATGTCTACGTTGATTTTCTATCGTAGTTTCAATGAAACTTTCATTCTATTCAGTATGGAGTGTTATTATTATACCTTAAATAATGTAAAATGAAAAATATAATAAATATACCTGGTCTGCTGGTCGACCTCTCATTTCAAGCTCTATTCGTTTTTCCAGTCCGACAGACATTTCCCTTAAGTAAAGTAGAATTTAAAAAACTAAATTAAAACCCAGAAAATCTTCAGCGTGGCAACTTCTGTCGACTCAAGGGGCGCCAGATACAACAATACCTCAGGTCGGTGTTGATTGGCTGGCGTCGACCTGGTCCACGAGGTATGCTCATGAATATTTAGTACCCCACGGCTAGCTCAGCCAATGGGTGTGTGCATATTTCAAACTCAGAGACAACATTAGGGTTGTATTTCTCATGGCTTCCTTTTACGACTATTGCAACCGGAAGCACATGCAATGGCAATGATGTGGAACACCAGTTAAGTTGAGTCAAGAATCGACATCACAACACTCAGGGCATTCCCATACACGCACCGTCCCCATCACCAGTAGCCAGCGCAGAGTTCCAGTACTAATAGTGCCAGTCGTAGTCTGGTTGTGTGTCTCTGTTTGTGTTGGTTTATGCGTCTGCCTGTATGTCTGTGTGCGTGTGTGACTGTATGCGTGCCTGTGTGTTTCCCTGCCTGCGTGTGTGTATGTTTGTCTGTGCGGGTTTATGTCTGTGCGTTGGACGTGTGTGTTTGTATAGGTCTTTTTGTGCGGCTACGTGTGTATGTGTCTGGGTTGTATGCGTGTGTGTTTTAGAGCGCATGTCTGTGTGGGTGACTGTGGGTATGAGTGCATGTATGTATGGACGTATGTATACATGTATGTGTGTGTGCATGTTCGTATGTAAGTGGATGTGTGTATTGTGAGTGAATGGGTTTGCGTGTGTGTGTTCGCGCGTGAGCGTGTGCACATATTTTGCCACCCATGCCTTTGTTTTTGACTTGATATTCATAATATGCATATAATTACATGAACATAACATGCTTTATTGATGAAATACAACTGCTGTGTCAAAGATGGGAGTTTGGAAGGGCCGAATGTATGACAGGCCTGCGTGCCTAATTTGTAACTCTTTGAAAATAAAGTTCGTTCGTTCTTGCCTTTGCACTGAGCGTAGTGTGCCGGCCGAAACCTCTGGTCACACCCAGCTGCATCATTCTCTCCAGCCCATAATAATCTAATTTCTCTTCTGACTTCGTTACAATCAGGGAATGTGTATATATCTTGTTCTCTATCCACCGGCAAGTTGCAGTGACCGCCTCCACCTCCAGTCTCATGCTAGATGTTATGGTATCAGGTACCAGGCTGTCCTGCACTAAAAATTGTCCGCTGGCTTTTGCTACAAAACCCCAACCCACACCAGATTTTCTCCCCAAGACTCACTTCATCGCCTCTCTAGAGAGGGACAGTGTATTATATTCAGACTAAGGACTGGGCACAACAGATTTCGTCAACATATGTTCAAATTTTCGGTGTAGGAAATACGCAGACGTGTTCCTGCAGCGTGGCACCCGAAAATGCTGAGCATGTGCTCCAACACTGTCAACTGTATGCTGACAACAGAGACGCAATCTGGCCTGTTCCAACCACACTGAAGACAAAACTGTATGGTACACGAGAGGATATGGATTGCACGATAGCTTTCATAAAAGCTACCGGCCTCCTGATATAAGTTTTCTGACAGAAGGATCGAAGAAGAAGAAGAAGAATTCAAGGATGTATCGCATGCACACAATCGGGGTGTCTCATGTACATCCCAGGATCACCCGCATAGCTTCATTCTGTATGCGCTCCAGTTTCTACAGCTGACACTTCGAGACAGTGATCAAACTCAGTCTATAATCAATCACTAAGATGATTAAGTGCTGGTATAGTGTGAAAAGACCTGTGGAAGACTTTTCTTGACACGGGCGGGTCTTGCTAGTCAGACTCGCCATCGCCATGGACGGTCGTGCCTCCTCATAGCGCAATATAACAATATCGTCTGGAAAGATGGAAAGGTGCCAATGATGAGTGTGAAAAGCATTCTCTGCTCCATGTCCATTGTTGCCATAATCTTTAGTGAAATAAGACCTTTTTTGGGCCTTTGACACAACCACTTCTAAGTGATCATTGAATAACAAGCTTCTGTCAAAGGTTATTTCCAGGTACCGCAGTCTGCTGTCTCTCTTGATGTCCGTGCCATTTATTTTGAGGCTTGGAACATCAGATCTAACAATCCTGTTGTCCAAAGAACACCACAGGACGGTTGCCTTTTCTGGGCTGATATCAGCACTAATCTATGTACACCAGTGGATCACCTTATTTACAGACACATGTAGCTCTTGAGCAATTTGATTCCGATCTTTTCCCTGCCTATATGCGAGAATATCATCTGCGCATGTCAATATTCTACCAACTCGAGGTGTTTCCAATTCCGCAATCTTCTCGTGAACACATTGAACAGCACAGGTGAAGTTGCAGATTTCCGTGGTAGTCCTACAGAAAGTGCGACTAACCTTCCTAAGCATGCAGGGGGAATTTGAGTGCGCGGAAACATATAAGAAAGTTAGAATAGAGGTTTTCAAGCGTTGTGCAGCAGAGGCAAAAAAAAAAAAAAGCAAAATGGGAACGTTTTATTAATGATGGGGAACACAAGAAGCCATCCAAATAGAATGGTACATTCATTTAATGAATTGATGACGTTGACAAAAGTAGAGGTGAATAAGAGGACGCCCTCACCATCACACAGCAAGGCCTCTGCTGAACTTTGCTGTCATCACAGCATGCTGGGATTATATTCGGTCTCTTGACAATTTTCACGCCTTGTGAACTTTAATGCTAACACTAAGGGTGTCCTTGGTATTTACTTTCGCGCTGTTCGATCTCTGCCTCTTCTCCAAGAACCATGCTCCTCATTCTGTTCTTTCCAAACTATACTGGTATTTATTGTATGAAGTATTTAAGTTTTCGAGAAAAAATTACCGTTTTTTAGGCCCCCCCCCCTCTCCCCTCTCTTTGCACATTATTGAGAATGACAGTAGTGTTCCCTCTCTTGGTCCATCACATGACATTCCAGGAATTCCCTTATCATTTATGTTCAAAACCACTAATTGTTTTAAAAACTGATTTCGGGATAGTCCACTGTACTTATCGTATATTGTACCTGGGGATGATTTGCTCTGACATCAGCAATATCTAAGACTTTTTATAAAATCATTCTCGAAAGAATTGAAGGAGTAGTGGACAAAATCCTGAGAGAGAACTGTGCGGGGTTTCTGCCTGAAAGAAGCTGCTTAGATCAAATAATTACATTGAGACTTGCATATCTAGGGAGCGTTGTTTTCCCCTTTTCTTTAAAAAAAAAAAAAAAAACAACAACACGGAAGAATTAATAGCGAAATGCAGCAAAGATGCAATAAAGATAATCAAGTTGTAGGACAAATGGCACCAATCTGAAATGCAAGCACATGAACATGAACACTAAAAGGGCACTATGCAGCCCAGTATACTTACCATCGCTATATTATTGGTGTCAAACATGGACACGGTCTTTATGGGACAGAAGAAACATAGTGACGACATAAATGAAATGTTTACGTATTATGGGATAGGGATACTATGCTTGGCGTAACAAAAAAGATTGACTTGTGAACGATGATATCAGGAGGAGTCTGCACAGAACCGATACTGAACTTTAGTGGTAGACAACAGATCAAGTGGTTTGGCCATGTAACATCACTGGCAAAAGACAGGGTGCCACATATAGTAAATATTATACAGATACAACGGTAAAAGAACCAGGGGTCGACCACGCAGAATATGAACCTCGGCACTATCAGAGACACTGAATGAAAAATACTGTATACGAAGCGAACAGAAAGGCGCGTTTGAGAGACCTCTTCCTGTCCCGACTCGAGGCATTCCAGAAATAGAGAAAAGAAGGGGAAGATCGACTTTTAGGTTTTCAATAGTTTACGCAGAACATCACCGAGAGGGGGGGGGGGGGGGGGGGGGATTTTGGAATTCGAAAGTATACCAGTTTAAAAAAAAAAAAAACTCACGGCCAGGCTCCTGCTTTTTCTAGAGAAGGCGGTGAAATAATATATAACATAATTAAAGCAATGTGTGAAGGTTCAGAGTGTGCAATATGAACAGATAATGGTTTCAGTAACTGTGGCAGTGCTCCTTGCATTAATAGTCGCCAGGTTCGTTACGACTAAGTCTAGGACTATGAACTATATGTGACCGAAACACGATTCCTTTGCTACTGTTTAACATCTGTTGAATGATAAGTCTGCTTAGGATTATGGTCAGGGCTTAGACAGATATGAGTAAGCTACCGTATAACAGTAGCCGGTACCACCTGTCTTGTGTTACGCCGAATGTTGGGAGGCGTATACCAAACCTGACATCCCAATTGTGCCAACGGCCTCAGGCAGAGGAGCGCATTGGGGAGGATACTAGACTTATCCTAGGAAGAGGAAATGCAGCCTGAAAACTTTATGTTATGGCAGGACAGACAAGGCTCTTACTTAGCCTTGGCTGGCAGCTGGTCTAGGAAGGAAGCTCCGACAGACAGAGGACTGCGCTCCTGATCCGGCAGCTTCTGCAGCCTGCTTTGTTCCAAACGTACTGGTGTTACCTTTCCTTTGGAGTAAACAAGGCCGGTCGAGGAAGGAATCATGATGCATTGGCAACAAATGGTCTCTGCAATACTGCCCAGGCTTTGGGATATGGAGAAGATGAACTTCATCCCTGGCCGTAATTGGTCTCCGAAACAAATCGAGAGGCAGCAGTTACGGGTTATAAGTCCTTGTCACTTGGAGTAGACGAGGGTACCACGGGTTGCCTCTGACTGTGAAAGACATCTTCGAATGTCACCGATCAACTACCGCCAGCCTCAAGCTGGGCAGCCCCCAGCCAATAAGGTGTTGATCCGCCACAGCTTGTATGCTTCAATGGGTGCTTGGAGTTAGGACAAAATCCGAACTGCAAGCTGTAAAAACCAATGTATCAGGCAATAAAAAGAAACATAACCTGAAGCTTCGACTTGGCTCTTGGAACATGAGGACCATGTGTCCCATGTTTTCCACGGACTTAGAAAACATTACTGATGTGACAAAACGGCTATCATTGATTGGTACTCTGAACCACTTCTTTTCTCGCCCAGTGTTCTCCAGCCTGCAAACTTGTCTTATTGTGTCTTCTGCCTGAGCTATCCATGATTGTCCCCTTGTCAGCCCCCGACCCTTACCTGCAGCCTAAGCTTTATACAGAGGGTGTTCTTTGCAGCTACTCTGAGGTATGACTTAGCCTGTAGAAACTTTAGCCTATCTGCAATAGTCGGCAATGCAAGGATGTATTGCATGCTCACAATCGGGGTGTCTCTTGTACATCACAGGATCACCCGTATAGCTATATATCTGTATGAGCTATTTGATTTCGATCTGTCCCCTTCCTATTTACGAAAACATCATCTGCAAATTTCAAGATTCTGCCAACTCCAGGTGTTTCTTGTTCGTAAAAACATTGAACAGTACAGGTGAAATTGTAGATCACAGTGGTGGTCTTAAAGCTATAATACATGGTTCAAAAGTCGATGAACCCCAGCGGAGAACTACCCGTCGAGAAACAAAACGGCTACCATCCAATTCACCAACCAAGGAGAGACTCCCATCTCCATAAGCGCTTTCATCAAAATGCTGTATCTGTTGTAAGTCCCGCTGCCACTGTTTCCTGTCTGCTCCGGAAACCGTCGAAGGTGTCAAAGTCAAAAGCGGCTACATTTAACTATGTGTCTTCCCCTAGTCGGTAACTGCCCAATACTTCTGGAAGGAGATTTCTCTGTTCCAAACATTCTTGTAGCTCATCAGCCACTATCTTCTTCAACACTTTACCTAAGGTGTTTTGTAGGGTTATGATTCTAAAGCCGCCGAGTGTTGAATGATTCTTGCCAGGCTTAGGAAGTGGAATCCAGTAGCTGGTGCACCCACTCTTCTGGGACTAAAGCTATCTCAATGCTCTGGTTGAAACAATTAGTCAGCTCCACCAGCATCTGCCTATGTAACTTCCAAAACTTTCCCAATGTCTTATCGCCCCCCAATCTCATCTATAAATTGCTCCCATTTTGCTGTTTTGGCTCTGCGGAACAGGGCTTGAAAAACTCACTTCAACTCCTCCTGTAAGCTTAGGGCTGTCTGTTGCACTTTCTTTAAACGCTTTACTGCAGCTCTTTTCCACTTCCATGTCTGTTCAACCTTTGATGTCCACAATGGAGGCGGTACAAAAGTAGATCTGCCAGTCCTCTTACAGGCCCTCTTTAACAGGAGCCCAAGAAGAGTGTTAGTCCACTCATACTTGAAAGGCCTATGAGCTGAAGCCTTGACTTTCTTGGATTTGGAGATCGATACCGATCATGGCAGATGGTCACTTCCATGATCACCCAGGACAGTCGATTTGGTGTCCAGTACTGCTGACAAAGCCAGGTCAATAGCTGTATCTGCATCGCCGGGCCTAATTGCCATTCTAGTTGGCCTCCCAATATTCAAACAGACAAGGTCTGAATCGACCATGCCGTCAGCAAGGGCAGCTCCCTGTCGGGTTTTCCCAGTACTGTCCCTGTCAAGGGTAGTCCCGGTTATGGGACAGTTCAGTGATGATGATGATGAATCTTGTATGTTTAGATTTGTAACCCTCAACTAAACTTAGGGCATGTTTTGAACAGGCTGATACACGGAGAAATCTGTGTTAGCTGAACGAGGCTTGCTGTACGTCAGCGGAATTAACGAGTGTCCACTGGACAGTGAACTCTGGGAGTTCAACAAAACGTGTGTGCGAAGCACAGTTGGGGACTCTCTTTGCAGAAGACCTGTGTGAAGTGGACGTGTTTTGACCAGACCGTTAGATTATTCTAGTTCATTGACAAGTTGTAATGATCTCTAGAAATGTGGCGTGCTAGCTGTAATTCGTACCGTCCGTGTTTGACTAAATGTGTTTAGTACTTTACAGTGTAGGTAGTAATTGATTTATTTAGAACTCATTTAGCAGTTAGATTACGAATAGCAGTAAGACTTTGTCAGTAGTGATACCTAGTTATGGGAAACAAGACCATGCATTGTTTGTGGCGTTAGCATCTACCGACACCTCCAGCCCGCACTCGGTGTGTGCTATAGCGTATCTGGCATCGAGAGACAGCGAGTTGAGTTAGCGCTGTACGGGAGTGTGGTAGGGGCTCAGAGCTTGTTTCATGAACGTGAAAAGGCATGTCTAGCGATTTTAAAGTTAGAAGCGGCCTGGTTTCAGAATAGGAAACACTACCCCTCCTGGGGCACATACCTGTATGAGTTTGTATCCTTAGGTAATAATGATTGTGTGTGTGTTCAACCAGTGTTTGGCTTGGGTGTGTTCGTTAGCAGTGTTTATCTGCCATTAGCCTGCAGCGCAGCCATATAGAATAGAACCCTAGACATGTAGGTTCTTGACAGTCCCATTCATTGTTCCGTGCATGGAAATTCACACAAATAAGGAGCGTGTTGCCAAGGATCCGCTTCAGAACTTTAAGCCAGTCCCACTGTTGCTTTGTAACTAAATGATCTATTTGTTCTTCCACACTGTTTACTCGCTCCCAAAAGCCCCTTACATCATCTAGCTTGTCATGCATTAATTCCCCACCAAGTGGTACATAATCATGAAATCTACTTGCCTGCTCATTTCCCAACACACCATCATAATCTGGAGAAAATATCCAAAGATGCCAAATGACCGGGACCTCTGGAGCAATGCTCGCCACTCTGCGCAGATCATACCTGTCTCCACCTTTCTTAACATACTCTGTGTCAGTTACAATCATCACACGTGTGTACAGCTGAATCTCAAGCCAATGGAAGGCAGCTCTGACCGCCTCCACCTCTATTCTCAATATGTCATCATCAGGTGAACACTGTCTATTGATATCAGGTGAACTCTCTTTGTGTCATGCCAGGTAATGGTCAATATGCCTTTATCGTTTGTCACATTAAACAGGATTATCTAAATTTTTCAGTTACAACAGCTTTTTGTTTCTTAAAAAAAAAAACCCACCTGTATCTGACATGGCACCTTGTTGTTATGCATATGGAGGAAGATCGTCAAGCTTAACTAGTTCATTTTGAGGAGCCTTTCTTAATTTACAAACAGCATTTTCATCTGTAGAAATGTTCTGGTCTCTTGTGTCACGCCCACTCTACACTGGCCACATTTACTGTAAAATATCTTGTGCTCATAAAGGTCTGCTCACATGGAGAATGTCTACGCAGTCATGTTGACATGCACTCGGTTCACACAGACTTGCTACCAGCAGATGTGGTTAGTGATTAGTAAGGATTATCAGCACACCACTGACAGATCCATAGGTGCTCCAATCTCCTCCTCACAATCTCCACAACTGTAAGAGATGGCGCCTGTTCTGTACCCTGGACAGCTTGATAATGTTTTCCATTGTGGGGGAATCTAGAGGTATCGCATAGCTTTACAGGTGTCTCTAGTGCATCCAAGAATAATACGCATTGCCTTGTTTTAAATTTTTCCTCAGTTTGTGCATCTGTGTGGTGCTGAGTGTCCTGATGGCCAATGCATTTTCAATGGTGGAGATAACTAACGCATGATACAACATTAAAAGCAGCTGTTGCTCAAGATTTGCTGCTCCCATAACTTTTATTGCGGAGAGACATTTCTTGGCTTTGGTTATTATGTGGTCTACGTGTTTGTTAAATGCTAAGCATCTGTCAAATGTTATACCCAGGTATTTCATGGAATCAGATCTCTCCACGTCAGCGACACAGAGTTTTACTATCAGCATTAGTGTTTTGGAAACAGGTGACTGTCACTTTTGATGGATTATTTTGTTGGCACTGAGGTGTTGCACCAGGATGATATGCGGCCTAATTCCTGTTGTAGATCCGAAACAAGTCATCTCTGTTCCTGCCCTGTCGGTACACGAGGATGTCATTCGCATATGATAGCGTTATTCTTTTCGTCACTCATTTATACTCCCGTGATCCTGACTGTAGATGTTGAAGAGAGCCCTGTGGCAAACCAGGGTGTATTATTATCGGCTCAGAAGTCCAGCTACCACATCAAAGCACGACCTTCCTTTGGGGGAAAAAAAAAAGGGGGGGGGGGGGATGCTGAGTTTCACTAACAGACACATAAGTTGGTGTAAGGGAACTGTTGTGTGCATCCTTCAGATCAATGGCGACTGCACATGTCTCAAATCTAGCTTGAAAACCTTCATAAGTGTCATGTGCAAAAACGGGAAACTAAGCCATGTCTCTGTATTTTGTCTGTATCCTCCACGTATGTGTGTGTGAAAGGTAGGGGTAGCAGCTGATGTATTTCAAGTTTGCCAGTCTTCTTGCTACTATCTTTTCCACTGTTTTGCCTAGAGTGTTTTGCATTCTAATGATTCTATAGCCATTTATGTGCGTAGCATCTTTGCCATGTTTTTTTAGCAGAATCAAAAGCTATGCAGCCAGCTTTCTGTGATGGTACTAGTACAGATACCTCAAATAAAATCAAATAAAACCTAAAATACCTCAAAACTCTACGACATGGCCATCGGCGGGTAAGAGGCGCCATAACCTCTCCCCCCTGCTGCCTTGCAGGGTAAGTCTTTTTAGACAAAGGCTATTGGAGTCAAACCATATACAAACCGGCGGAAGGCAAGGGGAAACCACCGCTGTACTATCCCAAGAAAATCATGCCTCAAAATAATACGTATTCAGATAACGACGTGAATGGGGATTCCGGTGGAATCACCTCGTCCGGTAGGGAGCATCATGTTCTACGGGTGATACCCGACCGTCATCAATCTACTGTAGAAAAAGTAAATGGTAGAAACATCATGAACATTGGTACATGGAATGTCAGAACACTCGTGCAAAACGGAAAACTGGATAACATCAAGATGGAAATGAAGAGAATGAACATCAACATACTAGGAATTAGTGAAATGAGATGGCCAGGAGCAGGGGAAAAGTATTCAGATCAGCACAGAATTATCTACTCGGGAGGGAAAGAATATAGCAAGGGAGTTGGTATTATTTTGGATCCAAAGAACTCAAAAACTGTTAAAGGATTTTGGACAATATCAGATAGAGTACTATAGTAAAACTCGCGGCAGACCGTTTGACATCAACTTAGTACAGATTTTATGCCCCAACAGCAGCAGATAGTTCAGAGGAAGACAATTGACGCATTTTATGATGAGTTAGACATGGCTGTTGATCAATGCAAAAAAATTGTGAAGTAACAATAGTACTTGGAGATTTTCAACGCGAAAGTAGGGAAAAGTGAAAAAGTGTACGGAATAAACGGGTGGATATGGACTAGGAGAAAAGAATGTGAGAGGTGACAGATTAATAGCATGGGCTGAGTCACGCAGCATGATAATAGGTAACACCTGGTTTAAACACCATCCTCGAAGATTGTGGACTTGGAAAAGTCCTGGTGATAATGTCAATCAGATTGATTATATTTTGATTTCAAGAAGATTTCAGAGCAGCTTAGTTTTAGTTGGAGCTAAAACTAGACCAGGGGCAGACTGCTTTAGTGACCATGTTCCAGTTGTAGGAAAAATTAGAATAAAAACTAAAGAACATTAGAAAAAAACACCACAGAACATCAAGTTAAATTTAGGAATTCTTAGAACGGGATAAAGAAATTAAGGAACAGTACAACGTCACTGTACAAAACCGGTATAATGCAATGGAAATTATATACAAACAATTGATGAACAGTGGATATGTTGCGTGAGTCAATTCAGCAGACATCAAAAGAGACAATCCCACCAACCCATACAGTTGCAAAAAAGAAATGGATGTCAACCGAAATTCTGCAGTGATGATGGATGAAAAGAAGGAAGAAAAAGAATGATAAAAGAAGAATACTCTAGAATACAAAAAGAAATAGTGAACAAATGCAAAGTGGCTAAAGAAGCCTGGCTGAATCAAATGTGTACAGAGATTGGGGGAAAATCACGGGAAAAGACTCCACATTCCATGTACCAACAGATAAAATATGTTAACAGGAAAGATGACACGTAACAGCACTGGATGTTTGATATCAAAGGATGGTGACTTATTAATGCGGGACATAGTAATATAATTAACAGATGGACTGAGTATTTAGGGGAATGTGTATGATGATAATAGACCAGACGTAGAACTGCAGAACAACAATGATGGTCCACCAATAATGACTGCAGAAGTTGAGGATGCAATACATCATATGAAGAAAGGAAAAGCACCCGGGCCAGACAAACATCTCACTGGAAGAAATCGAAGCACTGGGAAAATTTTGGAATTGAAATAATAACTAAACTTTTAAATGATATTTATAAACAGTGGGTATATTCCAAATGACCTTTTAAATCCATATTTATAGCTCTGCCGAAAGAAACCAGGCACTTTAAAATGTGAAGACCATCGCACAATAAGTCTTTATGAGTCACATGACTAAGATTTTACTGAGAATAATTATGAGAGAATAAGAAACAAAAAATTAAACCAGAAAATCAGCGATGAACAATGGGGATTTGTAGAAGGAAAAGGTACAAACAATGCCATATACATCCATAAGGACATTGTCAGAAAGAGCTATAGAAGTAAAAGACTGATTTGTACTTATGCTTCATAGACTATACAAAAGCATTTGACTGTGTGAAGCATGAAGAAGTAATCAAACTGTTAGAAAAATTAAACATTGATGGGAAAGATCTAAGAATAATAAAGAATATGTATATTGGCAACAAACAGCAGCTATAAGAATTACAACTGTTTAGGTACATTTCAAAGCATAAAGAGGGGCGTACGACAAGGATGTTGTACTTTCACCTGATTTGTTTTCAATATACAGTGAATATATTATGAGATCTTTAATCGATATGCCCGGAATCGTGGTTGGTGGGCACAATATAAAAACAATTTTACGTTATGGCTGATGACACAAGTCTTGATAGCAACAAGTCAGAAAGAATTACAGGAAATGATAGACATTGTGGTGTTAGAAAGTGGAAGAATGGGCCTCAGTTTTGAATAATGGGAAGACAGAAGTAATGGTGGTATCAAAGAAAACAAATTATTCCTAATGTGTAATAAAAGTCAAATGGTGTTATTTTAAGACAAGTACAGAAATTTAAGTATCTGGGCACATGGATAACATCAGATGGAAGATGCATAACTGAAATAAGAAACAGAAATTGGACAGGCAAAAACTGCATTTTATAAAATGAAAAACATCTTGTGCAATATATCCTTGTCATTGAGAGTTAGAAAAAAAGAATTCTTGCTTGCTACATACATCCAGTTTTAACATAATGGATGTGAATCCTGGACAAATCGGTAGGCAGGCCCAAACAATTTTTAGAGGGCCCCAGAGATGTGGTTTTACAGAAGAATGCTTAGAATACATTGGACAGCCAAAAAGAGCAACCAAGAGGTTTTAAAAGAGGCGGGAGACCGAAGACAACTTATCACTGACATCAGAAGGAGACAGTCATCATTTTTCGGCCATGTTATGAGAAGAGGGAAAATAGAACATGTTGTGACCACTGGAAAGATCTGTGGAAGGAGGGATAGAGGAAGACAACGAGAGAAGATGCTTGACAGTCTTGTTGCATGGCATGGAGGTGTGTCGGCACACGAACTGATACATGCTGCAGGAGATCGCGGATTATGGAGAGGCATGATCGCCCACGCCAGTCGGCAAGGCACCTGATGATGATGATGATGACTAGTACAGATGCTGTCATTGTAGGCTTTACATAGGACCTTCATGTATGTTATGGGCAACTTGTCAGTGTATTCATAATGAATGCCATCAGGGCCAGATGAGACTTCTTCAATGTTTTGATGATGTTCCTGCCACAGTAATTATCTGATCATCTTTAATGTCTTTACCGGCACATGTTGCAGCGAGTATGTCCAGGGCAGTTTGACGGGTGGCTGTGTCTTGCGTGCAGATTTGCTTGAGGTATCTGCCAAGGAGTGGTCTTCCTTTGTCTCATAACTGTTCCATGTCTGGTCTTCATTATAGAAGTCTCTGATGCCTAGACGTCTGGGAGCACGTCATAGCCTTGTGTACGGACCAGAATTTTGCAAGAGATCTTGCCGTGCACAATTATGGCAAAATATTTCCCATGCTCTGTCCTTGGCTTGCTAGGCAACTGCTTTGAAGGCTGCTTTTAGTGGTCCGCATGGTCTAAATGTATTCACACAGCAGGTTTGAAGTACAGTCAGTGGATTTCATTGCTTTCTGTCAGATCCTTACAGCATGTATTTTAAGTACCCACGATGAGTCAACCTCATAATTCCACTACAATATTTGTTGCAGCTGTTTCCCTCGGCCTACATAGTGTCGACTTTTGAATTTCATAAGCTTTTTTATGACATCCTCATTTTCCGGTGTGTATTTAAAAGGGTTTGAATATATCCTATGATGTATACTGACACCAATTTTTTTTAAAGAATAAGACAGGGGCAGTGGTCACTGCCATGATTACCTAGCACATACCAACTTTGGATTAGGTGCAGTTGAAACTAATGCTGGGTCAAACATTCTACCGTTTTCTTCTGGTTGATGGGCCATCATGGTGATTCTTCTATCGTTTAGGCAGATTAGGTCCATTTTTACCATGGCATCTTCCGAATCCTCTCCTAGCCCGTCTGTTGAACTATTGCCCCATAGGTAACTTTTAGCGTCGAAGTCGCCACAGAAAACTATATTCTCTTCTATTTGCATTTTTTCTTGAAGGCACATCCACTTTTCTCTGCTTACTTTACCGTTACATGCGTAGACATTAACCAGCACGAAAGACCGTGTCGCACATATCGCAACAGATTGTAACTGGAGGCTTGCATCTTGCCATTTGGACGTGTCAAATTTATGGGCTTCGATAGTCTCTGACAAGAATAGCCTGTCCCCGGTGCAGCTTGTTCTGAAACGTACGAAAACCGCAATGTTCAGTGTTTTATCGCCGAGAAGTCTTGCTTGCATCAGCACTATATACTAATTTGTCCAGGATAGATAGTCTTTGACACTGGCACAGTTCCAGTAGAGAATTCAAACACCCTTAGGACCTATCCTTTCTAATTTCAGTAGTGATTTTCCTGCCCCTGCAACATTGTTCTTGATGATCATTTGTGCAGTGCGATCGATGTTTTCTGCGCTTTCTCCTTCTAATGTGAACATCACTTATATATCTGTGCAGCAAGTGAAAAGCATCTCAGCTCAATCACACATAGTCCGTCGCGTAAACGAGAATCCTGGACCAACATTTTCAAAAACGACTAGCTGCAGCAGAGGTCGTCAATGTTGTTACCAGGGGCTAAGGCCACCATGATGTCAATCGGCAGCAGACACATTAAAAACAAGCGCACAATCACTACACAGGTTATAACTTTCCGTCCTTTTTAGGATGAATTTTTCGTTATTTGAAGCCCTGCTTTGGCTCTTGCCGGAGGCCGCAATATAGCCGGGCCATAAATATGGCCAAAAAGCAGAACGCGGTTTCTGGGACCTCTCCACGGTGTTCCTCACCCACATGTTGGCACTTTGTGTCATCGGGTGTTTATCGCTTGTGTGATGCCCTGGTGGGGTAGAAAGTCAGTCAGTCAGACTACACAGGCCTCGAACAAATATCTTGCAATGCAACACGTTACTGACAAATGTACATTACTTAAAGCAATAGAATAAATTCTTCTTCATAGGCTGCTATTCCGGTGAAAAGTCCTGGTTGTTCTATATGTGTGGTCCTGGTTTTATGCCTCACCTATAGATATAGGCGAATAGGCCCTGTAAGACCCAATCTTTTGACATATGTGCAAACACACACAAACATATATATATTTTAGAAAGTATTCAGTTATTTCGTTGTTTTTATTAATTCCGTTTTGTTCACATCGGCTGGGTGCGATCAGTTCTGTTGAAATAATTGTGTGGTTGTGAGCGCTGGCCAAGTTTAAAAGTTAGTGTCTAGCGTTGTCTAGTGTCTGATTTGCGAGCTGTTTTGCCATGTTTTCACACTGAAGGTTGTCAGATGAGCAGTATAAACAACCTGTGGTAGCGGGGAACTGTGTGTTATCAATTCCAGTAATTAAAGTTTGAGCAAATTAATTTTTCTTTGCCACCTGATGGCTGCTGATATACCCGTTGGTGCTAACTACCTGTAGGCCAGGGCTATTCAACTAAGTTCACTCGCGGGCCAAAATGTTGAAAATGGGAATCGTCGCAGGGCAGTGGCCCAAACCAAGTGTGGGAAGATTATCAACACTACAATCGAAAAGACTATAGATGTGTAAATTTAATACACTCTAAGACGGTTACGCCTAGGCGCCCTAGGGCCTAGCCTACGGTAATATAAATGAAACAGTATTGTAAACCATTATAATGTAAAATGTACTACAATCTATTGTAATGATTTAAAAATACTCACTTTTAATTGAAATACACGTAATTCCAACTTGTTGTTTGAATAATAAATGAACGTTTGCATCCTCACTTCAGTTGCATTGTCACAATAAAAATAGTAATACAGTTAATAATAACTGTCCCCAGTTCGTTTCATTTAGCTTTGTACAGAAGAACCGAAAGCTATAATGGGGCAAAATGTAATTAATGGGAAAAGTTGCATTTCCGTTTTTGAGCTAATTTTATAAAATTTGGTTGGTGAGAAGTCAGAGCAATTCTCATGCAATCCTGCAGCCTATCATTGCTCAGTGAGCTCCGACTGTTTGTCTTGATGACGTTCATATGTGAAAAGCTTGATTCACAAGTGAAAGTTGAACCAAACATGGTGAGTATGAAAACGGCAACCTTGCTAGCATTAGGGAACTGCTCCTGTTGAATCGTTTCAGACCAAAACTTGACGGTACCACTTTCTTGAAAACCTTCATTCAGTGCGCTGGAACTTTACATATTCACAGGTTCTAACTGCAGAGAACCTTCATCAACAGAGGGTAACAGCTTTTTAGCATTCGAAAAAAAAATCAACCGCAGGGGGGATTTTAAAAGGATCTCGAACGAATAACGTTACATTGTTTGGGATACTGAAGTCTTCAAATCTGTTCTTGAAATTGTTCTGAAGCTTTTTTAATAAATCTATAATTCCACTAGTTATGGTTGCTGAGTCCAGTGTTGGAGAAATAAAATCCTTAAAGTTTGGGAAATAAGGAAGTTTGGCTGTTTGGAGATCCGTTACAAACAAAGGTAGCTTATCTCGAAAAGCCTTCAATTTTTCAACCAGATCAATGATTGTCTTGTGTCTTCCTTGCATTTGCAAGTTCAGTGTGTTCAAATGAGCAAACAAATCGTTTAAAAAGCAAACATTTGCCAAAAATGCACTATCACGTAATACTTTCCTATACTTTTCTGCCTTATTTTGAGAACGGTTTCCAAGAAAACATATTATTTCCTCTTTGATACTCCAGAAACGATCAAGTGCTTTCCTTTTACTCAGCCAACGAACGTCAATGTGCAGACGTAAGTCATATGATAATCTGCTTCCGTTTCTTCAAGTAACTGCCGAAATAACCTGTGTTGAAGACTTGATGAAGATCGAATGAAATTGATTATTTTCATCACCGTATTCATTGTTTCCTTCATCTCGTCGCTCAGTTTGTTGCAAAGAACACTTTGATGGATAAGACAATGTAGCAACTGCATCTGAGGTGCTACTGCAGAAAGTCTGGCGGTCACACCTTAGTGCTTACCTAACATTGACGGCGCCCCGTCCGTTACCAATAAACACATTTTTTTTTTTTTCAAATCAAGTCCATTTTCTGTAAAAAAAAAAAACCTAATCTTGTCAGAAATAACTTCTCCAGTTGTGAAATTTTCTAATGCTATTAAAGCTAGAAGTTCTCCATGAAAACATTTTCCATCGAAAAAACGCACATATAAACATAACTGAGCCACGTCTATGATATCTGTAGATTTGTCAATGGCAATTGATAAAAATTCTGCCTGCTTTATGTTTTCAATTAAAGATTCAAAAACTTCAGTTCCTACAATTTCGATTCTGCGTATCGTCGAAGTATACGACATAGGGATTTGCTGAACTGCATGTGACACGCTTGTTTTTATTTTATCATCAACTGCTATTTCGTCTAGAATTGCTAGTATGCATTCTTTCACGGTTTCTGAGTCGGTGAAAGGCCGCTTCTTTTTTGCTAATATCCATGAAACATGCAAAGAAGCCGCTGTGGCTTTTTCTTGTTGAGTACAAGCGCGCACAAACATTCTGCTGCTATGCTGATAAGTAGCAATCAATGACTCAACCTTTGATTTCCTAGCAGTGAAACCTTCTGGATATGATTTTCCAAAATCAGCATGTTTCGTTGTAAAGTGCCGCTTCACGTTGTACTCCTTTACTGCCGACACACATTCGTTGCATAGCAAGCACATTGGTTTCGAATTAGGCATTGTTGGTGATATAAATAAATATTTCAGTGTCCAGTCATTGTTGAACATACGATTTTCACACACCCATTTAGCTTTCTTACTAGTACCAGCCATGGCATCAAGTATGTCACTTAAGTATTACAATTTAGATAACTTGAAACACTGTTACTGTTTCAGTTTGTTACTACACAATCGCGTCCGACAGTCTGCGTCTGTCTGTGACTTGCACACTAGACGTTTACGAAATATCTAACTATAATCTAACAACAAATTCACTAGCCGGTGTTCTGTGATGTCTAGTGTCACTAATGTTCTGCAGCACCCATTGTCAATAATCTTTGTTTACGAGTGGTCAACTTTAATGGATAGTTTCTCGGTAATCTAAGCGCTAACTATCTGGATCGGGATTGGATCTCCATACACCTCATGTCAAATAAATATCTCACCTTCATTGACTGTCCAGTGGAGCGACTGCTGCCTACCTTGGTTACTAGATTCTTTCCAGCCTATCTTATTACCTTTGGCTCCAAACAGGCTAGTTCTGCTATTTCTATTTCAAGTAACTTTTACCGTGAACTAATTAGTAATTACATTTCCATGCCTGAGACATTCCCCCAGAATTGGTATTGTCTGTTCATACGCCCGTTCCCTTCTATCTTCGCATTTAGAGATCCCTGACAAACATTTCTTATTGTCACATTCGACACAACTGGTTTTTGAAGATTTATACAGAAACATTGATTGATTACATTTTATAAAATATACTACATTTCAGTGGCAACGATCGGCGGGCCACTTGCTAGGTCTCCGCGGGCCAAATCTGGCCCGCGGACCGCCAGTTGAATAGCCCTGCTGTAAGCCGTACTGATCAGGATACAATGCTGTCAGTGTCAGAGATCACAGTCTCAATTATAACTATACTACTAGACTGTGTGTACTTGCCACAAGCTGTATAGCTTGGACAATAGAAGACTGTTGAGATTCCAAGAACTTTGATGACTGTTTGCGATTTAATCAAATGGCATGACGAGTGTATATTTATCTTCCATCATTTCATGTCACTGTGTGTACTATGATGTAATAAACTGACGGTTCTCTACGCTGTTCATGTTGACAGTAGTGTTGGACTTTTGCTCATGTACTACTAGTCCGTCTCTGCAGGGAATACAGTAGCATCGTTATCATGTAGGAAGCTCATGTATGTGAGTAGAACAAGTCACAAACCTTGGATATTCAGTGGGATGCACTGTCTACTGGTGCACCACAATGTGTGGTTCAGCAGCTCTGCCTCGCCAATGGAATAAAACATTCCTAACTCTCAACAGTCATTAAGCTTTGATACAATGTAACCTAGGACCTACTTCATATATCAGATTCCCAGATTACAAGTGAGGTTTAATTTGACACTTTTAAACTATGCAACTTATTCTAGTGCATCTCATGAGGTTTACAATCACTCACACATATGATATTTTCTTTTTGACATTCCTGTAAGTAATTTCTACTTGAAATCAGTCAGGGATGGTTGTTAAAATATTAGGTAGGTGTTTTTATGTATCAACTGTAAGTAACCTAAATCAAGGTTATGTAAATTATTATTTAAAAAAAAAATTTTCTTTCCTGGACTTAGAGTCCAGAAAGACTGACACTGAGAAAGATTACAACTCTACTACAGCCAGTTTAATGAATATGGCAGCATCATGGCAGCCGACCGTGGAAGAAAACGGCAGAAATTTCCATATTTTTGAAGCTGAAAAGTGACGGCTGTCAGTCATTGTTAAACATTTGAAATGTAACCACTCTGTAGTAATCGAGAATGTTCTGATTATAGTCATGTGAAAGAAAACAAAAATTGACAATTATGCAGTTAACAATTATCTAAAAGAATGTCACAACTTCACTTTCCTCGGGCATAGGGAACATTGCACAGGACCCTTTTGATAAACTTTTTTCTCTGCTGAATGAAGGAACTGAACTCAATCCAATGATGGGAGGCAGAAAGTCTTTACCAGACATTTCATGTGCAACAATTATTTGCAAGATGTTAGCCAGTCCTGATCCAGACTTCCAGCAGGTTAAAACAACCACCTGCCAAAGTAAAATGATAACTGCATTAGTTTTAAAATGAATAACTCCTGTCTGTGCTATAAACTCTGAGATGGACCACACCTTGAAAATCCCTCAGTAGAATGCTAACTACTTATGTTGTGGCTCTGTAGCTTAAGCAGCTGTTGTGCAACATAGCTGTATATGAATTTGTCATCTTCACTATCAATACATAGAAAACATTAAAGATGACTGAAACAAACAAACATAAACTATATAGTCTATAACACATAACATGTCACTCTATAAACACAACACACTATCATAAATAACTTGTATTTTGTGACAACTTGTCCCAGCTATACAATGGAAGTGCAATCAATTCAACAGAGACTCCTCACAGTTCTGTCATCCATGTCCAAACTTCACAAGGCTTTCCAGATTCCTGTGTTCACCCTGCAAACTAACTCATGAATTCTCATGTCTTCTTCTGTCTTTCTAACCCCCAGTGGAGCATAGGCCCTCAACCAACTCACACCAAGTCCTTCTATCCTTTGCTATCGCATGCAGCTCTCACCATCTTCTTTATTTCACTCTCTAGTCCCCTTCTCCATGTGTTTCTTAGTCTTCCTTTAATTCTATGCCCCTGTGGGTTCCAGTGCATAGACATTCTAGTTATACTGTTCTCAGTTTTTCTCAAAGTGTGTCCTATCCAATACCAGCGTTTTTTCTTCACCTCTTGGTTCACTGGAACTTGTTTAGTTCTCTCCCAAAGCACTAAATTCACCAGTTAATGAATGTTTGAAGTTTGTTAGAGATTGGCTAAGCTGCTCTTCATGTTTCCGGCCCATACAGCTGTAATGATTTGACATTAGAATTAATCAAATTTTAGTTTAGTAATAGTTTTAATTTCTTTTGACTCCACACATTCCCTAGTGCTATGAATACTAGAGAAACCACATTACTTTAGGCCTGGTTTATTCTCATTATCTTTGTCTTACCATTATGGATTTTCAGACCTAGCTGATATGAACTCTCATCAAGTATATTTAATTTATCTTGCATCTGATTCTGTGAGTATGACAGAAGAGAAATATCAGCGAAGTCCAGATCATCAAGCTGTGTTGTAGGGGTCCATTAAATTTCATTCCTGGTTCCAGCAGTTGCTGTCTTCATAATGTAGTCTATTGCCAGTAAAAATAGGAGAGGTGACAAGAGACATCCCTGTCGCACACCTGTTTTTATTTCAGATATTATCTGTTAGCTTTCCCTCAGGAAGAACTCGACATTTCCTGTCTTTATATGTTGCCCCCACTAAGCTAATAATATTCTGTGGAATCCATAGTGCGCCAGTAATTTCTACAGAGTATCAATGCTGTCAAAAGCTATTTCATAGTCTATGAATCGAATGTAAAGTGGTGAATCCAATTCAATGCTTTGCTCTATTATTATATGTAATGTGCCTGTCTGGTCAGTGCAGGATGTTTGACTGAAAACCTGCCTGTTCATCTCTTAGCTTTTTATCAATAGCATCTCTTAGTCTTTCTAAAAATCTGTTTACTTTTTTTCAGGAACTGACAGCAACATAATTACTCTATAGTTTTCACACTTCTGAAGATCACCCTTTTTGGGCAGTTTCATAAGATATCCTATTCTCCAGTCTGCCGGTATTTCTTCGGTCTCCTAGACGTTACTAAATAATCTATGCAGCTATTGGACTGACGTGTTTATACTGACTTAAACAAATTTTTCTGGGATACCATCTGGACCTTTCATTCGTTCAGAAGATTTATATCTTTTTCTCATCATCATCATCATAAACCACTTTTGCTGTTAGGCGTCATGGGGAGGAATAATTTGTGATCCAGTGTAGGCTGGCTGCCACTGGCTACTGTCATGCCATGAAGGCGTAAAGTGTATTTAATGTTGTCAATCTATTTTTTTCTGTGGCCGTCCTCTTGCTTTTGTGGCTGATCTTCTGAGAATAGTGCTCGTGATGGTATTTGATCTTGGTGCATTCTAACAAGATGGCCAAACCACTTGATATGCTGTTTCTCGATGAATCTAGTACAAGGTGTCGTTTCCACAAAATATCTGACAGTATCATTATTCACTCAATTTTGGATGGTTAGGTTGGCTTCTTTTCTCAGGCATCTCATCTCACAGGTGGTGATTTTGCGTATATGGGCTTTAGATAGTGTCCATGTTTGGCACTGGAAGCTTAATGTTGGAATGAGTATGCTGTTAATAATCTGTCTCTTTGCACTCATAGTAATGCTTGGATGTCTTAATAATGGTGACAATTGTATATAAGTGCACCTGCTTTCTGACATCTGGTTAATATTTCTCTGTCAATTCTACAATCTTCTAGATGTTTAAACTCCCTAACCTGATTCAGACCAGAAATATTCAGCTGTATGTGTAGTGAGCCAGGAGGTTCTACTAACTGCATTGTTTCAGTTTTGTTTGCATTGATCTTCATGTTTTATCTACTGCATGCTGAGTTTAACCTGTTAATGTGGTCTTGCAGAACTGGTCATCAGCAAATAGTAGTTCATTTAATGTGGGTGAATCTATAACTTCTCCTGATGTTTTTACTTCCTCATGATTATAAAGATCTAGGTTGTCTGTATCAGAACCTGCTTCTTTAGATATTCTTTCTTCTTCTGCCTTTCTATCCCCCAATGGAGCATAGGCCCTCAACCAACTCACGCCAAGTGGTTCTATCCTTCGCCATTGCATGGAGCATGTCCTCCCAATCTTTCTAACCTCGTTCTCCAGCTCTCTTCTCCATGTGTTTTTTGGCCTTCGTTTATTCCTATGCCCCTGTGGGTTGCAATGCAAAGACATTCTAGTAATGCTGTTCTCCTGTTTTCTCAGTGTGTGCCCTATCCAACGCCAGCGTCTTTTCCTCACTTCCTGATCCACTGGAGCCTGTTTAGTTCTCTCCCAAAGTTCTACATTAGTTATTCTATCATACCATTTTATTCCCTCTATTCTGCGCAGGCACCAGTTAATGAATGTCTGTAATTTATTAGTAATTGCCTTGGTTGTTCTCCATGTTTCCGCCCCATACAATAGTACTGATTTGACATTAGAATTAAAAATTTTTAGTTTAATATTTCTTTTAATTTCTTTTGACCTCCACAAATTCCCTAGTGCTATGAAAGCCCCTCTTGCCTTTTGTATTCTTATTTTAATATCTCTATCAGTTCCTCCATCTTTATCTACATTACTGCCTAAATAGGTGTACGACTCCACGTCTTGGAGTGGGGTGCCATTAAGAGAAACCACATTACTATTTGCCTGATTTATTCTCATTATCTTTGTCTTTTCTTTATGGATTTTCAGACCAAGCTGCTGTGATCTCGCATTAAGTATATTTAATTTATCTTGTATCTGATTCCGTGAATGGGACAGAAGAGCAATATCATCAGCGAAGTCCAGATCATCAAGCTGTTTTGTAGGGGTCCACTGAATTCCATTCTTGGTGTTAGCAGTTACTGTTCTTTACATATCATTATCATCATGTAGCAGGTCCTTTGCAGAACGTCGCTCTCATCACAGTCTGGCTGAAAGAAACTCGGTCTCTCACCAATCTTCCTTGATGTTCAGATCTTTCAAAATGTCAATATTTCTCCTCTTTTTTGTCCAAGATATTCTGAAAATCTTTCTATAGCATTTCAGCTCAAAAGCCGCTATTCTCTTTCTTAAGGACTGAGAGATAGTACACGACTCACATCCGTATGTAGCCATAGGGAAGATGCATGCTCTCAAAATTCTAATTTTGAGCTCCTTGCTGGTGCTTAACCAAAGACTTTTAAGGCTGTTCAATCATTGCATTACTATGGCCATCCTCCTTTTAATTTCTTTCAAACAGTCTCCATTGCTGTTTATTATAGAGCCTAGATATTCATCATTTATTGTTATTTTTGGGTCCAGCCAGTTGTATCTGTGGACATTATTTTCATCTTCTTTAAATTCAAGAACAGATTTTGATCTTCACTGTGCTTTTGGACAGACAATATTAAATTTTCTATTCTCTGTATGCTGTTCGAAAGGTCATATAAATATTCCCTTTTATCTGCCCTTATTCCCCTCCTAACTTCTTTATTAGCTTCTGTGTATTTTTCCTGAATTCTAGCTTTTAGCAGTTCGTTTTGTTATTGTTGTAAATCTGCCTGTTTACTTTTCCTTTCTTCAATCAATTTAATGCTATCTGGTTTTATCCATACTTTATGTTTCACTTCCTTCTTACCAAGGAGTTCTTCACAAGATTAATTCAAAATTCCCTTGATCTGGTCCCAGCAGACTTCAGTGCTTCCTTCTTTAGCTAACTGCTGCAACACCTGCTACTTACTAGAGACTTTAACTGAAAATTGTTCCTCAACTTCTTTGCCCCTGAGATACCCTACATTATACTGTTTTATATGATTATAAGATGTAATATATCTTTTAAGTTTCAATTTGATTTTACTTACCAACAGAAAATAGTCAGTAAATACATTGGCACCTCTGAAAACCCTAACATCTTAAATGGATGATCTAAATTTTTTGTTTATACATATGTGATCAATTTGATTGGTTGTCTTATGGTCTGGTGATTCCCATGATGCCTCGAGTATTCTTTTAGGTGGGAAAATGCTTCCACCAATAACATAACTTCTTTGCCCCTGAGATACCCTACATTATACTGGTTTATATGATTATAAGATGTAATATATCTTTTAAGTTTCAATTTGATTTTACTTACCAACAAAAAATAGTCAGTAAATACATAGGCACCTCTGAAAACCCTAACATCTTAAATGGATGATCTAAATTTTTTGTTTATACATATGTGATCAATTTGATAGGGTGTATTATGGTCTGGTGATTCCCATGTTGCCTTGTGTATTATTTTATGTGGGAAAATGCTTCCACCAATAACATACTGGTTTTCTGTCCTGCACAAAAATTGGGGAATAATTCTCTATTTTTATTAATTACTCCTAGTCCATGTTTTCCCATAATCTATTCATCTATCTATCTATTGTCTTCTTCACTTTTACCAGGTTGCAGCCCAGTGTCGTGGTTTAAAATATTTGTTTTGTGCCTCTCGCGTGATTTGAGTGACAGTTTTCTGGATCTTCTGGCCGTATTCAGCTACTCCATCTATCCATTTTTCCTGGGTCTTCCTCTGGCCTTTCTTCCCAATGTTCTAATGTAAAAGGCCTTATAGGCAATCTGATCCGGTTGCGTTCTTACTAAATGACCAAACCACTTCATTCTCTGTCTTTCAATATGTTTCATGCATGATCTTGTTCCAACTTTGTCTCTAATACTGACGTATGTGACTCTGTCTCTTCGTGTATTGTTGGTGACTCTTCGGAGACATCGCATTTCACACGTAGTTATTTTTTGCATATGTGATTTGTTCATTGTCCACGTTTGGCACTGATAACATAACGTAGGGATGAAAATGCTGTTGATCATCCGTTTTTTGGCTGGTAACGAGATCTTTGGATGACAAAGAAGTGGGACCAGTTGGTAGTTGACTGCATTGGCTTTTTTGAACTCAAGCCTGTATCTCTTTATCGAGTCTTCCATCTTCTGTAAATATGCATCCTAAGTACTTGAATTCTTGAACTTGTTCTAATTGTATATCATTGATCTTTATGTTTACATTACTGTGTTTCTTTCCTATGGTCATTACTTCAGTTTTTGAGGTGTTTATTTTCATGTCAAATTTTATACAGTTAGTGAGCAATGAATCAAGATGTTGTTGTAGTTTTTGTTCTTCTTCTTGTAACAAACATTGGTCATCTGCAAAGAGTAGTTCATTTATAAAATGTGTTTTGGTTTGACTCCTGTGCAATTTTATCCATATATGTGATGAAGAGTAGGGGTGACAGGACACATCCTTGTCGTACTCCTGATGTAATGGGGAACCAGTCTCATACCTTAGGTTGTTCTTACAGCGCTCTGCCTATTTTGATAGAGAGCCATTATGTTTCCCAATAACTGACCCGGTACACCATATTCTTCAAGAATGTACCATAGTTTATTTCTGTTAACCCTGTCAAAAGCCTTCTCTTGATCGATTCATAACCGGTGTTATCTGATCTTATCTTAGCATTCAGGTCATCCATCAAAATTTTTATACTGCCATTTATTTCTTTCCTTATAAGATTTTGAAGTTGCATGTAAAATCCCTCCCTAACCTTTTTTCTGCTATGGACATTTTATATGTCTGCCTATAGACTGTTAAAGATCTAATATTGCATCTTCCATTTTCTGTGCACTCACTGCTATAGACTTAATAATACAACTTTTCTTACAGATTGTTAAGGACTGTAATTCTCGGGGGTGAAATGGCAATATACATTACCTAAATCTGATGACACTGACCCATTTACATACAATTAAAACCTTATCACGTGTGTTTAGGTGCATTTAGATGCGTTCAACATTATCCTATAGTTTTGTTTACCACAGAAGCATGGTCAGTGAACAGTGCATTTTTTTGCCCTGAAATATATTCCTGGTTTTGCGTAGTCTACTCTTTTTTGGGGACACAAAATAGAAAGAAAATTGGTTAATTAAAGTTAACAAAGCATTAATGGAGTTTCTTTCAAGGATTAATAGTAAGAATCCTTTGAAATGTGTAAGTTATAAGTTGGGTTATTTTCATGGCACGCCGGTGGACATGTGGACCATCTGACTCAGCCATCAACATCCACAGGATTTGAAATGGATCTCCAATAATCAAGAAGAGGATATGGTCACATACTGACATGATGATTAAAATTAATGTTCTGGTATACTATACAGCCGATATGTGTCTTTCACAGTGTACAAAACGGGTCCTATTTTGAGGTCTCATTCTCATATCATATGAATTTCTAATTCAGCTGGTATCACATCTGCCTTACCATTGAAAGGTGTATATTCAACCCCATCATAACTTTTTTTTCAAGTATGAATTTTAAATTTAAGCTCTTAGCACTTTCAGCAATGGATCACCCAAGTATTAATTATTTATTTAAAAAAAGGCACTATGGAGAATACAACAATTACAATTTCCTCGGTAGATTTATGAATTATCTTTTGCGCTGGGGTATAGAAAAGTATTCAGCACATGGGGAAGGATCAGTGGGGAACTAGCTTAGCAAGTCGTAACATTGGCTGGCGGGGTGCGTAGCAGCGAGAGAGTCAAATGATGCATCCTTATCATTTGTTGGTGCATATAACACTGTCTTACTGTTCTAAATTATGCTTTTCCTATATTGTACAAAGTTCTAATATTCCAGGTGCCAATTCTAGAGTTTTCCTAGGTAAAAGGAGGTCTGTCGACTCCTTTTGGCTTTGTCCACACTGTGTCTTACTTCTTCTATTAGATTCTTCCCCCGTCTTGGTTTGCTGGGTTTTTCTAATTTCTCTTTTTGACTTTTCTATGGTTGGTTGGTTTTTGTGGCTATTATTTTTACAGGATGGGGTAGCCAACTCCAAGTCCAACCATACCCTTAGTCACAACATGCCTGGTAGGGTGGATGCAGAGTTACTGTTCTTTGCTACCTGTAAGGGTCCCGGTGACACACGGGCTGGATTCTCATTTACTTGATCCTATCACCCTGAGAAGGCTACATCTCGTCACCTTCAGTTGTGACACAGCCTCATAAATGCCAATATATTGGCATTTCTGCAATGACATGAAAAATGCAGTTGCACATCACAAATGTGCGCTTGCGCAGTGTTCATAGGCTAGGATATGAATACAGCAACTAAAAATAGCAATTTTGTAAAGCCAAGTTATCTTCTCATAAGCCTTGGTGATAATGGTCACAGTACCATGGCATCAGTCAGCTGATATATATTGTTTTTTCAGAAATGTATTCCATTTAATGCTTCAGTCTGTTCATGTTTATGATTATCCATTTTCTATATCTGTATATATTACAACACTTCTTTAAAAAAAAAATGTAGATTAAAAAAAAACACAATCATTTTAGTGGCCTGTAAAAAATGTTCGTTTTTAAAGGATTTTTCTAAGTATCCCAGGTGTTCATGACCCACTGAAAAAAAAATATTCTTGGGGTGAAAGGATTAATGTGTGTGGTGGTACCATGGCAGTACAAGGTATCACTTGCAGATCTTTATTCTCAGTAAAAATCCTAGCCACACTAGTCTCTCTCTCTCTTTCTCTCTCTCTGTGCGCGCACACATGTGTGTGTGTGTGTGTGTGTGTGTGTGTGTGTGTGTGTATATAAATCTGATATAGAAATAGACAATACTTATGAAAACAGTCTAAATTTGTCTTTGTCTTAGTTGAGGCTTCAACTTCACTCAACCGGGTCAACCCATACTTGCTCCATTCCTGTGCCAGTCAAAATCAAATAAAATGTTTTTTACTGTCCCATTTTAAAAACTGGTGAAAAAACAATTAGTCCTGGCAAAATCCAGAAACATGCGCATGCAGTAAGTGCATAAGGCAGTTGCTAGAGGTGCCAAAACCAACAGTCACCATCAGAAAAGCAGTTTGTCATTGATGGAAGTAGTCGGTCACAATAGTTGGCTATACAGGTGTAAATTATAACATAAAATATTCTGCCAGCCCGCATGTAAACCGGCTATCTTTCATATTTAATATCATGACTTAACCACTGCCCACATGAAAGGCATTCCACATGCAAAACACAGCTCACAGTGCTGCATCAAACATTTAACACAGTAGCTTAGGCAGTGAAACTGCTGACTTCCACCCATACATGGAAACTGCATGAGCAAAGTGCTGTCAGAAGCAAAAATAACTTCAAAATTAAAGATTTTGCCAAGCCCAGTCCTCCACATTGGGCCAGAAGTCTAATTTAGATCAACTATAATGCAATGGTTAGGCTCATGTAAATTTAAATTTAAAACATGTATCCTCAAAATAAGTTTTATGGATATGTTTGTTACAAAACGGGTATGTTAGATATTTCTATGACAGCCAACTGCTATCTGAGTGGGTGTGATGAATATATCCATTATCTATTTGTACGGGCAGTAGCTAGTCAGTTTGATGAGTTACATGCTCACCTTTTCCACTGTTTTATTCGTTAGAGTTTTCTCCCTTTGGCAGAAGAGCTCTTTAGTGGCTAGCAAGTACTTTACTTCTTGGTTTAAATGTTGGGAACATGCAATTGTAAACTGAGACTCATCTTCCCCTGCTTAGTGTGTTCTTGATAACGATCACACTGGAACTTTATTCAGAATTTTTTCTGTCTTATAATGATTTTGAAATTATCCAAAGTAGCAAGAGCAGCTATTTATTTAAAATTTGCAGTTGGACAGTTACGACAATATATTAAATAAAAAATAATCAGAATTTTAATTATTTCAGGAATGTTGTATCGGGTGGAACACAAGTACTGAATAATCTCGTTAACATGAGCTTGCTTACGGTAGACACTTGGTTAACATTTTAAAAAAATGTCAGTCTTGTCAGGGATCTATTATTATTATTATTGGTCCCTATATAGCACAAACTCCATTTTTTTAAACATCAACTAGATTTGATCCCCTTAGAATTCAGGTTAAGAAAGGTTTTACAGTAGTATCAAAAACAGATGGAATCAATTGATCCTGCCACCCCCTTTTTTGTTTGTTTTTTTGTGTTATGAATTTCAGAAAGAAATTTCAGCACAGTAATGAATTTAAGGAACGTTATAAATGAAAAGAGATTTAATCTTTTACTGACATTTATTCAATTTAGGAACAATACCTTGTGATTTTAGCTTAGTTTAAAAAATAATTACCAACTACAGAAGCACTTGGGTGCACTTAATGGGTCACAATGAGGTTTGAACAACGGATCAACATTATGGCACACAGGTAGTAATCCCTAAGTGCTTTGTTCATCTTTTAACTAAAGTCTGAGTCCAAAAAGCTGAATCTGACTGGCGAGGATCCTGAAATACTTTGGGTAGATTTTTAACTCAAAATTTTGCCCGGGCAGCTTAGTTGGGCTACTCTTATCAATTTACAACTGCCAAGGGATTCTGTATGTGCGCAACAATGCGCACAAGCGTCTAATCTCACTACCCAGAGACCAGGGGGAAATTACTAGAAGTCCAAGTCCACGTGAAAAAATCATAGAAGGGTTACAATGCAGAATGATAAACAAGGAGTAAAGGTAACTACAAGCCCAAATAGAAAAACAATAAGACAAGAAACTGCAGAACCAAACTGTCTGGTATTGGCAACAAGTTACACAAAAAGAGGACAGCTATTAATGAAAGAATGGCTCTGTACTTACAATATCTTCGTTGTTGATTAAACCTCTATCTAATCCAAAGCAGATAGCTTTCCAGATGCGTCGATCAACATCAGCCATCCAGTCATTCATTGTTGGGGCTGCAAACAGAATTGAGTAGTTACCTTCTTAAATAAACAAGGGATAAAAAAATACACATTTGCTATGATACTGCGTGAGAGAGAAAGAGAGAGAGAGACAGAGAGAGAAAGCGAGGAAATGAACGAATAAACTTTATTTTCAAAGGGTTACAAATTGGGCATACAGGCATCTTATATTCGGTACTTTCAAACACCCACCTTTCACACAGCAGTTATATTTTATCAATAAAGCATGTTATGTTTATATAATAATATGCATATTATGTGTGAATACACAAAAAATCCCCACAAAAGCATAGGTGGGCACACTTGCATGTGCACACACACACACACCCACCCACCAACCTATTTGTTCACTCACTTACCCCCCCTTCCCCAAATACACACCTTCATTTCCATACATACCCCCATTTTTACACACATACATACATTATACATGCATCTGTGCATCCCAGACACGCCCAGATCAGCATACACAGACTGACAGACCCACACAGACACACACAAACAGATATACACACAGAAACAAATGCAGACACACACAGCGACACGCACATAGACAAACATACACAGAAACAAACATACACACTGATGCACACAGACACATAAATACATACAAATGGCATAGATGCACACAGATAAACACATGTACACATAGACACACCCACAGACAAATACAGAGACAGAAATGCACACACAGACACACACATACATTAGGCATATATGCATACAGATACACACATGTACACACAGAAATTCACAGATACACATACAGAAAGAGACACAGGCACACACACACAAAGACACACACAGAGACATACATCCACACAGAGACACACCGACAGACAGACACAAAAACACACACACATAGACACAGTCACATACATGGAAACATACATACATACATACATATTATCATACAGACACAAACCTGCACTCACAAAGACATACACATACAGACATACACACAGACATTAACACACAGATACACACACAGTCACAGACTCACACACACACAGACGCACAAACCGACACACATAAACATGCATACAGATACATACATGAACTCTCGCTCATACATGCACTCTCAAATATACCCACAAAAACACAAACACAGGAACATTAAAAAACAACCATAAATGCACAAACACCCAAATGGGTGAGGGGGAGTGGGTGGGTGTTGGGGGTGTGTGTGAGAGAGAGAGAGAGAGAGAGAGAGAGCGCTAGCTCTGGTAACATCATTGGTAATGCAATTGTCAAACTATCGGCAGCTTATTTTGTACTGTTTTCAAATCCCTTCCAGGTGAAAATTTATCATAAATAAATACATGGCACAAGTTGGATAAAATGGGCCCCATTAAAATATTTATGAGATAAGACAGCTAGAAAGACACTGACTAATGGTGATGTTCCAAGATAATGAGTCTCGAAGCAACACACCCTCAATATGTCATGATGGAAGAAGTTCTTTAATTTTTTTGAGGTACCGAGTGATAACATGTCATGCACCACAGGGAATTCTTCAAATGTCAATATGAAGAAAAAGCACTGTTTTAACAAAGACAAGTTATAAATTTTGATTTATCTAATGAATACAATTTTTAAGTTGTTTAACATTTCCTTTATAAGGTATGGTTAGGGTGTTTAAAATGTGATCAATTTATTTTTGTGACTGCATATTTATTTTATACCTAGGTTCACATTAACATCTCTTGGAAAACATGACATTAAAATAACCCCCCCCCCCCCCCCCCCACACCTCTCTTTCAATGATGCATCTATATTTTGGCATTCAGATCTCTATCTAAACAGTGTTATTACTAAGAAAAATTAAAATTTAACTCCAATCACTTGTAATTTAGACAATATGCATTACCTTACAAAACAGAAAACAACCACAAGAATACACTGAAGGATTTAAAAAAAAAAAACAATGATCAGCAAATATAGAAACTGAAAATGTCATAAACATTAAACATTGCTTTATCATTAATTAACAACAGTAGAGTTAGGAAGAGACTGGCTCTAGGCATCCAGAGGCCACACATCAGTGACTCTTTTAGTCCCGAAACAACACATGATATTTGATGAACCGTAAGTATCAAGAAACACATGATCTGATCTGATGGAGCCTACAGAAATCTGGTTGGTTATTTTAAATGCAAAAGTCTCTGTTTCATACAAAGTGTACATGTGCTGACTTTGTTAGGGGCATGAACTCATGCTTGACTCATTGTGGCATTGTTAGGGGCATGAACTCATTCTTGACTCATTGTGGCATTGTTAGGGGCATGAACTCATTCTTGACTCATTGTACAACGTTTTCCCCATTAGGTATCTTCTGTCAACTCCTCTGGGACTGAAAGATATGCAAGTCTAAGGTACAAGACTAAGCAGCAACAACAGAAAGTTAAAAATGTTAAGATCACACATTTTTCCTCTGGCAAAGTAATGTGAACCATAGATCATTTTACCAAATCATTAAAGAAAAAATTTATGGCTTTCAACATTGAAATGCCTAAACAAAATCTTTAAAATATTGTGGAGCAACAAAATATAGTGACATTTTGTAAATTATGAGCATCAAAGAATACTAGCTCATAAACACTCAGCTAGTTCAAACATCACAGTGAAATGAAAAGAACAGTAATGGAAAGCATGATTTATGGAAACAGAGGCAAGGGTTAACCAGCATGAAGGTGGGCAGAGTACACTTAAAACGTGTGTGACAGGAAAAAACAGGAAAGGATTAAGAAACTTTCTGCAGGTTTTGATTACAATGACATTCTGCAAAAGATGTGCTACACAATGATGTTAAAATTGGTTCCTTTTCTGCTAATGCTCAAATCTGAGAAATGTTAATAGCAATTTTAGGTATTCTTAGGTACATGTATGTATGTCTGTGTGTCTGTCTGTCTGTCTGACTGTATGTATGTGTGTGTGTGTGTATGTATGTGTGTGTGTATGTATGTGTGTATGTATGTGTGTATGTATGTGTGTATGTATGTGTGTATGTATGTGTGTATGTATGTATGTATGTATGTATGTATGTATGTATGTATGTATGTATGTATGTATGTATGTATGTATGTATGTATGTATGTATGTATGTATATGTGTATGTATGTGTGTTTGTATGTGTATGTGTGTGTGTGTGTATGTATGTGTGTTTGTATGTATGTGTATGTGTGTGTGTATGTATGTGTGTGTATGTATGTGTGTGTGTGTATGTATGTATGTATGTATGTGTGTGTGTATGTATGTGTGTGTGTGTGTGTGTGTGTATGTATGTATGTATGTATGTATGTATGTATGTATGTATGTATGTATGTATGTATGTATGTATGTATGTATGTGTGTATGTATGTGTATGTATGTGTGTGTGTGTGTAAGTATGTATGTATGTGTGTGTGTGTAAGTATGTATGTATGTGTGTATGTATGTGTGTATGTATGTATGTATGTATGTATGTATGTATGTATGTATGTATGTATGTATGTATGTATGTATGTATGTATGTATGTATGTATGTATGTATGTATGTATGTATGTATGTGTATGTATGTGTGTGTGATGTGTATGTGTGTGTGTGATGTGTATGTGTGTGTGTGGTGTGTGTGGATGAAAAGGGACAAATCAAAGGCAAGCAAAACAGAACAAATAATTTCAATACCAAATAACAAGAAAAAGTGGTAACAATTAAAGTAACCATTAAATAATTAATCTGTCAAACAAGAATACTTGAATTACCTTAGTAATAGACCTCTATAAAGAAAGGTATTAGGATCTCTAAAAATTAATCTATGCCTGTATTGAAACGCAACAAAAGCATGTGTTCATACAGTTCGAGCATGCTTTATTAATGAAGTGTAGTTCTACAGAAATGGGTCTCAGTCCTGTTTCACTGATGACTTTGCCTACTTTTCCTGTATGATTCATTGCAATGGTGGTTGATTTGTAGAAAAATAAGGTACTCTATTATCAGCATAAGGTGTCAATGTTAACAGCATCATATAAGGTATTTGCTGTAGCTAATACAAATTAATTATATACAGACAAAATTACAATTATGTAATAAATACAACTGTTAAAGGCAAACAATATCTAACATTTGAAAATGACCTGCTTACAGACAGCAATAAAATACAATAATATGAAGTTCCTTCTCAGAGCATAACAGTTTTAGACATCCAGTTGTAGATTTTCTTTTTAATTGAAGTTTTTATTTTTTTAATTTCCTCTGCCTATAATCTTATGAAATGTCTTCTCTTGTTTATAAAAGCACATTATTGTGCCTGTTACTCACTTTTATTTACAATTTTTCATGTGTTGGTGGTTATGAATCTTCACCAGTATCTTTTGTGAATGTAAATGTTCATTCTGCTGCACAGTATCTTGACTGGATTGTCTATACTATTTGTACTGTTAAAACCATCTGGCTCTTTTCCCTCAACTCTCTACTGTGGTGTTTTTTCATTTTTGATTTTTATGTCACCAGAGGCTAATTACAAAGATGTGGTAAATATGATTATTCTATATTTTATTTGCAACATGTCATGTGCATCTTCTTTATGCTTTGTATGTTTCTAATGCATTTTGCAATATAAGACAAATCATGCAAATGATAAATACAGTCTGAAACTCATTTTACTCTTCCAGAACTAACTGTCACAGAGGGACATGCTGAAGAAATTCAGTGAAAAAAGGACGAGCACACAAAATATAGAATGATGGCATCAAGAACAGCTCTAAAGAAATTCAAAATCAGCTTATTTAATGTGTTAGAAAGAGCACACAGAAGATCCTTACATCTTCTTATAATATGCTTTCCAGAACATCCTCATCAACTGTAGCTTTCTGTCATCTTATACAGTTAACATGTCTGTCAGTATACTTTGTGGTTGCTTGTACAATAATCACTGTTCTCACTCTGAAAGCATGCTCAGAAAGGTGAAGACAGAGAGGCTTCAAGCAGAGTGGCAAGCTTCACTGGAAAGGTCACGGATCATGAGCATACTTTGGATCTTTTCTACAGGCAGTGCCGGCATGGTGGGTAATGAACAGGCAGATTGGCTGGATCTGTACCACTGGGTGGTGAATTGATACATGACAAGGCAGATGTTGTTAAGGCCCTTTGGGAACAAGCAACAGAATGATAGAGATAGATTATTATTATGGCCTGGAGAGAATGAGGATCTATGGGTGTGTCTATTACATAATGTCTGCGTGTGCGTGTTTCTCTGTGTCGGTTTATGTGTTTGCGTGTATGTCTGTGTGTGGATGTGTGACTGTGCGTGTCTGTGTGTGTATCTGTGTATGTGTGAGTGTTGCATATGTCCGTGTGTATGTGTCTGTGCGTTTCCCTGGCTGCCTGCATGTGCCTGGGGCTTCGTGTCTGTGTCTGTGTGGATTTATGTCTGCGCGTGTGTGTGTGGGTTTGTAGATGTCTTTTTGTGCGGCAACGTGTGTGTATGTGTGTGCCTGTATAACTGTGTATGTCTGTAAGTGTCTGGGTTGTATATGTGTGTGTCTCATATATGTGTGTGTGTGTCTTATAGTGTGTGTTTGTGAGAGTGTGTCTGTGTGGGTGACTGAGTGTATGAGAGTGTGTGTGGGTGACTTTGTGTATTAGTGTGTGTGTATGTATGTATGTATGTATGTATGCATGTATGTATGTATGTACAGTGGAAGCTTGCTCAACCAGCATAATTCGTTCCAGAATCATACTCGTTAAGCAAAAAACTCGTTATGTGAAATGATTTTTCTCATATAAATTAATGTAAAATACGATAATGCATTCCATGTCGAAGAAAATACTAACAAAATGCTATGTATAACGTTTATTCAAAGAAAATTTTATACATATTGTTAAGGAGAGTGAATCATCTTCATCTTTTCTTCTAATGTAGAACGAACGCACATGGAATGCGAATTCGATTTGCAGAAAAAAAGTCGAAATAATTATGATACATAGCTAATTAATTTTTTTTTTACTAGAAAGATGTCCAGAGACATTTGTTTTTGCAGATGTTTCAAAATTTGGCGAAAATGCTACACAGCATTATCATTAAATTAATTTGCAGCGCGCATAGCCACTTCCTTATTAAGATGATGCTTCTCAATGTAAGATGCAACAATTTCCCATGTTTTCAGCATTTCTCTTATTTTGCCAGAAGATTGTTGCTTTTCTGTTACCTCCTCCTCCTCTGACAAACTTTCTCCCAAAACTTCTTGCTGTGAAACACAAAGCAACTCCATAAGCTCTTGGGTGGTCAGCTCTTGGCTGTGCTCTTCCACAAGCTCTTCGATATCACTGTTATCCACCTACAATCCCATGATAGTGGCCAAAGACACAATCTCGTTGACTACAGGATCCACAGGTACTGTCTCGAACCCCCTGGAGTAACAGAGTGGTGTTGGGAGGCAGAAACTGGATGTTGAACTTAAATTCTTCAGAGAGGTCATCAGGGAGGCCTGGAGGATTCATGTACATATATCACAATATAACACAAGTTTGAGAACATGTGTGATCACAAGCGACACTACGATGCTACTGGAACGAGTGCTAAACACAGACTGATGTAACCTGTTCACAATTCGAGACTTCCCTCTCCTCACCACTCATTATGCAAAACGTCGCTCATTAAGCAAGTCATTTTTTTTTACAATTTGTTTTGCTCGTTATGCGAATTACTCGTTACAAGAGGTGCTCGTTAAGCGAGGTTTTTTCCTGTACGTATGTGTGTGTGTGTGTGTGTGTGTATGTGTGTGTGTGTGAATGTACGTATGTGTATGTGTGCATGTTTGTATGTATGTGGATGTGAAAGTATGTGTGTATTGGGTGCCTGTGTGTGTGAGTGAATGGGTTTGTGTGTGTATGAGGGTGTGTATGTTCGCGCGCCAGCGTGCGCACGCATTTTACTACCCATGCTTTTGTTTTTCACTTGATATTTATAATATGCAAATTATTACATGAACATAACATGCTTTATTGATAAAATACAACTGCTGTGTGAAAGATGAGAGCTTAGAAGTGTCGAATGTCAGGCCTGCGTGCCTAATTTGTGACCTTTTGAAAATAAAGTTTAATTCGTTTGTTCAACTAAAACAACTGTTCTTTTAATCCCTTGCAAACGTTTTTCTCTTCTTCTTGTTACTCCACTGAAGGGGAAGATGTAAGGATCCTCTGTGTGCTCTTTCTAACACAATGAATAAGCTAATTTCTCTGGAGCTGTTCTTGATGCTGTCATTCTGTATTTATTTTTGGTCTTCCTTTGCTCTGTGTTCATTAAATTTCTTCAGCAGGGCCACTGTGACAGTTAGTTTCAGGGCATTTTTTTTCAGATTGCAAAACTATCTCATTTGTTGCTCTTTATTGAACTGTATAGGGTTTCAGTCCTATTCTTATTCTAATGTCTTTGTTTTTAGTTTAATCTCTCCTTGTTACTCAGGTAGCTCTTCTGAGACACCTAATCTTTGTAATATGGTCTTGTTCTTATCTGTTGTAGTAAGAGCCCAAGTCTGATACTGGTAGCATAAAGTAGGACACAAAAAAGTTATTAGATTCCCTAGTAAATGCCTGTTGTATGTGTTCATCTCAAGGTATTAAGTTCCTTCAATTGGTGCCACTGTCCGATGTTCTTTGTAATCATTTTCTTTTATCTTGTTTTGCTAATTTACATGTACTATTTGCAAATTAATGACTTATGAGGTCTTCATGGTGATGTGGTTAAACTGCTTGCCTCATGTTCTGAAGGGTTTGAGTTCTACTGTAAACTAATAAATAATAAAGAATATGTATTGGCAGCAAACAGCAGCTATAAGAATTAACAACTGTTTAGGTACATTTTAAAGCATAAAGAGGGGTGTACGGCAAGTATGTGTACTGTCACCTGATTTGTTTTCAATATACAGTAAATATATAATGAGATCTTTAATTGATATGCCCGGAATTGTGGTCGGTGGGCATAAAATAAACAATTTACGTTATGCTGATGACACAGTCTTGATAGCAACAAGTCAGAAAGAACAACAGGAAATGTTAGACATTGTGGAATTAGAAAGTGGAAGAATGGGCCTCAGTTTGAAAAATGGGAAGACAGAAGTAATGGTGGTATCAAAGAAACAAATTATTCCTAAATGTGTAATAAAAGTCGATGGTGTTATTTTAGGACAAGTACAGAAATTTAAGTATCTGGGCACATGGATAACATCAGATGGAAGATGCATAACTGAGATAAGAAACAGAAAAGGCAAAAAACTGCATTTTATAAAATGTAAAACATCTTGTGCATCCTTGTCATTGAGAGTTAGAAAAATAATTCTTGCTTGCTACATACATCCAGTTTTAACATATGGCTGTGAATCCTGGACAATCGGTAGGCAGGCCAAACAATTTCTAGAGGCCTCAGAGATGTGGTTTTACAGAAGAATGCTTAGAATACCTTGGACAGCCAAAAAGAGCAACCAAGAGGTTTTGAAAGAGGTGGAAGCCCAAAGACAACTTATCACAGACATCAGAAGGAGACTGTCATCATTTTTTGGCCATGTTATGAGAAGAGGGAAAATAGAACATGGTGTGACCACTGGAAAGATCTGTGGAAGGAGGGATAGAGGAAGACAACGAGATAAGATGCTTGACAGTCTTGTTGCATGGCATAGAGGTGTCGGCACACAAACTGATACATGCTGCAGGAGATCGCTGATTATGGAGAGGCATGATCGCCCACACCAGTCGGCAAGGTACCTGATGATGATGATGATGATGATGTAAACTAAATCTTTTGGGATTCATGCATGCAAGGTCCAGAGGTCCTTAGGGACTCGTAAGTGCCACTCAAATGGATCAATTTCTCAAGTCTGATCAGCCTCTCGGTTGGTTTGGAAGACAAGGCACTGGTAAGCAGAATACTATAGAAAGTAGATACATGACCCTTATACAGCTGACTGAAATGCCAGACAATTCTACACCATGTCTAAAAGTAACTAGTACTTTAACTGTAAATGTTGCTAAATAATGCTTATCAGTCGAGTAAAAAGAAAGGAGTTCATAAACCAATTTCATATGTACTATTTTAAAATTTAAAAAAAAAAAAAAAAAATGGTGGGCAAATCATACCCCAAAAAAATAAAAAAGCTAACATAATACTAACAAAACTGGTCTTTTTTTAATTATAAAAATTATAATAAATATTTAAGTCAGTCATAAGTATATAAATATTCCTTTAATATCACAGCTGTTGACACATAATGCTAAATATTTAGTGTTTATGTATGTGATAGTTTGGTCTGTCCACCTGATCAATCATTATTTCTAATTAAAAATTAAAGAAATACACCACATCTTCATCACACTAGACTCTTGAAAAAGACTCATCAACCTTCTAGACATTCAATAATAAATGGACATCTAAGGTGTACTGATTCTCCAACTTAACCTGTTTGAGCCAAAGAACCAAAGTGTTGGTTTTGCTATCCATTACACATTTGTCAGACATTACTATTTAAATTACAAGTAACAAAGTTAGGCCCACAAAAGAGGGCATCTTCTATGTTGCAAGAGTGTTTGCTTCAGCATTCGGTCAGTGTATATATTTTTTGTGGGAGGTTGTGTTGTCATGAGTCTATCTGAGGTGCCTGTGTACAAGTAAGAAGTACTGAAGGAGGAATTACAACAGGCATGTGAGTATCAAAATTCGTGAGTATCAAAACTTGAATGTTTTTGTATTTCTACATCCATTGGTGATGCCCCCCCCCCCTACCCCCGAGACAGAGAACGCACTGACATGACACGTAGGCATAGAAAAGCATAACAGTTTCCGTATTCCTGAAGGTTTTATATGTCACAAAACGTGTAAATAATAATGCAAGTGGGCGGTGACAAAATGAGGAAAGAGGGAGGTTTTAAAGCACTGACAATAAGGAATACCTGGCACCTCTGCAACATAAAAGATGCCCTGCATCACAAAGGGGCATAAATAGGAAGGAAAGTCACTCTGTTTGTAGGCCTGACTTTGTTATTTGTTCCCTATTTTATTTTCATCACAGTCCAGCTAAAATGTCGGGCACTCATGCCAGAGACCCGGGTTGGACCCCCAGAAACGTGATGCAGTTTTTCTGTTAGGGGCAAAAATAAACATCCTAACCTGCACAGTCCATGGCAGCAGCACTAGCCATGCGGCCCTAAATCCACAGGCTCACAACCCCCTTGTCTACACCCCACTAAAAAGCCGTAAATAGGGACAGTAGTGACAGTTTAGTCTCTGCGGTATCGTTTGTGATGTTTAGAAGGACTGCATACTGTGAATCTGCAAGAATGCTCATCTTTACTGCTAAAGACAGTTGGGGGTTTCCTAAATTGTGGGAGGGCCCATGACTAGATTTTCCAGGTGTCCATATTGTATACTGTAATGGTTTCCACAACAGAAATTGCTTTCTGCACTTGCAGTAGTATGCTGGGACAATCTCTTATATTGGATTATATTCTTGAGCTGCATCAGTAGTCTAAAAAGAGTAATGAAAATGTCTTCAAAGAAACTGACTCATGAAGAGAACCAATGCCCACATCAGAAAGAGCAATCTACATTCTTTTGTCATATGATGAGAAGGAGAACACTGGAGTACAATGTGGCAGTAGGAATTTTGGAGGGAAGGAGAAGCTGAGGGAAACTGACAAAACAGATGCTGGACAGTCTGACATCATGGCATGTAGGATCATCTGTGTCAGAGTTGATTAAAAGTACATGAGACAGAAGGTTGTAGATAGACATGACTTCCAAAGCCACATGGTATGGACTTTGAGAGAAGAAGACATCTGTAGTCTCACGCCATTACTGAAATAATAAAGCTAATGATCTTTCACTTAAATTATAACACTTCTTCAAGAAGTCTTGTCTTTTGTTACTTCATGACGTCATTCAAGAATAACAATCAAGGATAAAGAAACTGAACAGACTTTAAATATCTAGGCTCCACAATAAAGAGCAATTGTGACAGTTCAAAAGAAGTTACAAGGAGAATGGCTATAGCAATGCACACATTAAACAGCTTTTAAAAGCCTTGGCTAAACATCAGTAGGTCACATTTTTGACAGAATGCAACAAATGGTTGCGGTGAGTTGTGGACTACCTAACAATCATTAGGTCAGAAAATTGGGGGCTTTTGAAATGAGATTCTACAGAAAAATCTCAACATCAAGAAAAATTGGCTCATAAACAGAATTATGTCTCAGAAACTGAAAACTTTAGCAAAGAAAAATGTTGCAATGGCTTGGAAAGAACAGCCATGAAGAACATGGTGCCAAGAAAGAAAGGCAGTGGCTGAAAAGCATGAAAAACATGAGAGACCTTTTGGACAGGAAAAGTGCATGAAACATGAGGGCTGGTTAGGGCCCGTGTTTCTTTCAAGCAAACTGTGATAGGAATAATTTTCTGTAAAGGACATGATGATGGAAGGAGCTGATGACATGAGTTAGGAGGACTTGATGTGAGAAGAAGCAGCAGAATAAACACCCACTTAAAGTAAAGGTAAAAAGGGGGAAAATATGAACCAGCATCACTACACACGGTTTTAAACCCATAAGTGCTCTGCCACCAGTACGGACAGCTGATAAGAAACTGTCTTCCTGTGTCGCCATCCGCATGCAACTCTGTAAGCTGCAGCGAGGTTCCTCCATTTACCCCAGTGTGTTAACTATAGACCCATTTCCTAGAGGCTGGGTGAACCCCCGGAATCACCTGGTTTCAAACATTGGCTGTGGGCTGCAGCGAGTCGCAGCTGGATTTAAAAGCAAGTCTCCTATCGACTGTGCTAACACAGCTCCCACTTATTGCAAAGATGAATTGTCAAACAAATGTTGATTGTTCATAGGGTAATTGTCATTTCAAATGAATAATTTACTCTAAAATAAGCGTGTAAAAAAGCTAAATGAATACACAAGTGATGTAAAAACCAGTAATATATTTTAACTGGTTGATGATAAGGAGTTTAAAAAATAATAAAAAATATTCTAACATGTAATCCTGTTAAATAAGTTGACTGATGTAAAAATATCAAATGTTACAAATATCAAACTAAAATTAATTAATTAATAATAGTTTCCCACTTTAATGTACTGATTTTATAACAAGTAGTAAAATAAAGATCTTTGTGATTTTAATCCTCACCAATGTAAAAGGCTAACTTAGGAATATGACTATGGCCTAAAGACACATTTTTAATTTCTGGGCAATGTACAAGTCGTACAGTGTTAGCAAAACCAGCTCCATGTTTCCAGCCTGTAACTAAAATAATGGGGTCTTTTGGTGCAGCAATCTTAAAGTAAAGAGCTTTATTCAGTGCAAATGTTAACAGCTGATCCATTTCTGACTCCCAGTAAAACGGTATATCTGCAGGATTGACCACATCATTTGTTGGAAACACTGGTTTAGTGATATCATCTGGTCTTCCACCTTGACCTGAAGCAGTATACAAACGGCATGCAGAGCACCAAAAAAAAATACATACTGGATATTTTATCTGTACGCTTTTACATAATCTACTGAACACTCTGTTATACTCACCATCATGAAATCAATGGCATAATTTAATTAAGTTCCTACATTTCAAGAATAAACCTCGCTTATCTTGGTACCAACTGAAAACAGTATATTGTACAAACATGATGATAAACACATTATATTGAAACACAAATATCATCATCATCATCATCTAGCACTGCTCCTCTTCATGTCTAGTGAGCCCTGCAGTACTGTTTTTGAGAGGCTATTAGATCTTATTACATGTTCGTACCACTGCATTTTCTGTCTTTTCACTGTATTTAAAAGAGGTTCATAGTTGCCATTCTTTGTCATTCCTAATGTGATCTCTGTCTGATATGCCAGGAATTTATTTTGAAAGATCTCATTTCCAATGTTTGTATCTTCTTTTTAAGTTCAGCTGTTAAGGTCCACACTTTACAACAATATTTAAACGCACTTAGTTAGTTAGTCGTTACGGTTCCAGCATCACAGCAAACGAGCTTGGCCCATAATTGCTCAACCGACTATGCCAGTGTTTTCAGTCACAAACTGAGACAGATACACTGGATACTTCAAGTGAATGCTGTAGCCATACAAAGTGTCCTTAGTCAGCAAAACACACACAATTTGATCTGGCAAACCATAAGGTGCTTGTCTCCTTAAACACACTATCTATGGAAATACTAAAAGTTATCCTTCAATTGTTGAATATGTTTATTTACCAGCTTAGGAGCTCCCTCTTCCCCATAAAGAACAGAGGCAGTTGATAAATATACTTTTTGACTCTTTCAGTACCAGACAGGTATTATTCAAACTCATTCAATCCTCAACCATTGTTTCTGTAAACTTATAACTATTTAGTTCTGAGGACATTACAAATTATAACAACATGAGACAGAAGTTTAGGTAACAGCTGAGTTAGGGTGGGAAATATAACAACCAAACAGGGCACCTTTAGTTAAGGAAAAAGCACTATGTAAAAGGTAACCAACAAATGATTTGTACATTATGAGTTAATGCTTCATAAAACAAATATATTTTAAAACAAAGAAAAATACTGTTTGGCTGACAATCGTAGAAAATAATGAATAATCACGGTGGGTTTGAGCAGTTAGTAAAAGTCAAGTAATGGTACCATTAAACTTATCCCATAACTGCTAAAGTACAAAGCAACTCCGACATGACCAATCATTTCACAGTATCTATGAAATGTACAATATAAAGAGAAAGTGTTTATCAACTACCTAATCAAGCACATGCTTACACTGATGGCTGGACTATTCAGATAACTAAGTGAAATGAAGAAACTGGCTTTCAAACAAATTAAATAACTGCATCTTCTATTTCAATCAGTATATGCTGTTTAAGTAAGAATTCAAAGCTGAAACAAAAGCTTTGAAATGAGCAGCTGAACACTTATTCAGAATAATAAAAACTTGAAAAACAGACTGACTGTTACTAACATGCTCTAAACTCAAAACAGTCTGTAAAACAACAGAAACCTGCACACTGCAACAGTACAAATGAAAAAGAAGTAGATGACAACATATGACACAGACAATACTTTTATAACAGCTTCTTACAAGAGCAAAAAACACTGCAACAGTAAGAAAAATGATGCTTATCATCACTGTTTATCGTTTATTTAAAGATCATCTTCGCCACACATCAGGCATGACAACAAGTTCTCTTTTCTTTTCCTGAGTATGTCTTTAAGTGTTTTTAGGCGCTTTTTATCACCTTTGAGGAAACACCAGTTCATCATTTTTAGATTGCAACTATGAAAACACTGACTGAAATATCATATATTTCACATCTTTAAGTTGAGTTTGTTTAATTCAAGTAGGCAGAAATAGTTCTAATAATAGACTGTCATACAAATACTAAGCTAATAACACTGAACTAAGACAGGGAGGGACTGGGATAAAGCTTAACAGTAACACAATTGGGAAAGATCATCAAAGAACACAGCAGAATGCTTGATATACACAGAATCATCACACATACAAGAACTGATTCTACAGTCCAGGCCTTGTCAGCCTGGCTTCAGGGGAAACAGTGATGCTCAGCAAGGGAGATGTGATACTGCCTATAGATGTTTGCTGCAAAGGAAACAAAAACCCTCAAAAAGCAACTACTTAAATCAAGAATCATATTCCCTTCCTGGAACAGGACTGCAGTTCAGAAGTAGATGAAGAACAAGAAATTTCCACCAGAGTTTTCAGCTGGTGAACACAAAGAAGAAGAAGAAGAAGAAAAAGAAGAAGAAGAAGAAGAAGAAGAAGAAGAAGAAGAAGAAGAAGAAGAAGAAGAAGAAGAAGAAAAAGAAGAAGAAGAAGAAGGATTGTCATCATCATCATATATGGCAGAAAAGTTCACGGTAAAAGACGAAGCAGAGATGCAGGTAAGCAACTGACCACAGCAGAGATTATGTAACCATCTATCCAAAATTTATAATTCCCTTTTGATGGCTAGTCAACAATTAGGTGCTGCCAACTTAGACAGTGAAGAATAAACAACCATATAAGGAGGGTTTATGTGAGAAAATGGCCAGGCTGATCCGAAACCCACCCAGAGAGATTCCTGCTCAGTGACAATGTTTGTAAACTTAACTACTATACTAATTTACTGCAATTGCATGGGGGTCTAAGAGGAAGAAGTATAAATGTAAATTAATTCATGCCACTGGCAATCAAAAATAACCTTAGCTGTGAATAAATAATGCATAATCTGACAAAGTAGGATATTCTCTTGTAAGCAAACAACTAACTTGCTGAATAATTTAATAATACATCAACAATAATCTGGACACTGACATGTAATATCTGTTTTGTAATTTGATAAATGCTCAAAACAATTTGTGGCAGCCAAAGAGTGTGGGTTTAAAGATGTCAATTTCAAATACCTCAGATGATGATCTATGGCAGTACGTTAACTAACATGTTCACACAAGAGCAGCTTTGATTGTGAAATGCATTGTATTTGTAGCTCACACAAGTTTTCATGCTCTCAAGTAGTGTTAACCTGTAGGCTTGACTATATTATATGATACAAAAATGCATGGTTCCATCCATCTGCACTGCTTCTTTTTCTTTCCCTTATCTCCATGCTCTTGAGATAAGTTTAAAAAAAAATACATATCTCCCAGTGTAGCACAGACCCTCATTCATCCTATATCGTCCTATTCTTTATTGCCACTTGAAATTCCTTCTATGTTTTTTCCAGAGTACTTATCTTTGTGTCTAATTAAATTCTCAGTGATTTTTTTTTTTCCCAGTCTTCCCAAACTTTCCCTTCTCGATGATTCCAAAGGATTAACTTTCTATCTTTGATATTAACCAACCCCAAGTTGCTGTTAATGTTTCTGCTTCCTTTTTACTATTAACATAAATTATATTAATAATTGTTACAATTCACCACAAGCCTCCAGGCTGCCCTAACATTTCTGGGAGTGACACATGTCTGATGTTAGTATTCAAAGCAATTTTGCATGTGCTTGATCAGCAGTGATTTTATGTATGCCAAATGATAATTTATTTATAAAAGTAAAAAAAGGTAAAGGACCCTTTTTCACGCTTTTAGGCAATTAGGGCATATAGGGCTAGACCTATATTTTATAGATCAACGGCACAAGATTGGTGATGTGGTTAGCATCATGCCGGCCGCCTCTACTTCCCAGTACTGCACCCGGTACCCACTCAAGGCTGGGTCGACCTGGGAGCCGAGGTCAATTTTGAAGAAAAGTCCGGCTCTGCCAGGGAGCGAACCCCCGACCTTCCGATCAATATATTTATAGTCATCATCATCAGCAAGTAGCTTACTGAATAGCATGGGAGATCATGCCTCTCGACAATCTGCAACAGCAAGTATAATCTGGTATGGCTCCTACTATCATCATCATCATCAGTTCTCGTTATGCCTAGTGGCACATGAGGCTTCAGAGAGGACTTTCCATGCTTTCCTGTCCTGTGCAATTTTCATTGTTCGTCTACATGTTGTTTTTGGGCGCCCCTGTTTTCTCTTTCCCTCTGGTGTCCATGTGAGAGCTGTTTTGGCAGTTATATCAGAAGTCTTTCTCATAACGTGGCCATGCCATTTCCATCTTTTCTTGGTAATCATACTGTCTAAAGTTTCTTGGTTTGTGGCTTGAAGTAGTTTAGTGTTTGAGATTGTATCTGGCCAGAAAATTTTGATAATTCTACACAGACATGTGTGGTGGAAGGTGGACAGCTTGTGTGCATCCTTTTTTGGTCATTCTCCAGCATTCCGCTCCATAAAAAAGAACTGGCAAAATGATGCTCTTGTAGAGTAGGAGTTTTGTTCCTCTGCAGTAATTGTTGGATTTCCAGATTTGCCTCATCCTTCCAAAAGCAGCTCTAGCTTTGTTCAGGCGTGACTGTATGTCTTCCTCTGACCATCCCAGTAGGGACACCACACTGCCAAGATATGTGAAATTTTCTACATTTTCAAGTGATTTGTTACTTATGGTCACTGGTTGTTGGTTTGGACTGTTTGTCATGATTTTAGTTTTCTTTGTATTTATTCTCAGTCCCACCATTTCTGCTGTGCAGTGTAGTCTGTTACTTTTCTCTTGTAAATGTTCATGTTTATGTGATAGGAGTGCTATATCATCTGCAAAATCAAGGTTTTCAAGGATGGTGAATGAAGTCAATCGTATGCCTCTTAATGTCCTGTCCTACTATAAAGTAAAGTAAAGTAAAGATCCCTTTACACGCCCTTAGGTGCATCGGGCATATGGGAAGAGCACTCATATTTTTACAGACCAATCGGCACTCGGTGGGTAATGTGGTCAGCATTACGCCAGCCGTCTCTACTTTCCCAGCACAGCCCATCCTGGTATGCCATTACAAAAGGCTGTCAAGAACCATCTCAGGTTGTCTTTCTCTGTCTGTATTATGACATAGGATCGGTACACCTATTCTGTGAAAGCGCCTGGTAATCAATGTTTGTTATTTATTAGTCAAGACAATTGGCTGCAATGTTCTCAGTGTTTCTGATCCATGCAAGATTATAGATTTTTTATTAAGAGCTGAATATTTTGATTTTCACATTTTACTGGTGATAAAAACTGGTCAAATGTGTTTCCTTTTCCGAAAAAAGCATATGGCTGCGTACAAATTTCACTTTTTCTTTTATAATTACAATTAATGCAAGTCCGAAAAGGAGCAAAATAAGGACATATTTCTTAATTAGGAACTTACAGACAACACATGTAGACAGAATTTAAGTTACTGCAAAAAAAAAGAGAGAAAGTATTAGAACATAAAAAGGAATACATACCAGTATAATAAATTGGAAATAAACCCCGATACAAATGGGCTTGTCTGGCAATCTGTGCATTTCTAGTTACAGCAAGTATAGGACATCTAGGACGATAGGCAGACACCAAGTGGGCTGACCTATTCATTGAAGTATGCACAACAATTGTAAATGATAAAAGTCTTATAGACTTAGTTCAGCTCAACTAAACATGACTGAATATAATTCTTAATCCTTTCCATAATAAGTTACCTATACAAAGTTGCATATGGCTTTATCTATAAATTTTGATGTTTCTCTGAATAAAAATTAAACCTTTTGCCTCGAGAAGCAGAGAACCTAGTATTCTTGTCTGCGACTCAAACCAACAAATGCCATTTGCCTGACAAGGCTGCAGTGTGCCTGTCTCCAAGAAGCCTTGTTAATGGTATTTGGATCTATCTGCACCCGTGCAGTATTCACAAGGCCCGGATATAAATATATCTACTAAAATTAGCATGGGGGGGGGGGGGGGTTGCATACATACTGGCTCTTTAAAATCCCTTCTGTCATCATAATATGCCTATATCCTTAGTGAAAATATGGGGGTGACTGCAGTTAAGCTAATACAAGGAATTCCAGAGAAATTTGACTAAAAAGCTCAACAAAATGGGGAAGCAGAAAAATGGACACAAAACAACACAACGTAACGTTTCGACTGGGCGGCCTTTTTCAAACATATTGTTGAGCTTCTTAGCCAAATTTCTCAACTTATGTTTGAAAAAGGCTGCCCGGTCGAAAGGTTACGTTGTGTTGTTTTGTGCCCGTTTTTCTGCTTCCCCATTTTGTTGAGCTTTTTAGTCAAATTTCTCTGGAATTCCTTGTATTAGCTTGACTGCAGTCACCCCCATATTTTCACTATTTTTGGATTTTCACATCGACTGCGCCTGACCCATGATTTTGTTTGTCATCGTACATGTTTGGTTTAGTTTCCGCGCCTCTGTGTTTCGCTTTGTTTATTTCGCCACACAAGGTTACGTGGGTACTTTTTAATAATATTAGTTGACTTATGTTTAAAAAAGGCCGCCTGGTCAAAACGTTACGTTGTGTTGTTTTGTGCCCGTTTTTCTGCTTCCCCATTTTGTTGAGATTTTTTGTCAAATTTCTCTGGAATTCTTTCTATAGCCTTAGTGTTGGAATTCTGATGAGGTCAAGGGGTCAAGTTATGAGTCACCTAATATCTATGATAACTCCCTTAGAATATGTCACAAAAAATTAGAACAATATAGATCAATGAATAAATGTGTCAAATGATTGTTTCTTTTTAAGGGATTTTTTTCCAGGAATTTCCATGGGTTCCTACAATATTTTGTTAGCAATTTCGGGGTGACAGGGTTCAATTTAAAAATAAGTAATTAAGCTACATGAAAACATTATAGCGGTATAGCCTTACACAATAAGGCTTACCTAAAAATGAACATTTAAGGCAACATTATCATCACGTTCCCTGATAAGCACAGGCAGTCATGGTTTTCAATCTCAACCATACATAAACATTTGGATCAGGTTTTTGTTCTTGTTCTGTTGACGTAATGTAGCCCAACTTTTCAGGTATTAACTTTTTTTTCTGAGGTCTTCCCCTTACTCTTTTCCAATCAAATTTCCCAGCTGTCTTCATGTTTTCACATTTATTTCTCTTCATAACACCCAACCAGCTACAGGTTCTTTATAGTACAATTGTAGTCAGTTGTGGAAAAAAACCAGTGTAATTGTGCACAACACCATCATTAGTGGCTAGAGACTGGTGCAAAAAAGGCAACAGAAAAATCATTTTCTGGCAGTAATATGGGCCAACACAAATCCCATAGCTTCACAAATATTTAATATAAACTCATATTTTGTATTTTTACACCAAACTAAATGAAGAACAAATTTCAAGAAAAAAAAAATGCTTAATCTTGTTTGACACCCTCATCATTTGTATGTGCAAACAAAGCAACCAAAAAATTATTTTTTTTCTGACCGCAGTATCACTAACAATTCTATAGTTCATAACTATTTAACATAAACTCATAATATTTTGTATTTTTGCACCAATTTTAATAGAGAAAACAATTTCAAGAATTAAAAAAAATGTGGAATCTTGTTGAACATTATTGACACATGACAACAGACGGGTGCAAAAAAGGCAACAGAAAAATCTTCTATTGACACCAAAATAACTCCTCTTTTGTGTGTGGCTGAAATAATCCTAAACTGACATGGCAACTCACCATGAAAATTCATTAAAAATGAAACCCAAGTATCACAGAGTTATTTCCTTTAAAGAAACAGAGAAATGAATGGGCTAAAAGCTGCAACTAAATTCATTGCAAAATTCATGATTTTAACACAATGGCAAGCATCCAAAGTTAAAATCACAAAAGAGGAGGGGGGAGAGGTGCAATAATGGTAGTCAGGTGTAAACATTGGCCGATCATACAATGTGTGATCGTGGTAGTCAGTGGGATAACTGAAACACCCATAATGGCTATAACAGCCTGATTTAGCCTGCAGTTTTGTGCAAGTAAAGATCATTATCTGATCTGAACATGTGCATGATGAAAATATGGCTTGTTGTTGCGAACAGATAAAAAAAATTAATGAAAGTACACATTTTATATAATGAACAAACATTACCTGCCAGTGGTTGTGATGACAATGATAGCTGCAGCCATGCAAGTGAATGATGCCTCAACAGCTGCAATGGCAGTTGTGTGCGTAGAATCTGTGTATAAAGGGGTTTCTCTACGCAAGTCTTCAAACTGCTGCTTATGAAATACTGCAGATTCTGCTTCCCTGCAAATCTACAATTAAAAGAAAATACATAGATAGAAATAGGTGAAGAAGCTGGGAGCTTCATGGAGGGTAATAGATGATGGTTCTCATTCTAGACATGAATTTGTCCATTAAACATCCATGTTTGTGAAAGAAAGAAAATTCATTTATCTGAAAACCCCCAGTTTAATTTCTCACAGGTTTAAAACATAAACTGAGTGCACTTACCCCTTACAAGATATTTTCTCAGTGAGAAACAAATATCTGTGATCAGTCTACCAGCAAGGCGGTTGCAAACATACACTATGCCAAATAAGTAGAAACATTGCAGACAATAGAAATAAATCATCATCACCATCAAGTGCCTTGCTGACTAGCGTGGGCAATCATGCCTCTCAACAATCTGCGATCTCCTGCAGCATGTATTAATTCATGAGCTGACACACCTCCATGCAACAAGACTGTCAAGAATCTTCATTCATTGTCTTCCTCTATCCCTCCTTCCACAGATCTTTCCAGTGGTCACAACATGTTCCATTTTCCCTCTTCTCATAACATGGCCAAAAAATGATGTCTCCTTCTGATGTCTGTGATTAGTTGTCTTCAAGTTCCCGCCTCTTTCAAACCTCTTGGTTGCTCTTTTTGGCTGTCCAAGATATTTTAAGCATTCTTCTGTAAAACCAAATCTCTGAGGCCTCAAGCAATTGTTTGGCCTGCCTACCGATTGTCTAGGACTCACAGAAATAAATATTAGTAACATAATACAAAGTATATTCAAATGTTAATTTATGTAAATAAGTTATTTAAAAAAAAGTTTAAAGTTACCAGACACACTGCTCTGCAGTGACAGACTGAGATATAATCTGACAAAATAAAGAAAAAGTTTCTCGTTGTTTTATTGAATTCTTTTTATCCTTGTTCTTCTACATGGGCTATTAAAAAGATGGTTGGCACGCTGTGTTGTCGTTTATATCTGCTGTGATATTTGTGCCCTTCAGCCCAACAATTCAATTTCAGCAAAACCCATTATTAATCTGGCTTTTTTTTCAACATGCCTTTTGAGGGCAGTGGTCCCCCCCTTCCAATCACAAATGGAACCCTGGAATCCACAGAATTCTACCTCTAAAAACAAATATTCTCTAGGGACTCAATAGGATTTAAGAGAGTATACCTGTTTCCTCGCACATCTTGTCTACCACTACTCTATCTCTACTCTATCTCTTCCCTATCTGTAAATTAAGACAGTGTCATCAAAAGTAAAAATTCATCCTATAACGACTGCCTCCATTGTCACTATCAAGCACATGTGTACATATTGAAAAGCACTAGGGAAATAGCAGACACCTATCGGAGAAAGGTGTGATACTACAGGGTTCGGAGTTCTATCAGCCTAGCTGAAAGTCTGCCATTCATACAGAACTGCTGCAACCCTGTTGACTATCCAGGGATTTACCTCCATATCCATTAGTATGTACAGTAAAGCGTCATACCTAACCCTGTTAATTACATCTTCTAGATACAGTGCCACCACCACTGTTTTGTGCCTATTCTGAAACACTTCATACACATTATAAGCCAGGATCCCGGCATTTTCCCCATGTGTTCAAAACAGTAGGAAACTACCAAATACAAATGGAGCAAGAATTAACAGCTTCCATTCCTTTTAGCAACACAAAAGTGATTTAGTTCATAAGCAATATGGAGCAAAGTTATATTATTATAAGGTTATTATGACATAATGATCACATCATAATTGTTAGAAGAAACAAACAATTTTCCACACCAAAATAATATCTCAGTTTTCCTTTGGTGGGGGTGAGGGGTAAATATGGTCACCATAAGTATGACCAGGTCTAACACTGTTCAGCTGCAGTCAGTACAAAGCTGTTTCAGCATGATGACCAAACCAGCTCCTCCATTTTTTTCCTGCTCCCTCCAATGATCCATCGGTGTATGCGTGTGTCCATTCAGATTTTGGGTAAGAGTTGTAGACATGTTCAAGGGTCTGTCTATGCCTGGCATTGTTGCTGTGACTGTACAGTTAGGCTGTAGGTCTATGCTGTATGCCAGGATCATTTCCAAAGTTTAAGTTTTTTTTAGAAAGAATGTCACTGTTTAAAAAAAAAATGTAGTACAGTTTTGATAGATGGTGAAAGCTTTGTCTTTTCAGTCGGTTTTTAGTTAAGTTGTTTGCTATTCTGTGTATGGGGTTGTTAATGCATTTACATTTTTCTGTTAGGGTAAGCACCTTTTCTTCCTTGTGATGGCTCAAGCTCTGGAGTCCAGAAGTTGCCTCCAGCCCACTGATTGGTATGCTTCTCATACCTCCAGTTCTATACAGTAATTACTTGTTGTATATGAAGCAGTTGTTACTTTAAAATGATACATGCTGCAACTAATATTTTTATAACAATAACGATATCTAAAAAGATTTTAAAGTGACAACAAAGTGTGGTCAACAAAGGCTTTTGGTCATCCTCTTTCAGGGTTTGCTCCTCTCTCTCACAGAGTATGCAATGGCAATTCTCACCCTCAGCAAGACACAAATCAACAGACTAGAAAAGGTACACAATGATGTAATGCACATCATACATGGCTGCACCAAAGACACATCATTAGAGTAATGAGATACCTACTAGATTTTCCAGATATAAACAGCAGGCCTGAAATGCGCTAAGCGTGTGACTACCTCAAAATCACTGAGGTCTTTACACATCCACTACACGATGAACTGAATACACGTAAAGGCAACACACTTAAATGAGGCCTGTCTTGGTTGGCTGGGCAAAGATGGTACTTCAATGGAGGATTTCAAGACATTAAAGCCTGGAGAGGAATGGATACCCATACCAAACGTATATGCAAACAGTACTTTTTGGTGGTTATCACCGTGACAAGACAATGCCGTGAATAGACACCATCAACAGCTGATGCAGAAGTTAAAACATTTGTGAAGGAATATACTGGAAGATGCTGTGATTTTTACAGATGGTTTTATGATTCGTCATGAGCGAAGTGCATGGGCTTTCCCAGCAAGAACTAAAGGAAAAGTCATCAAAGACACTGGAGCATGACAATGGAGTTAAAAACTTCGACAAAGACCCTAGAATGGCTGAAAACTCAGGAATTCACCAGTGAATGCTTTCTCAGCGACTCAATGAGCATGCTACAGAAAAACAAGGCAGGGCATATACGGAATCAGTGGCTACATCTGATACAGCACACAGTGTAAGACAGACTCTGTGATCGGCTGTGAAATGAATGGGACGATATGTAACTCTCGCCATGCACACACTATCATGATAAGTTCCAAATCCAGAGCTGCTGCTGCTCCCATTTTCCTTCAGATGTTATCCTACCTGATCTTATCTGTTATTGTTATATTGATCTCATTTCAGTTGTAATTTTTCTTTTCTCTACTTCTGTCACTGTCCAGATCTGGCATTGGTAACACAGGGTTGGCAAGAATATTGTCATAGAGCACTCTTTTGGTTTCTATTGATACATGTCTGTTGCTTACTATTAGTGCCATTTTCCCAATGAGTTGGTTTCCTTTGATAAATCTGTCATCATTCACATTTTCTGTTTTGCCAGCTGATGATATTATGCTTCTTAAGTATTAGAAGTTTTTGGTCTGTTTCTGAGGGTGTTCTGTAAGCTGGATGTTTATTGTTTTGCTACTTTGGCTATAGTCTGGCCTATGTTTTTTGGGCGTTAATTTTCATGTTATGCTCTTTGCAAATTTGTTTTAAATAATTTATTTAGTCTTGCAGTTCAGTTTCTGAAGTAGCAATTAGTGCTTGGTTATCCACAGATAGTAGTTTTTTGATATTATAGTCTGTGTTTCTAGATGTGTGTATTTAACAGTAAGTATTTTTACCATTCTTAACACATCTGCTTGGAGTTCACATTATAAAACTACATAGAGCGTAAGGCTTGTCTAGTTGCCTTGAACCTGACCTAATCTTGGCAGGCAAGCTAACAAAAAACAAAAAACAAAAATACTAAAACAAGAGCACTTAGTTGTTTACTCTATGTGGTCATATTTTCTGCTAAGAACTTGAGTGTTTGTCAATCTCCAAAAAAAGTGCTTTGATCAACACAAAAATGCACATTCCTACCTTATGCATGTGCCTGACAGTCTCAAGAGGGTATGAGCCTTTGGCAGTTTCCCCTGACAGCATAACACAGTCAGCACCATCCAGGACAGCATTAGCAACATCACTGGTTTCAGATCTGGTGGCCCTGGGCTTCTTTGTCATACTCTCCAGCATCTATCAACATCATTTATTAGTCCATGTGTGTGTGTGAGTGAGAGAAAGAGAGAGAGAGAGAGAGAGAGAGAGAGAGAGAGACAGAGAGACAGAGAGATAGAGAGACAGAGAGAGAGAGACAGACAGAGAGAGAGAGAGAGAGAGAAAGAGAGAGAGAAAGAAAGAGAGAAAGAGAGAGATATACTGACTTTTTTGCCTTTGCATATGAATGACTTTTTTTTTTTTTTAGGAAGGTATCATGAATTTAAAAAAATGCTTATGAATTATTATTAGACAACAAATGAGAAATCAGACAATGTGTATTCTATCACTGTAGACTGTCACTTTCTTTCTTAGCAATGTACTTTCATGAGATTCTATCGCAGTGTTTCAGTTCAAAAACGTAGAACTCTTCTCATCTTGGAAATTGTTCAGCTGTTTGCTCTCCTGTCTGAATCTACATCGTATGCTCATATACAGATCATACACAAACACAGAAAGATTGAAATTTGAACAGAGTACAAGGTTTGTCTAGTTGCCTTGTACCTGACCAAGTTTATATACTGAAATTTGAAAAAAGAATACAAGACTTGTCAAGTTTATATCCATCTAATATTTCAGGGAGATGATGTTATGCAACGTCTATATGACCAGCTAAAAAAATGCAGCTAGTCAAACTTTTTAGGCAGCTATGCCCATTATCAGATTCAAAGCCACCATCATTCCTACGTCACCAGTGAAAGAACCAGTGTCAATGTACACCAAATCTAATTGTATTTTCCAATTAAAATACACAAGTAGTGCTGCATATGTGCGCAGTACTGATTGACGACTGGAGAAATGAGTGGCTGAACATATCCCACTGTGAGTGGTAAAAGCAATGCAGAACACTAACAACAACTGAGCAACAACAAATCAGGCGACTGGTAGAAAAAATCCATCATCAGCAGTTGTGTGCCACACTCTAAATTCCGGGCACATTGTAAACAAGGATGATGCATTTAAAATTATTTACAGTTTGGCAAAACCATAGATTATTGAGATTTGCGGAAGCGTCAGCTATCAGCTGGGATGTTTTTCAGATTCAGTCCATAATTATGCAGACAAAAGAACATGTTCTTCATTTTGCGGCTACCCTGGTGAAACAGACAGTTTGTGAATGCAGTAAATTTTGTGTTCGAGTTCCAAGGATTCATTTTTTTGCTTTAATTTAATCACCTGTTACTATAGTATGCACCTGATGAGATACAGGGAAATATGCCAGGCAATAAACTGTGCAACTACTGTTTATGTCTTCTTTGTTCAAATTTAAAAGGGGGAAAATTACAAAGATTGAAACACTTGCAAAGTAAATATTCAGTGTTTTATGCTGACAGCAATAGTGAAGTCACTACTGGTTTGATAAGGTGTACTCTCCATCCTACGAAATGGATATATAACATTTTTACTACCCTGTGGTAATTTTTTATATTATTTTATGATTCCCTATTTATCTCAGTGTGCGTATTACAACAAGCATTTTCTTTTCCCCATTAAAAAATATCTGAATAAAAAAAAAAAGAAGATAAAAATGCATCAGTTATTATCACTAATAGTACAACAGAACATGATTAATTCTGCCTGAAAGTGAGATAAGGATTGTACAATCCTTACAGTTTACAAGGAAAGATCAAGTGCAGGCAGACATGATCAGTCTGCCTGGGTTGTCAGGTTTATGTATCTTGGAAAGCATGGAGAAGCCAAGATTTTCCAGACAGCTATCCATGACAAATAAAGAGCTGGCCCGAGCAGGTAGAACATCGTCCTTGATCAAGGTGGCGACAGTACTTTTGACTATTTTGTTGTTTTTTTACTGTGCCATTGTGTGACTGGGGTTCACAGAACGAGGGATCACTGAGTAGTTTACAACTACTGTAGTTTCCACAAGTCACCATAGATAGAAAGGAAAAAAAACTACAACAGTTAAAATAAAATGTCTGTGTGGACATTTGAAGCTGAAAAATTAAACAGTTCTACGAAATTGAAAATTGAGGAAAAAACTGATTTTCATGAATTATTTTATTTGACAGAAAAAAAAAACAGAGATAAATACGCATCCCAGGAAAATTTGATTTGAGAATTAATTATTTCATAAAAACAGGAATTGTTGCAGAACAGCTTAAAAGATGCCTGGGTTTAGTGTTCATCCTTTGTTGGTGTAGATGAGGCAGACCTTCTTCTTTTCTCCAATCCTGGAATGCCTTGCGGCGTCAGGGCAGGAAGGGATCTCTGAAAAGACTCCTTTTGTTTGCTTCGTTTAAATTACTTTTCAGTGTCAATCTTGCGTCAATCAAACAGACTGGTAATCTTGGTAATTTTAGTTTCAGCTTCATAGTAAACGGGTCACCCCATAGTTGCTCCGCTCTTGTGCCAACGAAAAGCACACAGAATGTTTATGTTAGTCTCTTGTGGAAAGATTGACAAACTTCTGTCTCAGCACATGCACTACTAGCATACACATGCATTAAAATCATATGGTAGCCATCCGATGTGCTGACACAAACAGTCCAACATTAGAAATGCAGTTTGTCATCCATGGTAGCAGAAGTCACCAACAGCAGTTGCACACGGGATCAATTTTAATCACATACTGGAAACACCAATATTGCGAAAACAGGTATGCGCCATTTTCTGAATCTACAATTCACACCACCATGTGGGTCACAGTAAAAAAAAACATTCAAAATGAAATCCGCAGCTCACAGTGTCAAACCATGCACTCAACTCAGAAGCTGGGCAATGAAACTTTATCCTTTCAACCTACAAATGGAGCAAAAATGCAACGGCCACCATCTGGCAGAAGCAAAAAATTTGCTATGACTCAGAACAGTGGCCACACCTAGGGTTTATTTTGACAGGAAGAGAGGCAGGAATATGTGGTAAAAAACTAATTTACTGTCTGTTTCCTGCTTTCTTAATATGAATAGGCTTCTACAGTAGATCCAATTTTATTACAATATCATTCAAAATGAGGCTTAACTAGTCATTTACGTACAAAATAATAAAAAACAGCATTTTTTTGTTTACCTGAGTGGCACATATGACAGGTTTACCTGCCCTGTTACAGCAACCAATCATCATCTTCTGTGCTAGAAATACCTTCTCAGGAGGTATTTCAATACCCATATCTCCTCTAGCCACCATCACACCATCTGTTTCTTCCAGTATTTCCATGAAGCTGAACAAAATTGTGAAAAAGAAAATATTTTAAAGACAAATTTTTCCTAAACAAAATAAGTAAAAGGAAACAGACATGACACATTATGCAGTAAAATGTATAATCTAATAATAGTTAGCTGATGTTGGTTATAAATGCACTGGAAGCCTCTAAGCTTTAACTCTAAGTTCAATGCCCAAATTTTAAAAGTCTTCTAAAGGAACAGATTTATCTATTAGAATGAGGCTAATCTAGACATTTTTTCTCAACCCAGAACCAAGAAACATCTCCACAAAGAAACTACAGCAGAGCCATCCTAGTTTCCATGCTAATAGTGTGTAAGAAAAGTATAAGAACTTCAAATCTGTGGACAGGCATATTAAGATGTAAACAGGTATAGATTCAGTTCAGCGTAAAATGGACAGATGGGTTGACTATTTTGAAATGCTTCTAAATAGACCAGATCCAGAGTTTCCCCAGATATCCAGCCTTTGGAAATTGAACTGGATTTCAGCTGTGAGATACCATCTAAACAGATTCTGTATTGACCAGATAGACACATTACGTATTATAATAGAGCTAAACACTTAACTGAACTCACCACTTTACATTGGATTTATAGATTATGAAAAAGCATTTGACAGCATTGATAGGGAATCTCTCTGGAAATTGATGGGACACTATGGAATCCCACAGAAAATTATTAATTTAGTAAAGGCAACATATAAAGACATGAAATGTCAAGTTCTTCATGAGGGAAAGCTCAGATACATTTGAAATAAGAACAGATGTGTGACAGGGATGTCTTTTGTCGCGTCTCTTATTTTTACTGGCTATAGACTGGATTATGAAAACAGTAACTGCTAACAACAAGAATGGAATTCAGTGGACCCCTACAAAACAGCTTGATGATATGGACTTCGCTGATGATATTTCTCTTCTGTCCCATTCATGGAATCAGATGCAAGATAAATTAAATATACTTGATGTGAGATCAAGTATTGGGACAGTTGGCCCCCCTCTAAGACAATCCCAATTAGCACAAAGAGACATCTTATTCAAAGCATATTTATTCCAACTCTGTGCTACCAGTGCCAGACATGGTCACTCACAATAAACCATAAAAGAAAATTAGTAACCATGGAAATGAGATGTCTGAGAAGGGCTGTAGGAGTGACCATAAGAGATAAGATCAGGAATGAGATCATAAGAGAAAAAGTCAGCACAGAACCAATTCTAGATTACATACAAAGACAGCAAGTGAAATGGTTTGCCCACTTAGAGAGAATGCCTTGTGACACCATACCATACCAAGCATACATGGAAAGAGAAGAAGGACGTAGAGCACGAGGTAGACCAAGAACAAGATGGAAGGATAACATCAGAGAAACTCTACAACGCCTATGGCGGCCAGAAGAGCTAGAAACAGAACCTTATATCTCCCTCGACACCCACAGCGGTAAAAGAGGAAGTGAAGAAGAAGAAGAAGATGTGAGATCACAGCAGCTTGGTCCGAAAATCCATAAAGGAAAGACAAAGATAATGAGAATAAATAAGGCAAATATAATGTGGTTTCTCTTAATGGCACCCCACTAAAAGACGTGGAGTAGTACATCTATTTGGGCAGTAATGTAGATAAAGATGGAGGAACTGATAGAGATACTAAAATAAGAATACAAAAGGTAAGAGGAGCTTTAATAGCACTAGAGAATTTGTGGAGGTAAAAAAATAATTAAAAGAAATACTAAAGTAAAAATTTTTAATTCTAATGTCAAATCAGTACTTTTGTATGGGGCAGAAACATGGAGAACAACTAAGTCAATTACTAATAAATTACAGACATTAATTAACTGGTGCCTGCCCAGAATAGAGAGAATTAAATTGTATGATAGAAAAATTAATGTAGAGTTTTGGGAGAGAACTAAACAGGCTCCAGTGGACCAAGAGGTGAGGAAAAGACGCTGGCGTTGGATAGGACATACACAGAGAAAACAGGAGAACAGCATAACTAGAATGTCTTTGCATTATAACCCACAGGGGCACAGGAATAAAGGAAGACACACACAAAATCACATGGAGAAGAGAGCTGGAGAATGAAGTTAGAAAGATGGGGAGGACATGGGGAGAGCTCCATGTAATGGCGAAGGCTAGAACGACTTGGTATGAGTTGGTTGAGGGCCTATGCTCCATTGAGGGATAGAAAGGTAGAAGAGAGAAGAGAGATACTGGGAACAAACAGTAACAATTTGACACATACAATACCATCGTCAAAAATTTGTGTTTTCCTTAAGCATTTTAAATTTAAAAACAGGAAATATTTTTAAAAAAGCAGAATTCTCTGGACTGAAGATTACTGGTAGAATAATAAACAATCTGCGATATGCTGATGACTGAATGTTACTGCCAGAAAGTGAGCAGGAGTTACAGGATAGGTGCTGCTCATGTTTCCAGGCCCAGGATTAGAGTAACTTCCCTTGCCATTCATGGCTCATCAAGTCGCAGGACCTCTCCTATGTTGTAGGGGTGTCATGTTTTCCTTATTGTCAAAGCTGAAACAGTTTTCTTTTTTCTCGTCTTCTCAACTCTCACTTTCGGGATTATTATCATGTTCTGCTATCTGCGCGCGTTTGGGACTATGGAAACAGTGATATTTTTCTATTCCTAGAATTCTTGTAAGTGCTTTCTTTCTCTCGGGGGTAAGCCACTGCCAACGAATGTAGAAATACAAAAACATCCCAGATTCGATACTGAAGAATTGTCGTGCCTATGGCGCTTTCCCTGCAGTACTTCTTACTCGTACATAGGTGCCTGAAATAGACTCACAACAACACAACCTCAAACAAACATAGTAGAGGTCCTGTGACCTGACGAGCCATGAATGGCAAGGTAAGTCACTCTTTTTCTGGGCCGGACTTAATAACATTCAACCACTAAAATAAAAAAAGAGACAAATGAAACATTCTGATCGCATTAAAAGACATAACACTCTTTTAAAAACCCTATTTGAGGAAAAGGTCAAAAGCTAGATGGTAAGAGGTAGATAAGAACACAAGCGGGAGGTCAACAAAGGGATGGACAGTCAGCAGTCGGAGAGAGCATACAACCAAGACAAAAAATGTGTTGGAAATCCATTGCAGCCAATCTTCACTGTGGAGATGGCAACTGATTGTTTGAGTAAAGCACAGCTGTCTTCTCTGTGCCTGTTGATATCACACCCAGGTTCGTCTTATGTTTTGCTACAGGAGTAATTGAAAGAGAATAGATGGGAAGAAAGATGGTCGTGTCAATAGTGGTGATGATGATGATGTCTTGCTTGCTGCATGCTCCTAACGTCACTGATGCTTGAATAATAAAATGTCTGGAAACAACTGTTCTTTTCTTTACTGTCTTTATTGTGATACTTCAGTAATGTCGCAAACGACATCAATGGTATTCTGAATGGTCGCTGTTTTAGCTCAATGGTTATAAGCTCTTAGGTCACGTTGTGTTCTTCATCTCTAGTTACTTTGTAAAATTGGTTCTAGTGTCTGTAAAC